>OX345636.1:30834465-31434465 GCA_947044365.1 Petrosia ficiformis
GTAAGTACATCACAAGTATCAACATCTTCAGTGTCTCAACAAACATCAGTAATGTGGTCATCTGTGTTAGCTCCAGTGCTTATTTTACCTTTCATAGGCAATGTAGGCCCAACCTTTACATTATCTGCATCGCCAATACAAATATTTACACATTTTGTTACTGAGGAACTCATGACTACAATTGTCAACCAATCAAATTTATATGCCAGTCAGGTTATGACTGCTGAACAATATGAAGAATGGGTTAAAATTTCAATACAGGATTTAAAAGCCTACTTAGGTTTTTATATCTTGATGTCTCTAAACCACTTACTAGCAATAGAAGACTATTGGAAAGTTGATCCATGTTTTCACTATCATCCAGTTGCTGATCGTATTAGTCGATCCCGATTTAGAGAAATAACTAAATTTCTTCACTTCGCTGATAACACTCAGCTACCTAAAAGGGGAGAAACTAACTATGACCGTTTAGGTAAAGTACGCCAAATCATGACATACTTTTCCAAAAAATTCTATTGATGAGGCTATGATACCTTTTCAAGGCCGATCATCAATTAAACAATATATGCCGATGAAGCCAGTTAAACGTGGATTTAAAGTGTGGGTACGAGCTGATGGCTATTTTTCAGAATTTTCAGTGTATGAAGGTCGTTCTGAATCAGCTCTTACATTACAGGATACATTGGGAGCCAGGGTTGTAAAATCTTTGAGTAAAAATATTGTTGGAAAATATCATCATCTGTTTATTGACAATTTCTTTACCTCACCTTCACTCGTTGATGATCTGTTGAAAGATAAGATCTATGTCTGTGGTACTGTTCGTGTAAACAGGAGTGGATGGCCTGTAGAATTTAAAAACAAAAGCATCAAAAATAAATTACAGCTAAAAAAGAGGTAAACAATAAAACATCAGTTTATTATTAGTAAAATTTAGTGTTATTTTAATTAGTTTACAATTACATTATATATATATAATATTGTTGTAATAGTCTTACTTTATACTATATATTACAGAGGTGATGCTACTTTCCGTCAAAGGGGGAATATCCATGCTGTCATGTGGTTGGACAATCAACCAGTAACAGTCTTGTCATCAAACTGCCAGCCAGAAGTAACTGTTGTTCAACGAAAACAGAAAGATGGTACTCGTGTTGAAATAGATTGTCCAGCAGCTATTGTTTCATACAGTAAATTCATGGCTGGAGTCGATCGAGGTGATCAATTGCGGCAGTACTACCATGTCAGGTCAAAAAGTCGTAAAATGTACAAATACATTTTTTGGTTCATGTTTGATGTGTCCATTACAAATTCATTCATTTTGTATTGTCACTTTTTGCCTCATGTAAACAAACCACATGATGTTAAAACTTTTCGATTGGAACTGGCTAAACAGCTCATTGGAGATTACAACAGCAGGAAAATCCGTGGACGTCCATCTCATTTACATGGTACAGATCCGAAACGTATCTCATTGAGGCATTTCCCTATTAAAAACAAGACAGAAAGTAAAAAAGGTTTAAGTAGGTGCTGGTACTGCAGAAACAGAAGAGACCCTCCAAAAAGAAAGGAGACATGCTGGTACTGTTTTCAATGTGAGAAATATCTCTGTCACACAGGAGAACTCAATTCAGACTGTTTTTTAGACTACCATAAAGAAGAAGGAATGATATCATAGAGTTTTATATAATTATATATAGTTACAACTAATACCTTAAGGACACGTTTAAAAACGGATACTAAATTTAGCATTTTTAGCGAGAAGCATCAAAAACGCTAATTTTAGTACTCGCAAAAATAGAATTTACTATAGTGAAAATTTGAAAATTTCGTATAATTAGACAATTTCCATATCAGATTCAAAGCTAGAGTTCGAGTCTTTGTCGAAGTAGATTTTCACCTCCCTGTGCTCAAGCCACTCCATACCCAATGGTTGGTTAACATGTACTATAACTTCTTTTCCACCGAGAGAGGCGAAGTAGATTTTCACCTCCCTGTGCTCAAGCCACTCCATACCCAATGGTTGGTTAACATGTACTATAACTTCTTTTCCACCGAGAGAGGAAGACTGGTTATATCTAAAGGATGGAAGAAAGCTGGGATCTCCTAAAAAGAACGGCACCAGGAAGTAAACGGGTGGGTGTGCTCAAACAACATGGATGATAACCCTAACGATCCCAGGGCCTAAACTCGTGGGCTCCACGCCACCAGACTCACCCACCCACCCACCCACCCCCCATTTACTTACTGGTGCCATTCTTTTTAGGAGATCCGAAAGCTGAAATATCATGACTATTAGATAGTACAACTGTTTTGCCACCAGAGGACTTGTTTGAATATATCACTGATTAATTGATGTCTTAAAATGTTAATGTTTCTTGTTGTTGATATAATCGTTGTTGATATTCGTAATTATGTAACACCAAAGTTAAAATAGCTAAAATTAGTACCAGCCGAAAGTAGTAGGTCCCAAAACCGCTAAATTTAGTACCCGTTTTTAAACGTGTCCTTAAGGTATATATATATATATATATATATATATAATATTATACATATATAATTATAATTTATATATTATTGTTTATTTTAATAAGGAATAATTATAATATTGCAGTAAACTTTGAGTACTGTCTCCTTCTGGACACCATATTCCTACAGAAAACATTAATGCTGTGAATGAAACAGAATAATCATAATATATTTGATACTGACTGAAACACACAACAGACTAACCTTCTCTGTTCCAGGTATTGATTCATTGGATAACATCCAACTATGAAATGGGGTACTTCAACAAATTATTATACTGAATCATTTAAAAATAGAACAAGAATAATAAAAAGCATTTTTAAAAATGGAATAGTATGTAGGGATATCAAAACCAAAAAAGCACAGGAACAAGATACCTTAGCAACAAAATTAAACTAACCACTTCCACATAACAACCCTACATAAGTATGTATATAGTTGTCGCCAGAGCAAAAGTAAAACACAAAGAAGTGATGCTTATGTGTGGTTGTTGTCTAAAGGGCATTGTCAGTTGGTGATGTATAACATTAGAATCACAATGGCACATAGACTTCATGGCTATTGTCTTTGTGACATAATTAAATTGAGGTTCGTTTAATATAGTTAAATTATTTCATGTGAGGCAAACTGTGGACAATCCGGCTGAATGTACATGTACAATGATCAGATTGTTTCGACCTATTGGGTCTCATCAGCACAGTGTATCCCAAATTCACAATACATTGTTACATTGTTACATTGTACAGAATGATGCAAAATGTATGTTAAAAATAATAATTTTCTAGTATAATTAAAGAGGTACTATTAATAGATACTATTCAGTAGAGCTTTCAGAATTGGGCTTCAATCACAAACATCTGAAACTGAAATACTTACTATAGGTTCTAGTTCCATCAGCTATATTAGAAGAGATACAACTGTCTTCGTCATTTGTACAGTTAGTACCTCCAGAATATAAAAAAATGAGCTACAACATACATAAATACATAGTTACAAACATGGATGTTAATCTTCAGAATGTTAGCACACAGACTACATTGTCAATACCTGTTGTTCAAAATATTAAGTAAAAGTTGACTGTAAAACAAACCACTCTTCCTTCCCAAGTAAACTTCAACTTTAGTACAACTACCCCTTTTAAAGGTATGTCATCAGGAAAACAACCAGTTCCACAAAGGTATGTAATTATTAAAGCACTTAATAAGTAGTACCCATCCAACAGATAGGTACACAAATTAAAAATTTTATAATTATATCTAACACTGAACTCACATTTGTGGTCATAGTTACAAGTTCAGTGTATAGGTTATCACTTGAGCATGAATAACAGGTGTATAATCACACCCAGAGGCTGTGAAACCCAAGTTGCATTCCACTCCCATTGCATGTAAATGGAATATCAAAATAATTATCAAGTATTTGAAGAAAACATAGCACAACAAATAAACAAACAAACAATCAATAAAGGTGAGTAAAAACAAATTCATAATAAATCTTATAAAGTAAACTACTACAAAACAAATAACAATTTGGATACAAAAAAAACAAGCAATATATACTGAGGGCCATACATGTAGTGCACATACATGATGTTATTGGAGATGTAGAAAGAAAGAAAGAAAGACACCTGAGGCAATGGAAAAATGAAAATGAGAGTTACATGTACATGTATGACTTACTAGCATACTAGTATACTATGACTACATGTATATGTACAAATATATGTATGGCTGTACTAGTACTGAGGGTCATACATGTAGTGCACACATGTACATGTCAAGTTAGCCTGTTCATACAGGCGTATGAAATGTTTGATTCGGACCCTGCCAGCTGAGCTGCCTTGGTAGCTCGGTTGGTAGAGCATCTGTCCGGAGTACAGAGTGTCGTGGGTTCGAATCCTACCTGAGGCAACTCTCATTTTCATTTTTCCATTGCCTCAGGTGTCTTTCTTTCTTTCTTTCTTTCTTTCTACATCTCCGATAACATCATGTATGACTTACTAGCATACTAGTATACTTAGCAACATAATATGTACATGTATATGTACAAATATATGTATGACTCTACTAGTACTGAGGGTCATACATGTAGTACACATACATGTACATGTATGACCTATACTTAGCAACATAATATTATGTGTACTGTATAATTTATGTACATCTATACGTATGACTCTACTAGTACTACATGTAGTGCACATATGATCATACTTATGCTTAGCAACTTATGTGTACATGTATATATACATATATATGTATGACTCTACTAGTACTAAAGGTCATACATGTAGTGCACATACATGTACATGTATGACCATACTTATACTTAGCAACATATGTGTACATGTATAATTTATGTACATCTATATATATGTCTCTACTAGTACTGAGGGTCATACACATATGACCATACTTATACTTAGCAACATATGTGTACATGTATATGTACATATATATGTATGACTGTACTAGTATTGAGGGTCATACATGTACTGCACATACATGTACATGTATGACCGTACTTATACTTAGCAACATATACAAACATGTAAGAGGAAGTTAGAAGGGACAAATATCAAAAGGAGGACAAGGAAGTGAAGAAAGAAGAAGAATCGGTGGAGGAAAAGGAGAAGGCATTGTGCATTACAAGGTACCTTCTAGGTCTGGCACTATGAGAAGCTGAATATTATCTACAAACTGTTTCAGGATATGTAAAATGACAAGGATGTGGTTCACCCACTCCAGAAAACTATTAAATGTTGAGATGACATCTTGTTCCCATAGAAATGTACACTGAGAAAACACGTTTTACACAATGACTAATGGATGTAAAAAGGAACAAATAGTCACATGTATATATGTACATGTACATGTAGAGGTACATATGTACATGCAATGTTTGAGTACACTATACACGAATTACATGCTACAATGTACACATGTATATGTGTATATCATAATAAACATAATAAACATAATAAACATAATAAAGTGAATAGTAAACTGATCACATGTACATTGTTTTGATAATACCATTTTAATACAAATAACTTATCACAGATCTACATGTACATGTGCATGTGTACTTGTACTTGTTTACACACATACACACACTCTAACTATAGCACAAACACACAAATGCACCCATACGTGCACTGTAGCACATACATACACATTTAATCTTTATACATGTAAACACACATACGTACATCTGCGGTAATACATATTGATTTCATGAACACATAATGATCAACATACATACGTACAGATAGTTGTTACCTGGCATTAATTATTGTCTTGCACTGGTTTCTATATGAGCAGTAATCTTCTGTACAACACTCAATACTTCATCTAATCTCAATGAAATAGTCCCGCAAAAAAACACAACACATATTACAAATATGAATGCATATATGCAAGTGTACATGTACTATAACACGTACATTAACAATTTCTTAAAGCAGTCAGTTGATGAGCATGGTGTGTAAGGACATGTATATACACATGAAATATAGACATAAAATACATGTACCACATGTACATTGTACATGTACAGATTGACATGGAATACATGCGATGTATACATGTACATGTACACGTATATACATGAAATATATTTATCATATGTACATGTATAGACATGAAAATATATTAATTGTTGTCAATGATTTTCTAACAAACTACATGCAGTCAATTAATGACTAAAGAACATGCACATAAAGAGCAACATGAAAAGCTACAACTCCTTGCAAGTTACAAAAGAAAGTTTAAAATGGTAAACATACAATGTACGTATTACTATGTACTAAAACACAAATTAGGTTGTTGGATTTACATGTACATACAATGCACGTTCATGTGCAATGTACATGTACATGTACATGTTCCTCATATTTGTGTGCTCTTAGTGACAAAGTGTTCAAAGACTTAAGAATAATTTTCTTTAGTCGACAAGTCACTAGCCCATCAAGATGATGTAAATAATTCATCCACGATGGAGATTCCCTGCTCACTTCTACTACATGTACCTACAGAGAAATATTAGCCAGGACTGAACAAATATCAATATTTGAAACTACAATGTCATGTGTAATTGAATACCTTGAGTAGATCTCAAGCTGTCTTCATTGATGTTGATAGATGACATTCTAGTTTTTCAATTAGAGCTCTGTGTGATAATTTTTGATATTAATAGTACATGTACATGTACATAATTAAGAGATGTATATGTACATGTACGTGTATAAAAGTGATCTACCATTCCTTCCATCCACGCAATCAATCAATGTCATGTACAATGTATCCCTTCATCTGTACATCAACCCATCCATTCATTTATCTACTCATTCATCCACCCTATCCATAAAACTAATAAATCTATCTATTTATCAAATGGGAGTTTCTATAGGATGATGTTCCCGCCATAATATATATATATATATATATATAAATATAATTATATATATATTATAACACACCCAGAGGCTGTGATTATCCATAGTTATTCATAGTTATATACAACAGCTTGAAATTAGAATTAGAACCTACAACATAGCCACATGGAAGGTGTATATAATCACACCCAGAAACTAATATTAAGGTTACGGTATAGTGTTTTGCCCACATAATTTGTGCAGGAGGTGCAGATAAGTCACCTACAGCGTGCATGCCATTTTTTTGCGTCAGTTTATTCCCTGGATACCAGAATTGTGTTATCTAATTATAGTCAGGTGTGGGCAGGGCAGCTCGAAGAGTTTTTGCAAAGATGGCGAAAGATTGGCAAGAAACGAAGCTTTTTGTGGTCATGCATGAAGTGGGTAGAAATGGTGTCTGCAAGAGACAAGTAACTTTATATTTCCAGTTCTATGGCTCACAGAGCTAAAATCTCTTCGAGTTGCCTTCAAGTAAGTCCAAAAGTAGTTGGAAATGGCAAGGTCAAAAATAGAGGCACTGTTAGTGGATTTGACGCAGAAGATCTGGCAGATGAGAGATCGACCTCAGTGGGTCAGTATAAGACAGCAAGTAACAAGTGCCAAAGAAATTGTGCCATTTTACAGTAAACTTTTCATTGTTTGCTGTACAAACAAACTGCAGTTTTTGATACAATGGAAAAATATATCTCATGAATAACTTAAGTACAAAGCACACATGAAAAATGTATAGTGAGGGAAGGAGAGACGGAGAGTGTGGAGTAACTGTGAATACAACAGTCAGTACTTACATGTGCTGAGAAGCCTACAAGTTGTTCCTGTGGTATGACTAAACACCTAAGATAAAATAATGGATAAGCTAATGGTACAATGATAATTGTACTGTTGCACAATGTATTAAATTCAGGGACATAAGTGTTGTCCCTCTCAAAGATTTGGTTCACAGTTAGTTCCTCCAAAACTCTAAGGATGCACAGAGCAGTGTTTTGAACCACAGCTTTGCAGGGCCTTTATACTCTATGGGACTGTAAGGACATTGTGGGTTTGCTTCTGAGGTACAACATCCTTTATGAATGTAATTAAGAAGCAAAACCAACATTAACCCCGCCCGCACACCATAGAAAATAGAGGCCCTGCCAAAGCTGGTGGAGTTCTGAAATCATTAGTGTCATTTTCAAATGGAACTATAATTACAGTCCCTAAATTTAATATCATGCAAATTCTGCTTGATTAATAATAACATAATCACAAAATTTTATGATGCAAGTTCTGCTTGATTAATAATAACATAATCACACATTTTTGTGATGCATGATATGCTAAAACATTAACTCACTACAAAAAATTACTAATAATGTACTTGTTTGTAAGTGTAAGTGTAAGTTGTTGAAACATGAGAAAAAAGACCCCCTGAAACAAAACCCGGAGTGACTTGATATATATATATATATATATATATATATATATATATGTGTGTATGTATAAACTGAGACCACTCTATGAGGGATAAGTGTCCATTTATAGAAAAAACAATCTGTCACAGATATCAAGACTGGGCTCCCAATGAAGACTTTGACCAACAAGAAAAGCCAGTTTGTGAGCATACTGACATGGAGCAGGAACACGAACCATTCCAGGCCAATTGTAATACGAACAAGAATAATAAAAACATTTTCAATAAAAATGGAGAAAGATATAGAAATGTCAAAACCCAAAAAGCATGAGAACAAATTTGGGAGGTTAACGTAGGACCTAAAATTAAACAAACCACTTCCATATAACCCTACATAAGTACATACACCACTATAAAGCAAAATAAAAAGCTGTACTTATGTAGGGTTATATGGAAGTGGTTTGTTTAATTTTTGTTTTAATGTTTCCATTGTTTTTTTCTGAATGGTAGACGATTTGTGAATATTTTATGTAGATTGCTATGAGGCTTGATCATCATTGAAGGTCAGACTTTTGTATAATTATATCCATTATTTATGAATTGATTATCATTCTTTTTCACTTACAGATGACACTGCCTATTTTATATTTCACTTACAGCTTTGCCACAAGAAGTAGTGCTAGTCTCTGTGTCAACCATTCAGCATTCCAGTGTTTATCATAGTATATAATATTATATTATCAGTATACCATGGTTTTAATATTATGCTCATTACTTTAAGAATGAATTTGCTCACAAACTTTATTACTATTCTTATGATTCCAACATAGCAGCAGGCACTTTCAGTAAACAGCTTTCATGTTCTGAGAACACAAATGCGCATAAGCAATTACTTCCACAGTTCCGCGTGGCTAAATTAATGAATACACTTATAAAAATGGCATCCAATTTGAGATCAAATCTCCGCCGTCGTTGAGACTGTCTTCTTTCATAGCATCTAAACATATCATCTCGATATGTGTACACCAGAATTTTACAAAGAATGCGATTGGAATGGTGCTAGAATCATTGTGATAGTTCAACAAACAAAAAAATGATTTGTCTGGAAAATAATAATAATAATATGAAGCAGATTTTGCCAGTTTTGCCACTTGGCAGTTCTCCACCTTAACGACAATCTTTGGCCATCTAGACGGTGTTGGTAGTCATAGAAACACTAGATATGAATAGGTATGTGTGCATTAAAGCTTATATGTATATATTACCAAAGATTTCAGCTCATCACTTGCAATTGAAATGTATGGGCGGCCATTTTGTTTCCGTGCCATCCCTACATAGAGAGTACTACCGTACTCTCTGATGAGTTAGCTTGTTGTAAGCACATCTTTGCATGTGATCTGGTTTGTGTCCAGTGTTATCTACCACAACATTATAATGAGTAGGTGTGACAGTACCCTGACGAATATGTTCACTCACAAGAAAAGTCATACCATCCTTTTCGTGTACTGTCTTGGAATTTGAAATTCCTCAAATGATAGTGTTTCTCCATGTTTGAAGAGGATTATAAACCTAGTTTGGCTGTTTTAGTTGTACAAAAGAAGATATCCACACGTATTTTTGGTCAGGGACCTCAAGGATATCAAAACCCTCCTCCAGGGACTCTCCTGGATCATACTATTTAGCCATCTCTCCATCAACTACACCATCTCGAAACACAAAATTACGTTGTGGTAGTTTTTGATTTAACTCGTTATATTTTCTAAGTGCAGATTGTAAACAGAGATCTAATCCATCTGCTATTTCCTGATTCTTATCATATCGATACACGAGAGTACCATCGTGTGAGGTGTCTGTTTGTACTACTAACTATTCCGAGAATTGATCTCTTGCCATGTGAAGAGTCACATCCACATCGATACCAACTGCCATAATGTTTTTCAATGGTATCTCCACAGCCCATAATTCACCACCTAGCTTACAATTAATCTGAAGAGCTATCTTTTGAGTGACACTTCTTAATTTTTGTTGTTGTGAGATTGTTCTAGCATTAATTACCTGTGATGGAATGGGATGTTCTGTACAACAGAGTTTTTCCACAGTAGAGTATCTGTCATCTCAAGAAGAAGGGAAGATTATCACAACCAGTTGTAATGAGGATTTTATTTGTTCCCGAATTGCTCGAATGGAATTTTCAGTCCGATCATTTGGAAGTTCAACAACAATAGCATCTCTAAATTCAATTCCCATTGATGGGGCTACTTTCTTCATCACATTAAAAAAATCCATAGCTTTGGACAAGTCTCTCTTGATAACAACTAATAACCATTTTCGAAGTGGGACAGCACTTATTACATGCTCTTTGATGAGTTCTTTGTTCCAATCCGCCTCCAGTCCAGCAAAAATGGAATTATCTTTAAAATGTATTTTCTCAGAGAGGAGTTTCCTGCCTTTAGTCTGTAGCATGTTAGGAGAAAAAGTTAGTCCACATGATGATAACTCTTATTTAGCCTTCTCATAGCTGTTTACCACACTAACAAACTTCCTTATAGCTACATCCCGTTGGTTAAGAGAAATACAAGTGTGAACGCCAAGATCCTTCATAACTATAAAATCATTTCTAGCTTTATAGGTCCGACTAGTCATACTGCACAATCCAGGCACTAAACATATTATTTGTTCTGGCTCCTCTTCTGTTTGCTCCACACCTCCACCCTGACCCCTACCCCTTCCTCTTGGCAATCTTCTCTTTTTCGGTCTATGGAGTATCAGAGGCTGATCGGTATCTTCGATTGTACGACTATAAGCAGTTTTGTAATACTCAATGAAAGTGATTGCATATGGTCTATAAAGGTACTCTGTGGATTCGTATCCCATGCTATGTCATCAATTCAATATGTTGACTATTACATGTTTATATCCTGTTAAGACAACAAAATCAACTAATTGACGAGTGGCCTCTTCTTGAAACCGATTGTTTGTTGACTCAACTTGACTAAATATACAGAAGAAGAGACTAACTTTTAACAAGTATCATCCACTAGCCTGTGCAGTTGAAGAAAATGGATGAAGTTAGCAGAAGTGGTAGGGGTGAGGCACTATAGAAGGTTTTGGAACAGCCTTTGAGACGTCCAGGACAGCATCAAGCAACAGAACAGTCAACTGTTGAAACTAGTTCCAGTGTAACTCAACCCACACAACAGACTTCAATGTCAGGAGTTGTGAAGCCAATGGGTAGAGGAATATTGATGTCAACCACACGTCATCACTTGCATTTCAAAAAGAAACCCCTTCACCATTGGGACGAGGGTTTCTCCTCAAGCAAGCAATGGTAACGCCGAAAACACCTTTAATAACAGCTTTAATAACCCTGCCCTCTACCACAATGAACACTCCTCTTCCTCAAATAGTCTCACCTACTATTGGTGTGACCACACCCACAATGATGACACCTCCAATGTCTGGTATGTCCCAATTGAGTATCGAACAGAAGGCCCCATCAAGAACTGAACAAAAGACCCCAATGAATAATGCCCAACCTCCACAAACTGCAAAGACCTCACCACCTGTTGCTGCTCCACTATTAAATGGCAAGATGAAACAAGGAACTAATGGACATAGTGTACCACTTGGAGCTAATTATCTTGCTTTACAAACTCGTATATACTGATGGTGTTTTTCAATATGTTGTATCTTACAGTTCTCCAAGAAACATGTTAAACGAACACAAAGATCTGATTGGATCAACTAGAGCATTTGATGGTTCGACACTATATCTTCCTATCAAAATCACTGATACATTTGTAATTCGAGTAAGCAAACGAGCCACAGATGCAGCTGATATAGAGATCACTATAGCTTTGACTAATGTGTTACATTTCAATGAATACACGCAACTTTTTATCTTCATTCTAAGGAGAGTATTGAGAGCGTTAGAGCTTCAATAAGTTGGGAGACAGTATTATGATAGTCATCATCCAATACAACACAAGATGGAATTGTGGCCAGGGTATGTGACAGCTATCTACCAATTTGATGGTGGTCTTCTATTACTCCTTGATGTATCTCATGAATTACTGAGAATAGACAGTGCTCTGGACTTTCTGTACGAACTATATTCTTCAAATCGATGGATGCAATCACAAAAGAGAAGACGAAGAGTTTAGGAGGAAGAAAAGAAGAATTTTATACTGAAAATAGTCGAAAAGATATCTCATCTTTCAGAAATTATTTCGTACAGAAACCCGTAATCTCAGTAAATTTTCCTAGATAAGTATGCCACTGTGCTGTAGTATGCTGGTTTGTGCTTGCCTACATTTCTAGCTTGAGTGTACCACTTTGTGGGATGCATTGTTTTTGCAAGTAACAAGTACACTAATGTGAAATGGGAGTTTTATGGGCTCTTGATTACCTTGCTGTGTCACATGTACCTATTTCATAACCAATATTTCTGACGCACAAGGTGAAGCACTCAAGCTGGAAGTGCAGGGCAAACATAAACCTTGGAACCTGCAAAAACAAGGGCTATTCCCACATCCTACAAGGTTGTGCACTCAAGCTGGAAATGTAGGCAAGCATAAATCTTGGTCAATAACACAATACCTAGTTGTTTACTGTTGATGATACTGTAAATTATAATACAGCACACAAGCTCAAATTCAATTAATGGGCATGGCACATAAAAGAATGAATAATTGAGCTACAGACAACTGAGACCAGCAGTAATACATTAGCTTTAGCCAAACGTGTAGAAACTATAACTATTGTATTAAAGAAACTTTAAAGTAATAAAAGTAAAAAAACAAGTGTATATAGAGAAAAATGTATCTCTATGATTGCTTTATGGTGTCCAGCATTCAGTAATCATGGCTGACTTTATCATGCCTGAAACACAACAGCCTATTATAGTTATTATTTTGATTATCTACTCTCTTTACCTTTTAAAGAATCTTGTAGAACTTTAGGAATATATTTCAGGTAGAATAGTTAGCTAGTAGTTCCAGTTTCTAATTCTATGTAAGCTACAAGCAGCTTTCTTTCTGCTGAGTTCGAGCCAGGGTTGCCAGGTGGGTTTGTCCAAAAGTCCACAAAAATTTGCCAAAAAGTTCATATTTTGGATAAAAAGTTTATGTTTCAAATTTTTTCTGTAGATCTAATAATTTTGTCCCTCTACGTGAGCAAATATTTTTGGACGATTCATTAGAAGTTAATAAGCAGCTAAAATTAATAATTAAAGTACTAATTATTTATTACAATGAATAATTACTACATTCTACATCGAAGCTAGCTATAGGTAGCAAGGTTTATCATGATTACTATGATTAGTTTTCATCAGAATCTGATTCTTCATCTGGGTCAGCACTGTACAAATTATCAGTTGTCATTCTTTGCTTGAGTTCTAAAGGAGGAGTAAATTCAACACACCCTTTGAATTCAAACCACAGCTCAACTCAAGAGCAGGCTTACAGTGAAACTGGAACCGGAAGTTCTGTAAATTATTGCTGTAAAATCTTCTTGTCATTTTTCCATGTAATATATATATCTTTAAGCTCCTAGCATACATGCACTGTAGTTCAACAGAGACATTAAAATACAACCAATACAAAGAACTAAACCTTCACCTAAACAATTCCTTACAAATCTTGAAGTCTACAAAACATTTCAGCTACTTCATCATCCCACAATAGCTACTCAACTTTATCTACATTTTTCTGAAGGCTTTGAGATGTTGGCACATCTAGAAACTCATTGGATAGAGACAGCTACCACCTTTTCAGCTCCATCATTTTACACGTGGTTAATTAATGACGAGCGTGTCTTTTCTTAATTAGAGGTGCGGCTTCCGTTTTCAGAATTCGAACGCATAAATTACGCGTTTGACGCGCTTTAGGGAAAACACTGATATATCCTAAAAGTTGAGAAATTAATGAATCCGTTAGTTGTAGCTAACACACAAAAAGGTTTAATTAAGTAGTAAAACATAGTTAAATACACCTGCACATGGTCCTTTTGTATGGTGGGTATTAATTAAGAACTTCATATAATTAAGAACTATAATTTATATTGACATTGAAAATATATTTGTACATGTATAACACCTAAGTAATAAACTTACCATGGCATTAAGTGATCAAACAGTCCCATGTTGAATAACAGCCTCTTGCAATTGGTCGTTAATAGATCAACAGTAATTGGAGAAATCATATCACCTCAGTTGTGATCCATCTTGTCATTTTATTCATGTCCTATTATACAAATGAATAGTGGGCATTAATTGGAACATACATCATGAATAGTGCTAACACAATCCAATATTACAAGTTCAATACTGAGGTGCATGGTCAATTTGTAGGATGGGCATTAATTGGAACTTACATATTAAGACTTGAATATACATAGGAAGGTATCCTGTTACAAATTGAAATTATTACGTGAACTGACACTGTGTGAATGGGAGAAATATGTACACCAAGCTAGTAATAAATCAAAAGGACTTACCTGTACACTGGAACGAATCATTTTAAATGTTCAAGAGAGTGGGCATGAACTACACTTACAGTACTCTTAGTACCTAATGAACAACCATATCACCAGGCTCCACACCACACCGCTCGTGGAGGTGGTACTGTGTCGTGGTCCACCCTCCCTGCCACCCTCTCACTCTCAGGTTCTATACTGCTTAGCGTTCCTGTAGTTGAAGATATCTATTATAGCAGTGAACAGATAACATGTTATCTCATAAGATTAATATATACAATATCATCAACTATTATACACAGTTATGGTCAGTGTCTGTACATGTCAACATTATCTAATGGATTTGATGCTGTAGGGTGAAGTCTAACTAACTATATTCTCTTTTTGCAGTCACAAGAAAAGCATAGGAAATGTCACTTTCATAACTCCAATTGTAGATCCACAGCAGATTTTGTGTATTATACATGTAGCATCACATACTTTTCGAACACATTTATAAAGAAATTTCTTTTGCTTCCTTTTAGAATTGGTAAATTGATATTGTATGACAATTATAGTAGAAAAGCCATCATATGGGGTGTTGAATACTACGTCGATTGGGCTTTTATTAGTTTCAGTTATCAATAACTAACAGGATCTGTAGCATGTAGAATTTTGTATAGATTCGAACATCATGAAAGTAATTATTCCTTTTACTGTTGGGATGTTCATATAGTACGTAGTTTTATAACATTTGTGGAAACGTTTCAATAGACAGATTTTGTTTTCTCCCTTTTGATTTGCTATAGTATGAATCCAGAACAGAATTTTAGTAGAAAAGCCATTATACATGGGTTGTATATTATTATGCCGATTGGATGTTTTCAGCTTTCAATTTGAATTCAATAGCTAATAGGATCCACAGCATGTACAATTCATGTAGATGATATTGGTTTGTCGATTGTCTTTAGGTGTTCGGGTTTTAGTAAAGTTCCATCAGAAACATAGCTTTGTAATTTTGATGAAGATAGTAGTTTTGAAATGTGACATTAGCTACACTCTCCATGCAAACGTACAATTGGATAAACAACTAGCTAAACTAAACCCAAGGACATAAAATCCAATAGAGAAAGAAGAAATGTACTAACACTGAACGTAATTGCTATATAATGGTTGAGGATATTGTGATAATCTCCCTGCTAATTTAACAATTGGGAGATTAGATTCTTTGATTACTGATACAGCTACTCTCAACACAATATGCTTTAGTATGACAATTAGTTACTCATTTAACATAATTTTGTTGAATGATGTTTTCTACACATTATGTTTTGATGAAGAGAATAAATCACCAACAGGAGTAGCAAATGTGTATTATAATCACATTCATGTTTGAGAGTTACATGTAGATACACGTGTACATTATGTGTTTGCTTTATATCACTATTTCAGAGTTGAAGTATACTGATATAAAGGTCAGCACCATGTGGGGCATCAAATCCCAAAAGCATTTCTTTCTTATGACAATTCTCTGTGGGTCTTTCTGTCCCAATAGACTCTTTTAGCCGTTTTATCATCATCTGCTATGCACTATATGATCAGTGCAGACAGTTAGTGTTTGTAACACTTGTCATTTGTTTAACAGTTTGAGTGTTAATGACTGAGTCATATATAGTAGAGACACAGTTAGAAAGAGCACCAACAGGAACATCAATAAAGATTTTCATTATGAATTTGCAGCTGCCTTTACATGTTAAACTAGAGTAAATTCAAGCTCAATGATTTTGTAAATTATGTGTACATAGCAAACACAGTATTGTATCAAATGCATTAGATTTGTATCAGTGTACAGTAAACAGTATCATATTTACTATAATAGATACCATAAACATCAATTAGTGTGGTCATAGGTTATTGTGGACACAAACGTATACATGTACACAATTTTTTGCATAGTTCATTATAAAGGCAGCTTTGAATTTTTGTGTATTAGCTCTGTAACTTAATTTTGACAAAGCTTTTTGTTTATCAGGATTACTCCTATAGTTTGATTTTGACAAAGCTTTTTGCTTTTCAGGATTCTTCTTATAGCTTTCTACCTTTTTGGCCAAAATATTAACAATTAACTAGCAAACCACAATGTTCACATTTTTTTTGGCGTATTGGAATCTCAAATTGGCAATGTGGACATTTTCTACTAGTTTCTAGATGGGCTTGGGTTAAGCTCAACATCTCCAGCCATTACTAAAAGGAGACTTAAAATACTGATAACCAGAATAAAGGACATTTTGCCACGGGAACAACATTTACCATTAGCAAAGTCATTTGTACAACGTGCTTTGAAACCACATGGATGAAAACAGCCAATAGCCATTCTCCATTGTTGTATGGCAATCATTTTACTTAGAGTGATAGAAAATTGAAAGACACAAAGGTTAATATAATAGACTGTGACTAGTGTATGTGTATAAATGTTATTTGCACTATTTAACAAAAGTGTAGAGAGTGTATGTATGCAATACAAATAGCTTATAATATATATATATATATATATATATAATATATAATTACCCTCGCCGCGTAGCGTAGGCGGAAGGGTACGGTAATCGTTTTGTCTGTGTGTCTGTGTGTCTGTGTGTCTGTGTATCTGTGTGTCTGTGTGTGTGTTAGCAATTTTTCTGGAAAAATAAAAACATTGACATTTCAAAAGAGGTACTGGTAGACTTCAAATTATACAAGGAAAAAAAATAACGTAGGAATTCTTCTTAAACCTTTCGGTTATAAAGTTATCACAATGTTTATAACTCACGATTACTGTTTCCAGACTTGAGAAGACTCGTGGAGGCATCTGGACACATCAAAACATAACTACTCCTGTATCATGACTATCGCTAGCAAAGCACTACATAAAAGCAAACAAAATTTGGGTAGTGGTTGCTACAACATCGAGTACTGGCTCCAAGCATTCTCCATTACTTTCAAACTCCGCCTATTTCAATTTCAAGTCATGTGCTGTGCACGTTACTCGAACGTCAGCAGTTTTGAGGACCTGTCTATGCTGTCTTTGTGGAATATTTCACAAGACGAATTGAGGATCTTTCTTTCTTCTTTCAGATAATACAGAGACTAAAATGTAAGACTTATAGTATAGACAAGGAAGAGACTAGTATAATCATACTAAGTAATAAGTAGTGACATGTTAGTTTATATAATTTATATATATATATATATATATATATATATTATATATATATATATCTATATCTATATCTATTATAATATTATTATAAAAACTAACATGCCAGTACGGTTTTATAACTTAACATGTTTTATACACAAACTAAACAATCTGAAGTAAACATTCTCATTATTATATGACCATACAAACGAGCAATGATAATTATAATCTTTTGGCATATTATATTTCGAAATTATAGTTTGTATTACCTTGCCACGTAGGCGAGGGTCCCGTCCCGACGGTATTCATTAGACAAGTAAACAGTAAGATAAAAGTTGTGTGTGTATTAGTATAATTATTGAAACTTATCTCAGAGAGGTCCAACCAGCACTTCAATTCCTTTCCAGCCACGCAGAGAAGAATCTTACTGTTGCAGAAAGAGAACTTCTCAGTTCTCACAGGACACGATTAATTAATAAATGACAGGCGCAATTCCAGTCCTTGTGGTTATAAAATGCGCAGGCGCAAGTTAACTCCCTTCGAAAATGGCATCCAACTGGAGATCAAATCTTTGGCATCGTTGAGACTGTCTTCTTTCATAGTATCTGAAGATATCATCTCCATACTTTAAGACCAGAATTTTACTATAAATGCGATTGGAATAGTGCTAGAATCATTGTGATAGTTCAACAAATAAAAAAAAAAGATTTGTCTGGAAAATAATAATAATAATAATATGAAGCAGATTTTGCCAGTTTTGCCACTCACCGGTTCCCTATTTTAACGACAATATTTGGCCATCTAGACGGTGTTGGTAGTCATAAAACACTAGATATGAACAGGTATGTATGTATTAAAACTTATCTCTATATATTACCAGAGATTTCAGCTCATCACTTGCAATTCAAATGTATGGGCGGCCATTTTTTTTCCGTGCCATCCCTACATAGAGAGTACTACCGTACTCTCTGATATAAACATACATCGAACCCGTGGAAAAGCAATCATAGGTATGGCCCTAGGGGCCATAACAAATGATTCCAGACATGAGAAACCCATCAGCAAAGAATCACAAAGCTATATGGATACTTTCTTCTCTATTATCATTTTTATTGTCTACTGTTGCATATACACATGTATTTCTCAGCATCAACTTTGTTATTACTACTTCTGCCAGCAATGTAAGGAATGGAGCCTTATATCCTTTCATCCTTTAATTTATCAACCATCTGTCTATTCATCCATTCAAGTACAAACCACACATAAGAATCACTTGATCCAATGGAAAAACAATTTTTATTATAGCAGTCACATGACAGTCACATACTGTATATCAAATAAATTATTTTATGGGTCATTTAGTTAGTTTTTGAAAGTAAATATTATTACATGTATTTACTGATGCATTGGTAAACAGGACTCTATAAGCATTTTCAGATACATGTATGTAGAGAGAGGCTAGGGGAGGGTTGCAATCCCAGCAAGATGTCTTTAACCCAGGCAGACTATCAGTGTCAAGTGGTACAATGACACCAAAGCATATATGTAAGTTAAGTTTGACCACACCAGATTTGTTAATCGATCCATTTTGCTAACCTGGGTATGTATGATCCTATTGAGGGCCAGGAAAGATGAATACACCAGTTACCAGATATACCTATAAATAGATACGTAGATTAATTAAATAATAGAATGCATGAATGAATGAATGAATGAATGGATGAATGAATGGATGCATAACTATATATATATATATATATATAATTATATATATATATATATATGTGTATGTTATAACACCCCAGCGCGGGATATATCACATTTATAATCACCGAACCCGAGGGCAAGGATGTGATATTTCCCAAGCGGGGATGTTATAACGAATTTATTTACATACTTGAGCCAAACTGCACATGTGCAAAATTAGTCGTTGCAAAATACTACCTGACTCCACGAGGTCCAGCAGTGTAGTTACTAGAAGTAATGGAGAAAGTAGGAGAGAAACACGATATTGAAAAGGAACACGTCGATCCAAAAAAGAAGCGTTTGTCTCTTACATTGAAGAAAAAAAATTCAGGCAGGTTTGGAAGGTCATCAGTGGATGAACTCAAAGCCAAAGCTACCAAGATCATGGCAAAAAACTCGGTGCTTTCCAGTAAATGGGCTTTGACCAACTTTAACCAATGGTTTGAGGATTACAATGAACGAAATCCAAACTGTAAGTGTCCCGAAGAATTGTTGTCTCCATGCTGTTCAAAGGAAATTTTGAATCGGTGGTTGTGTGTGTATTTATTTCATTTCTTGTGTAACATTATTCTGTATTAGATATCCATTATGAGTTTATCACTATTCCTTATTATATATCCATTATGAGTTTATCACTATTCCTTATTATATATCCATTTTGAGTTTATCACTATTCCTTATTATATATCCATTTTGAGTTGATCATTATTCTGTATAATAAAAAAATCCATTCATCATATTGGCTTCTTCAGGTGCTAACATGTTACCATAAACTGTTAACCAAACTTCAAAAGGATTTATTCATCCTTAGGGTACTTTATCCTGATTTATATATAACACTGTGGAAGTTAGGCTCAACCATGATATAAATAAATAAATAAATAAATAAATTAATAAATAAATAAATAAATATATATATATATAATTTATATATATTATATATATATATATATGTATATTATGTAGTATGCTAATCGGTCCTACATAACATTGACTCCACCCCCATTTGTTTATCATTTATTTATTCATTTTTACATGCAGTGTAATTATAATAATTATGTTATTATGGTTGTATTTTCATTTTAATTACTAATTGCTCTGTTATGTACATGTATGTGCTTAATAAAGATTCAGGGCAGTTGATAGATACATGTATCCCTTTATCATGGGTGGAGGAGAAGGTGTGGTAGTGGGGCACTTTGACTATACATGAGCAGAGGTAGACGTTTTTCGCGGTGATCCAAAAATTGTGTCTCTTCCACATGTATTTATTTGTCACATCATATAACCAATATTTCTAACACACAAGGTGCAACAATAAAGGTGGGAATGTTTAATGCATTAATCATTAACCATATAATATTTCTGACCCCAAGGTGGAGCAATTAGAGCCTGCAAGCACATCACATAAGGTGGTATACTGGAAAGGACAGGTTCAAGTATACCAATGCGTAATGGTCTTTTGCACATGTCCTGTAAGGCTTGATTCATATCATGTAAAGCAGGCAAGGCAAGGCATGCCAAGGCATAAAACAAAAAGGGGAAGTCTTGTGCACACCTAATGAAAGGCAAGTGAAGACATGTCCACACCTTCATTCATTAGAATGAGATTTCACTGCAAAGTACACATGCATACTTTAATATATGCACATACATACTTGTACATGCAGTTAATATTGCAGACATGTTTCAAAAGAGTTAAAACTGTGTTGCATACTACTTCTGTACTTTTCTCATTAGGGGAACAAGTTTAGTACTTGTTATAGAAAATAATTTAGTGTTTTAAGGCTTTCTATAGCACCTTGATACAAACACATGCAAACATTTGCTCCCTTTTGCTTAAAAAACTTCCAATGTAGTTTTCTAACATTCACTCCAGCCCCAATAAGAGTTATATTAGTTGACAATAGTTACTTATGAAACATGCGGTGTCTATAAATGTACATGTACATGTACATATCCAGTATATTCATTATGTGTATTGATATTGAAGGAAGACTAAAAGTAATTCATTGTTGTATTACTATTACACACGTACATGTATATGTACTTACTTAATGAAGCTGAACAACGTAAGCCTGGTGCAACTTCGAAGAGCTCTAAGCTCTAAGTGACAATCTTTGAGACTGTAAACCGTTCTCCTACAAGGGAGAAGTAAACAATGAACCAATTTGTATATTAGTAAAATATTGATACTGTAAAAACTAGGGCTGGGAATCGGCTGAGATTCTGAAATCGATTATCACTAACTACATAAACGATTAAAATCAATGAAAGTAATTAGGTCAATTAAGTCAATTAATACCGGAAACTCCTCCCATTTGATTATCAAAAAGGGCTTCCTGTCACTTCAATATTGTACATTATTTGCTATCGCATGCTTGAAAAGTATGTCTCTCGGAGAAATTAATATAATCGATATCACAGACTTAGAGTCGATAATTAGAAGAATTTTCAATATCGATTGATTAATCAATTAATCTATTAATCATCCCAGTCCTAGTAAAAACTAAAAACTTACCTATTCCTTTAGTCTGGTTCTCAATATAGTACACTCAATGTTCTACTGTTTCTAAAATAGAATAGAATATATATACATGTGTATATAATTAAAAAATATTGTGTTGAACAGTATGTCTATACAGTAGCAAAACACATCATTGCAGAAAAGGCAGGCTCAATTCTTGTGAAATCAAGGACAGGGGAGAATCTTGGATAAAAGGCAGGTATAAATAACCTTGAAACAGTAACAAAATATATGGGGAGTTGTAACACTAAAGAAGACGAAAGAAAAGTTGCAGGAATGTTTACGTCATAATATGGACGATTTTATGCTGAAAATAGTCGAAATGGTTATGCAGATATCTCTACTTTCAGAAATTATTTTGGACCGAAACCCGCAATTACAGTAATCTTTTAGAATGGACTCTTGAACCAAGCAAAAAAAAATAAAATCGTGAGTCTGCAGGAAGAGAGAAAGGGGAACGTTTGTAGTCGACGGGCAACGCCCACTTTTTGTCTAGTCTGCATAACGCCTGAATTTTAAGAAACCATTACTTTTAACTCACTCAGCTAGACAGAAGACCTTCTAAGAAAGCCATTGATACCAAAAACATGCTTCGTTAGCTGCAGGAAAGCAACAAGACGAGTGTTTGAATTTGTAGTAGTAGTCAGCAGCGACGCCCATACGAAGCGTGTTTATCACTTCTGTTTGGTCTGTAACTTGACTTTTTCACTGATTTAAAATAAGTAATTGACTTCTTCGTAGTGTGTGCTTGTTAGTTTCTCCTATATTTAAAGATTTCATGATGTATTTGCACTTCGCTATTTTCGTTAATTAATGCATTATTCAAAAGTTGCAAATTTGCAACCTTCGTTGGGAAAGGCAATTAACTCACTTAGTTTCCTTTACTATTAGATATTTGTCAATAATTGATTGATTATTTTGAGAGACCGTTTTAATAAAATTTCACTTCACTAGAATTACATAATATATATATATACCTCAGCAGGATATTAAATTGAGATTCATGGAAACAAGTGAGTGTTAATCAATCATCAGATTAATATGCAATATTGAGAATGTATTGCACATGCACAGTAGCTGGTAATAACAGCTTTTGTACATATATTAACAACTGCAATAGTAGTCAGCTGTAAAATAGATACCTATAATATGCATTATACATTCACCTTTCAGTGTACATGTATATAAATTCTGTAGGAATGTAAAACTCTACATGTTGGATTAATCATAATTTTGTATCAAAGGTCCAATTGGCCTCAACCAATACATAATTATAGTTATTATACTAAATTTTAATTTGAAAATGCCTAAAAAGAAAAGCACACCTTGTGGTACTCGATAATGTATAGATTAAGTTAATGTCATAATGGTAATACATGTATATATGATTATATATATGAAACAATGAATCGAATGCATAAAAAAGAACAAAAAAGGATAATTAATTATAAAAATGAATGCACTAAAGTGCAGAACCCTCGCTAGCTACTGCTAAAGTGCATGGCTTTAGAACAACTTTGCCTAAGTAACATATTGCAACAGCCAGGAACACATCATTTGTATCAACACTAAGAAGTCATCATGAATATGCAAATTATGGGGATAGCATGGCCATCATATCTCTTGAGAACTAGCGAATGACTGGACAAAACCTCACAAATAGCTGTATAAACACTCGTTAGGACAATAGACAAAGCTCAAGAAACAAAGCGTCAAAAAGACAAAAGTTAGTGGTTCAGTGTTTTCTGCTGACATCAGCAAAAACGAAAACATTTCATTTTTGATACCAGTATAATTGATGTATCACACAGGTATTTAATTTTATTGCTGTGGATGAACCAACTGATAATGGCTATACTAGTGATAATCTCCATATGAAACTACATGAATAATGATGCTGTTCTGTATCAAGTATGCATTACTCAGTTACAACAATAATGAAATGTATGTATGGATGAATATGTTATAGTATGCAGTTGATATAACACAATGAATGTAATCCTCTTTAGTTCACAAATTGGGGTCTCGGCAAATATTATATATAATCTGTTTCTCATAAATAATTATGTTTCAGTTTTCTGATTAAAAGGTATATTAACCTATCTTTTCTATTGATGATTGTATTGATGGTGGTGAGAGCATGTTTCTTGAGGCATATCCTGTTGTGGAAGAACAACAAAAACATCCCAAAACTTTGAAGTCATGAAAAAAGTCTCATACATCAATCACAGGATACATGGATAGTCTTGATAGCTTGTATGGTTTGCAGATGAGCTATGTTAGATCTTCATCAATGTATTGTTATTTGCTATATGGAAATAGGTTTGCAAGATAGAATTATTTTTGCATAATTATGAATTAACTAAGTAACTAAGTACCCTTCAGTAGTCACTTAAGGATACATTTGATTCATAATTATACTAAAATAATTGAATCCTTAGGTGACTGCTGTTTGTTATTAGTGAGCACATAATTGATACTAATAATTATAGCTAGTACATCAACAATGTGTCTGCTCATCACTAGGAGTGGACATTTATCTACTTATGCAACAGTCTTTTATCTCCACTTGAAGAAGCAACTTAAGCCCCTCCCACTGCACCCATTTCCCAAGTCCAGACCAGGGACATTTATTGATTGTTAAATACCTAATTACTACAGTGTATAGTGTCCCTGTGTACTCCGACAATGGAAACGAGACTGCATACACACATACAGTACAAGGCACTCTTGCATATATATACACACCTCATTATGCTCACATAATCATTGCTCCACATACTGGAGACTCATCCTATTACCACCTCCATGGACCCCCACCACTCTCTATAATTCTCCTCCTATATAATACGTACTTACCCTCCACGACTGGGTTCTCCAAAGAAGACACACACTGGCCCTGATGTTTACCGTGGCATTACATGCGGAGAGTTCCTCTGGAGAAAGAGGGAGTAGTAGAGGAGGACGAGTTTCTTGCACTTCGTTTCACCTTCTGCCATTAAGATTACAGAATAAAGGAGAATATGAACCTAAGCCTTTTGATTCCTGACTACACAAGCTGTGACAAGCATGTGACAAGCATGTGGCATCATCTGGCATGCAAATAACTAATCAGTTTCGTCCGCGAAGCTCGAAGCATGGGTGAAAATGTGCTGACTCAGCATGTCATGTGATTATTTAGAGCAGCACACCTGACATTTTAAATTCTGTGCCGCGAACGGCGAAATATCAGAGATTGGTTCTTTCGCATACTCGCTGCCAGTCGCTTGGTGTCAAATAACAGTGGTAGACGCACTGCCAGATATTGATATTGGTATAACAGAGGCTCTTTACTGAGTTGGTAAATTAATAACAAACATACTTTCCCATACACGAACCTTCCCAAACATTTATCCCGTGTCTTAGTAAGTGTAGATCTACTTTCATATAGGTTAGTTTTACAACATGAAAAAGGATGTTAGCCAATTTCAGACATTTGATGACGTCACGGTATAGCTGAATTTGATTGGTATGCACGTACCGTGCATGCTGAGTCAGCACAACCAATGCGATAAAGTCACGTGACCAATTATAGTGGCTGCTGCAGGGGAAGAGACTACAGTCACACGCTCTCACGCGAAGGGAAACAAATTGTTACCGGTCCCACCTAGCTGCGTGGAGATCGAGAAGCGTCTGCCAGACTGGTCTTCATGATCACTTTGGCATGCTGAGTCAGTACGACTCAGCATGCCAAAGTAGCGCAGCACACGTGGTCATTGCCGATGCGAACTTTTGAAGTTGCTTGAAACCTAAGCAACCAATCAAATTCCATTATGGACACCTTCGTAGTCGTAGTCGTAGTCTTAGTCTGGTTCTCGGGCTCGCCAGACTATCGTAGTCTGGGGTCATTCAATTATGGGGATCGAGATAAAACTCAAACTTCACACCGTAACTCCAACATGCTGTCAAGAACGTTGTTCAAACAGTTTAAAACATTGCGAAATGGTAAGTAATACAATGTAATTTGCCATAATCTCGGTCATAATTAGCCAGCAAAATGTGATATAGTTGTTTGTGTATTACTATATACAATATTATATACAAAACTGCAACCAACCCTGACTGCCTAGAATGTGTACACGTTCTAGACAACTAACCATTAATTAAACCACTGATCCTAACATGAAGATACTATAGTAATGTCAATCTTGATCAGATTTTATAACTAATGGGCATGGATTGTAGGATAGAGGAGCATTGCCCACCTAGACCCTAGAATCAAGAGGCATGCACTGTTAAGAATGGGGTGCTCCAGTGGTTGCTTATATTTGATACCCCTCGGGGGTATAATTAGGTTGCCATGGAAACTTTTGATCTTTCAATTTAAAACCCAAAGTTTCTTGGAAACTGGGTTGAGTCTGAAGTTGAATATGTCAGTAAGGACAACAATTAACATTGATACTGTTATTTGTTGTCCTTACTAACTACGTTTTTACAATGGATATCAAAAGTCATGTGTACCTCTACATTATCTGTTATACCTCAAATATAAACAACCACTGGAGCATCCTATTTTTAACAGTATGGCCCCCTAGGAAGGCTATCATCAACAACACTTACAGTCCCTTGGCTAAAATTTCCTGCATATCTGTAGTCCACAATACTTGTTCTTGATTATTATTGGTGGTAGCTGAGTTGCTATAAAGTGAGGCAATGAATTCCCAAATCTTTTGACAGGACTAAAAAAAACATAATTTCTTCAATTTCTGTTCTTTTACTAATAAACCCCAAAACATTTTCTACACTATTCTATAACGAATCAACAGTGTTGTCCTGCATGATACTGTAGAAATTCTGCTATCAAGAACATGTAACTATTGTAAATGTTTGTCACCAGACTAGATCTCATCATAAATCTATTGTAAGTCAAGTAAAAGTAAGGTAGTTGAATTTTCCTATACCAATTTTAAAGTCTAAACTTTCAGAAGTGAAATGAACTGTACAGAATTGCTATGGTTGCAAAGCTCATATAAAAAGTGTTTAAGTACTGCAATGTGATCTGAAGATTTTTGGAGTCATGAAATGTTATGTGATGTATCTCTCATGATCTGTTATGAAATCTGATATGATTGTTTACCTAATGACATTGCAAGAGCCCCTAGAGTAATCATACGTTGCAAGGGTCTCTACAGTGGTTAAACATAACAAATGCAATACACCAAATTCACAGTAAAAGTGCAATTACTTTTGCATGATTGTGGCCACACCCCCATTACTTGCAATACATGTACATCCAATTTACAATAAAAATACAATTACTTCTGCATGATTGTGGCCACACCCCCATTACTTGTGCCTATGGAGTCGGATATTGGACATTATCCCTTTTGATGTAAGTATTTAAATTTATATTCCTCTATTGATTATATTCTATATTAAAGCGATGATTAACAGCAATTAACACCTTCAAATTACAATTTACACCTACTATATAGGTAGTACCTAAACTCAAATGTACCCAAGTATTTTTTTTCAGGGCCTTTTGGGAAGGGGAATTTCCCCCAAAAAATCTTAAATTCCCACCCCCAGATCTACATTTTATGACAATAATATATAATTGTGTGCATATATTTTACAATCACTGAAAGTCAATTTCCTACACTGTTTAGATAAACATTCTTCTGAAGCTGAACATGGTATAAAAGTGGGGATTCAACAGGCAGAACTTCGTAAACTGATCCACCTATTGACTGATTGTGTTTTACATCATGACTTTGACCAAGCTGGTGAGATAATGGATGCTCTTTGCTTAAGAGCAAATGAGGCAGGAGAAGTATCTATAAAAGTGAGTTTATTAATCAAATCACTTTTTTTTTTTATGATTAGTTTACACAAGATACACTACATTTTTGCCCCTCCCCCTTCGGGAGGCTTACTGTAAATGGTTTGGAAAAATGTCTGTCTGTGTATCTGACTCCGCTGTACATCATGAACTGGACACTCCTGGACTTCCATACTTGGCATGTATACACTCCTTCGAGGTGGCAAAAACGAGCACTCACTAATATTTTCTCTACCATACTGGAAGCTGTCAAAAAGGGTAAGAAATCAGCTAGGTGTGACTTCTTTCAGTCTTCCTGCATCTAACGAAGCATAAGTTTCACATCACTGGCTGTCTTTCCAACATTGCAAGTTAGAATGTTAGAACATGTAAACTTCTAAAGTTATAAAGCTGACAAAAGTTTCATGAAACACCCTGCCGATAATTATAGCATAAATTATTTAAAAATCTGCAACAATTAGGGGAGGCTCATGCAACATTCAGTTGCTCTGTATTTTTTTGTGTCATAATGGCAAATGTGCAACTAAAGAGCTAGATTACATCATTTCGTGAGTTTCATAGATGTGGGACATGAAGAAAAGCACATTTGGAGTGTGTATTGTAACTCACAATAGCACATTTCCACTTGGAGAATAGAGTATTTACTTTTGAAAAGGTAGGAACACAACTTTAAGCACAAGATTAATTATACTGTACGTAATTAAACTCAATACTGATCATGTACAGCAAATAGCTTCAATTATTAGCTTATAGAGTCTACTTCTGTGTCACTCCTACATGTACATCTTTTACAGAGGATAGCATTAACTTAAATACAGTGCAAACAAGAGACAAGATATATTAAGAAAAACGTATCCATATAATTGCTTTGCGATGACTAGTCTATCTATCAATCATTGCTGATAACACTAGTGTCTCTACCTTTCTGTGAAACCGAAAACTGTGCCCTGAAGAAGTACAAATGTAGGTGTAATGCATACTCACGCAATTGACACAAGTATTATATATATATATATATATATATATATATATATATATATATATATATATATATATATATATATCATAGTTCGAACCCGTGGGAAAACAATTATAGGGATGGCCCAGAAAAAAATGGTCACCTGTACATTTCATTTGCAAATGATGAGCTGAAATCTCTGTTAAGATAATATTCAACACACATAACCTGTTGAGTGATAATTATTGTGACTAATAGATGGGCAGAGATCATCATTTAGTAGAGACAAAACTAACTGATTATTAATCTTTTTTTCATATACATTTATGTTTGTGGAGTTATTCCACTGAAGTATCATCATTTCTACAAACTTTCAGCCAGTTTACAACATTTAATAGTGATTGGACACCATTTTATTTTATTTTATAAGTACCACACCCTTTAAATGCCTTTATTAACATAATAATTATTAATGAGTAAGGTTACTGAGGCTTTATGCATACACAACACACTTTGGGTAGAGTCTAATCTTCTGGACACCACACTCTTGCAGACAAAGGTAATGCTGTAAATGAAAGAGAACAGTCGTTATAAAGTAGTTACTAAAACACACAAAAGCCTGACCTACAGTTATTGATAAGCATCAAAACTCTGTAAATGCTAATGTACTTCAATAAAATTACAAATCATTTATACATGAATGGACTCGCAGTGCAGAACCCCACCACAAGTGTCACCAAGAACGATTACTGACAAAAAAAGAATTGTGAACTATACTTGACTGTAATAATGATTATTATACTTTAGAAATTATATATATTATGTATGTGTGTGTGTTACAGATGGCACTCCAGTTCTGGCAAGAGTAGAGATTTAAAACAGTTTTGTGGCTTCAATCATGTGCGCGCGTGAAATGAATAGGTGGAGCTAGAAATTGCACAGCAGAAAGCTTGTGTTAGCAGCCACTTGTTCAATTGTACTTTCTTTCGATCTGTGATTCGACAGTAGAACCTTCAAACAAGATGAGTTATATTTCAGTGAACTCTTGCTACCAGATGTCTTCTAAAAGTTGTGAAATGGCGACGGTGAGTTACAAAAATTGTCACAACTTCAAAACATTGTTGTTACTTTTGATCCTTGTATGGTTTGAAGTCTGCTAGTAAGGTGTTAAGGTTCGCTGGAATTTTAGGAACAGACAAAACTAAAGTCTATTTGATTTCACTTTGCCATCAGAAATAACTTTCTAATTGTTCAACCAATTTCAATATTACAAATTGACAGTCACGCGGTTCTAACGATATATTTTTGACAGTTATTAAACGTATAAAGAAATAGTTAGCTGTATTACCCGTAAGCAAAAGTATAGTGGATACCATTGACCACATAGAATGTAATTAATTTTGTCACGTGTGCTCCCTAAACAATAGAAGAAAAACGGCCAAGAAAATGTAAGTGAAAACACTGTAATATCATTATATATATATTATATATAAATAGTATTTTATATAAGTATTTTATTAACACTGAAGTCTTCAGAAGTCCATCTGATCTTTGGCTGTCCCGTCTACTACTCTGTCTATTAATTAATGTTGATCTGTTGGCCTTCTCCTCTTCAAAAAATTGTCGTACATTTTCTATAATGTATTTTGTCTGTGAAGTGAGGCGTATACCTCTTCCAGGCTTTTTTGGCAACTTACTGTGCCACAGTTGATTCAGAGGTGGATGGAATTGAAGATCTGGATCTCTTATATACCACTACTCATGTTTTAATATTATAGCTGTATACAAAAACAATTTTGTTTCTTTGATTTTATATTATATATTATTTGCATATGCAAATACATTTTTTTCTTCCGCGCATAATTTCCGGTGGCAAAGTGAACGCGAATGGACTTTAGTCGTCTAGTCTCGTCCCCAGACCGCCACACTCTCGAGATGAAGACGGTACAGAGGATTTCAGTTGCAATTATTCCGTTCCGTAACCACACCCTTCATATAATATTATATGGAGGGTGTGTTTACGGAACGGAATAGTTGTTTCAACGCAACTGAAATCCTCTTTCAGTTTTGCAACAGACACATATTCGAAATTATTATAACCACACCCACCGTGATCAAGCATATTATGGTGAGGTGTGGCTCAGCGTCACAGATGCAACTGAATGCAGCTTTTTTGCAACTTTCTGGACCTCCTGGAGCAATCTAACACTCACCTCAACCTTGCTTACCAATTACTGCAAGCACAGCTTCCACTCAAGTCTGCAAGCGAACGGTATTTTTCACTTATTCTCCCAACATCCCTTTCTCTCTCTCTAGAACTAGCTGGAAAGCAAGTCTATACATCACACATACATCAATATCCCATCTAATCTCCTTTTACTTTTTTAAAAACCCTTTGAACCCCATAAGTGCATTAGTGCGGAATTGATTAGTGTCACAACATTACGATAAGCGCATATTTGCGTAATTATACCACATCTCGCATTTGCGCGCGCACTACAGAGGTCTTTTGATATTTTTCTACCAAACTTTTACACAAGATAGTCTACTAAATTTGCTATAAGACAGTGCAAATAAGCTATAAGTTGAGGGATTCCAAAGTTATAAGCGGATGAATTGACGATGACACTAAGTGAGGGCGTTGCTACAGACAACAGAACTTTCAAACGCTCGCCATAATACTTTCTTGTTGCTAACGAAGCATGACTTTGGTATCTATGGCTTTCTTAGAAAGTCTTCTGATAAACTAAGTAAGTTAAAACTCAATCTTGTTCAAAATGTGGAACATATACAGGCGATTATAGAAGTGGGCGTTACCCATAGACTGCTAAACTTTGAACACTCGCCTTACTGTTTTCCTGGTGATGATGAAGAATAAATTTTGCATCTATAGATTTCTTAATACCTGTTCTCTGCAGCAAAGTAAGGTAGAATTCTGAGTCTTATAAAATTTGAGAGTTATAGAAGCTGTAAATGTGAGTTATTAGACGCTCTGCCCACACATTTTAAAATAATTAAATTTGGTGATATAAACAAAAACGCCCACTTTAATTATGGGGTTTAAAAGGTTAAGTACCCTAAGCTAACTTCAGAGTAACATCAAAGGGTGGACACTTGAATCAAAGCACCGCCCAACCACATCCAACAAAGCGTGGGCGTTTTTGACAATAGAATGCCAACATGCTGCCACCACATTGGTATACTCTCGTAATCTACAGTAATTTAGGGTATGGTACATCCAAGATCCCATGAATTGCAGTTTAAATTCAGTATTCTTTTAAGTTGGATACACTTCCTCTGTGACAGCAAGTTGTAAAATTACAACATTATAAAACTGAAAGGGGTACCATACTCGTTCTAGCGGAATGTGTGGAATGTTTGTATGTAAACATTTGAAATTATATTCATTGACATGTCAAATTGCGAAATAATTGCTAAACATGTGAATTCACGATGGCGATAAACTGTGAAACCCATTCCATTAGAGCTTTAAAGCGGACTGATAACAACAACCAAAGAGTGTCTTGACTCTTTTGACAGCAGCAGATCAAATAGTGTCTTGCCATACCCTGTTGGCAGTACACCGAACACGTCGTTCCCACGATGAAAGGCAGAAATAATCTCTTCTTGTTTGGGCCTAAGTTTGTCAAATCCCAATGAAAAAGCTGCCCTTTTCACTATATTGGATACATCCATCTTATCACCACTCCTTCTGATGACACATAGTTAGTCATCACCTATTCGAAATCTGATTGGGCTGCAAGATTTCTGCAGCAAAGGACGAGTATATTGCACCAGACCCTCCGTCTACGGTCCTGTCTTGTAACAGGGTCATTGGTCCCTCAAGACAAGGTCTGAAACAGTTACTTCATCCAAGCTTCAAATGTTACAAAATGAACCTATTTTTGAGCCGTCTTTCGCTTTTAGGGCGTGGCGGTCTGGGTATAAATCTAGACAAAAGGATTACAGTATCCCTCTGTGGGTGAGGGTTAATAATATAATATATATGTTATTACAATTTATTATCTGTATGGTAAATATATATATAATTGTAAAACAATAAAGCATGCAAGAATAAACCATTTTTAAAATGAAAGGGCATATAAAACTGAACTGTATTTGCTAAGGTACCACCTCAATCTTGTTTCTGAGCTTTTTCGTGTTTTTTTTTTTCTAAAAGTGTTTTACTAAATGTGGCTTAGCTGGAATAGCGCAAGTTGCTAATATTAACCAGCTCCCTGGGGCCGACCATTTTACAACCTCTCCAAAGGATGTGAGGATGAACTCCTTATTTTTGAGGGTTTAGCTGAGTATAGTGGGGCTCAATCCTGCAACCTTTTGATTGTAGACCAGCACTTTAACCAATAGGTTTTGCATGACATACCTATAATTATGCTTTTTCATTTTTTCAAGTATAACATAAAAATTTGAACACACTTAAACAATGGGGAGTTTGAAGAAGTTCATTCAGTCTTTGTTACAGCTTGTCAAATGGGATCTTAATGGGAGTATTCGATTAAGGTTATACTGATAGCCTTAATCCAATACTCTCCAATTGATGAATAGCCTCCAATAAGATGGGAAAAAGCAAGTTCTCCATTTATGAAGATAAACATGAAGAGAGTGTGACAAACTATCATCTGGAAATGCCTTCTTCACCTGTTCACAGTTTTCATTCCAAGCAGATTAGCATGAAGATCATGGTCAACAGATTCATCTTGTTTTTGAGTTAAATCTGTGACTATTAACTCTCAAGTTTTGAACCTGATTCTCAACTGCACAGTATTTCTTGAGTTTATCTTTTTTTGTGTGTATTGAGACAGCATTCATTATGATTGTTTTTGTCACCGGGACCTATCACATATTCCATTTGTTGGTCCCAATGACTGTACACATGAAGTTGATAACATTAATTTTAATCAACCTCAATTTAAGCCATATGATATGTCAGTTTACTAGAACCATGGTAGAATTTGATTATCAATGAGTATTATGTAGAAGCATGGTTATCAATGGCTATTAAGTACTGTAGTAAGCAGGAAAGTAATTGAAATTAAACTGTTTGTTATTAATGGTCAACAGCATGTAAAATCCAACTAATGTATCATAATTATGAATGTGATATTTCTCTAAAATTGAATTTCATTATTGTGACATTATAAAAGGCTGATAATTATTGTGATTATTTTTTCCAAGTAATGATGATATGACAATGTATTTGAATCCCCAGTAATAATTATACCCTTCCTATATTGGAGCACTTGCGTAGTGCTATAAAACTACAAACACCTCGCTATCTTGTGTGGTGGCCATAAACACTCCAAATGTAATACAGTATTGTAAAATTCATACTATAGTTGTTGATACTGTTATTTGACAATTCTCCATTCTCTATTTTGCCATCATGACATGCAAATACTCAGAAAAAAGCATACTATGCTTATGATGGCATAGTTTTGTATTGGAAAATATTCTTGCAATTGGGTGACCATTTTTTTCTGGGCCATCCCTTTGAATATGAAAAAAAACCTATATGTTTTGGACACTTTCAAATGTTCGCAATGATGTCCACATTGTGGAGGTTTCACTGTATTTCTATTTACATTAAATAATTGTTGACTGTTTTTTCTGTTTTTCAGGTGTCAAAAGAAGTTATGTTGCAAGATAATGATGAAGATGCTTACTCAGACATTCTCAAGTTCTACAAACATCTATTTCTTTTGAGTCAAAAGTTTGTAAGTAATCTCAGTAATATACAAACTCACTGTCTACAATGGTATTTTGGACTATATGCGTGGAATGTGTGAATAGGGAATGTATGCATGGACATTAGCTTCCTTGACATAATTGTAGTTGGAATTGAAAATGTGACCATCCAAATGCAACTCGTCAAAACTCTTCACTATAATTATTTAGCCATTTTCTACAGGAAGACAATGAAGACTGTTTGTATGCCTTATTAGCTACTGAACATTAGTGTCGTCCCCAGATGCACCCACTACTGTGGAGAAGCGTCTGGTGACTTTTAAGCAATGTCTTGGCTGTGCTGACTTGGCATGCAGGTAATCCTGCACACCAATCAATTTGAAGTATACAGTAACATCATGAAATATCAATATTCAGATGTATGATATGTGTGTGAAAATGTCAAAGAAATCTTTGTTCTGCTGAAAAGCTGTTCGTCGCTGATGGCTACCATCCTTTTTTATGTTGCAAAGCTAAGCTATCAAAGTAGATCTACACTACTAAGGCACAGGATGAATGTATGGAAAGGTTTGTGCATGGAAAAATGTGTTGTTTATTTATCAACTCAGAAAACAGCCCATGTTATATCAGTATCTGGCTGTGAGTCTACCATTGTTATTTGACACTAAGTGACTGGCAGCAAGTATGGGAAAAAACTGATATTTCGCCATTGACAGCACACAATTTAAAATGATCATGTGTGCTGCACTGAATAATGACATGCTGACTCAGCACAACCAAGAAATTGCTAGAAAGTCACCAGAAGGTTATCCACAGTAGTGGGTGCAGCTGGGGATGAGACACTGAACATCTGCTTCCTGTACAAAATGGTTGAATATTGACCATTTAAACTTCAATAAGTATTCATCAATGTGTTGTACCTGTGTGCATGGAATATCACAAATAACACTTCTTTGATTCACAATAGTTGTAATTAAAAGGTGTTGGGAAAAGGAATCTATTGGTCTATAAGTTCTCTTCTACTTGTATTTCTTGGTGTAACTGGTTACTGTAACTAACAAATAGTGATTTATTTCACCAACTGAAAGGAAGAGGAATTGAAAATAATGTGGTTCTATATTTTTTGGCTTTCATATCACATGTGCACACTCATCATAGTTTCATACAGAGGGAAAGATAGGAGAGTGCCCTGGAATTTCAATATGGAAGCCATTGCGTCATGAGTCACATGACCTCCACTTACGTAATTAATTATTACGAGTAATTCGTCAGGTTGCATGAAAGCATTAATTGTATACCTCTTTTTGCTGATGGAAACTTCCCTCCTCCCCAGGAAAGCTTCAATATAAAACATTGCTTTTCGTCATTTCTATCTATAATTGTATGCTCTCTGCATAACTCCAACAATTTGTTTTTCCCCTTGACAAAGGATCTGTAAAAGATGCCTTTACAATAATTTTTAAATGTTATAATTTTTAATAATTGTCTTTTATGTTGATTGTCATAGTATCATAATCTTTTCCTTCTATTTTCAGAGGTTAGAAAATATAATGGAAATGACATTTTTCTTACTATCTCATGGACATTTTGACGAAGCTTTGCAAAATTTTGAAAGGTATTCATTTATGTTTGTAGTGCCTTAAGGACATTAATTAATTGCAGGTACTAGTTGTAGTGATGACAACCATAAATGCTAACTCGGTTATCACTTCTGTCTTCCCAGTCAAGCTCACATTTTTCTCTACTTAATTTAGTTAATTAACCCTTAGAGTAACCCTTAGAGGATTGATGTCCTATAGCTGTGACATTTGACACCTATGCACGTGGGAGTGTGTTCCTAGTATGACGAAGCACTCCAAATGTTCATAATTGGTATCATTGATAAAAAAAGGGCTAAAAAGTTGATGACTTTTGGCCTCGCTTTCACCTAAATATAGAACAAAGAGTGTGTCACCCCGTTGAGTGGGATTTGAAGAGAGTGCATCCCCTCCACTGCCCACACAATTTGGGTTTCAGTAACCCCACCCATGCAATCTGGTGGGTAGCTGAGACATTTCTCTTGCTGGAAAACCCAGTATAATAATTGTGAATGTAACTGGCGCCAACATGTAGTGTAGTTGCTTTGTTTGCCCCAGTTGCCGACAAAAGAGGGAGAACACTTCATTTGACTACGTCCTGCGAAGTGCTTGAGTCCCAATAAGCATACTGCTAGAAATAGTACTGTAGAAATAGTACTCCATGTAGAAAGGGAACAATGGCCATGATATCTGCAGCAGAGCTGCCAGTGTTGGAAATGGGAAGAATTGCTCAGTCCTCTAAGGATTAAGAACTCATTTTTTGATTCCTTCTAATTAAAAGTGATATGAATACCCACCAAATGTAATACATTTCCAATGTGCTCGGCTTCCTTAATTATGTATGTGACATAAACATAATAATATGTAAGGTATATAATGCATGTACAAAGTAGTCACATGGATGGTCGTGGGAGCATAAAAATCTCATAAAACCTCAGAATACAAATATAGCATAATTGTCAATTATGATAAAATAGAGACAGCTCTGACAGAACACCAATATTTCGAATACAGTATCAATACTTTAAAATGTATGACCATGAATAAGAAAATGCATGATTAAAAATAATAAGTAAAATATTATGATTTACTTTAAATGCGCTGTATTATTTTATTTTTGTTTGTTTATAATTATAATTATAATAGGACAACTAAATTAGATATCTAGAAGGTGCAATAGTTACTCTTCATGCTTACTAATGTAATTAGCTAGCTTCCTGTATGAAACAGGCAATAGCATTGTGTATCCACTACTCCGGTTGGTACAGTTTTCACTGGAGGGCCTAAATTTAAAGACTTTCCTTGGGGAGCATATTCCAAGGACCAAGAAATCCTTAATTTGAATGCACACGCGGTGCAGAACCGTTGCCACAAGTGTGATTTGGGAAACAAGAATGATTCAGTCTCTGACAACAGTTGAACAGCCATGGTTACAAACCGGGAAGTACTTTCTTTAGAAAATGGCGTCTTTTGCAGAATCTGTTGCAGTATCTGTATTTCGCTATTTTGTCATCATTATGGACTTTATTGTTGTACTGATTGACTTAGCTGGATGAGAAGCTATCATTTCTTGCTCAAACATTCATGATATGGATTGCAGTGAATCAAGAAAGTGTAGACAACACTATGCTGTCGAAATATCAAGGCTTATTGTACGACTCTAACTTCTTCAGTCTAAAAGACGGTAAGAAAGACAGTTAATATTGTTGTCACATAATGAAGTATAGGGATAGTATTATGTTTCAGTGCACAATTTGTTCTCATACTAATGTGCAGAATGAGCACAGAAGTGACTTTGGTATCTGATATCGTTTTATTTAATTAGTAATAATAGAATAGTTTGTTGCATTAGATGAATTTTAATTAATTAATTAAGTAGAGTGAGACTCATTGAGATAGTATAAATCCCAGTCTTTGTCATCCATAAAATAAGAATTTGTAAAGCAATAATGGTAATTTTATAATTATAACAATTTCACCGAGTGTATCAACTCAAATTATGTGTTAACAGACCTCCTGCATCATAACTTCCTCATTCACATGTGTAAGTGTATCATCTGTTCAAAAATAAAACAACTAGCTTATTTTAGTTACTAATCATATAACTTCATCCTCCTTCTTGACAATTCACTACTACAGGTGCAAGTGGGTTGTTGTTTTTCTCATGCAACTGCAGTATTCGTTTTTACAACAAGTCCTATACCCACACCCTTGTACGAGGAACACTACTTTCTCCTTCACTCTGTTTTCAGGTGAGTCCCACATACTATTTATATCATTGTCATCTATGTATTGTTCAAATGGTTAGTGATTGTAAGACTGACACCAGTATCAAGGAAGTAGTTCGCATTAGTATATGCTAAATCACAAGTTATTCACAACCACCTCTGTGAAATAGCACACTGATTCTTTATACCTTCGCCACTACAACAATATGCTTATGAAAGACAGAAATTAATTGACTAACTAAACCTAAAAGAAATTTTTATGTCTTCCTTTCATACTCTTTGTACAATGTTGATAGCCATCTGCACAAAGCAGAAATATAATTATGTTTACAAGTAAAACAGCTGATACATGTAGTAGGTTGCCAACGTAAGTGAACATATTATTTATTGCTTTTGCAATATCCACCAAATCACTCATTGTCAACTCTCATTTATTCTATAGATTCCAGCAATTATCTTGTTCTTAATCAGCTAGCTAAGGATTAGCTAAGGAAGAGATGACTGTGTTTTACATTGATATTTTACTGTACCTGTTTCTGGAAGCCTGTAAGTATGGCTCAGTCATTAACTACTGTCTCTGTATAACTCTAACAGTGACAATTATCAATTATCAATTATTTTTACACTTCAAATTCTACTGTGATGATGATAGTAACTATTTCTTTAAAATACAAATACAAGTACAAACATTTTCAAATTTTTTTTACTGTATATGTTAAGTCAAGATACCCAACTTGATTAAATACCGATGCAAATCAGTGAAGTCTAAAGAAATTGCTTTAGTAATATTTGTAGGACAGTTAGCAAATTTGTCTTGTTTATCATAGCAAGAGTAGTTCTACAGATTATGTGTACACGTTTTGAAAAAAAAGTGCAAAAAAATTTGTTTGGCACAAAAAAATTATTACCTAAGTATCAAACTTACTGGGCTCGCCGCGCCTACGCGTGGGCGAGTCTAGCACTTTGATTGTCATTCTGTCATTCGTTCTGTCCCAACCTTTTTTAATGTAAGCGTCGATTTAAAGACTTGATAGAGTAGAGAAAAAAGTTTATCAAAATCTTATTGAAAAGAGATTTGCCACAGACATTGTTTTAGCAAGTTATAACTTCAAAGTTCAAACGCATACCTCCTACAGCCGCCAAACTTTCTGATCTGTTCAAAAACATGGTCTTCCATTGCTCTGTTGATTTTATAACGAAGTAAACTGTATGAAACGTTACTTAGAATGGAAAATGCTAAAATCACTACAGATCCTTGCCAGATGCTTTAAGCGTCGATTTAAAGACTTGATAGAGTAGAGAAAGAAGTTTATCAAAATCGTATTGAAAAGAGATTTGCCACAGACATTGTTTTAGCAAGTTACAGACTCATACATTCCATCTCTCCAGTTGCTGCCATTTACTTGCAATAACCCACACCCTCAGCCACACCCAATGTGATCACGTGAGATCAAATGTGGAGGTCAGTTTAGAGCAATACCTTCCTTTCTGCTATTATTGAACTTTTGTTTGACTTTCAAATTACATATATTTTAACTGTAAGTTCAATGTTTTTGCTCATTGTAGTTGTAACAATGTTTTCATTATAGGATAATTATCTTTAGTAACTGACAGTTGTGGCATAGATATTTTGGTAATGAATGAGGTAATGAATATTTGTTGGAAGAGTATATTATGTAATTTGACTGTAAGTAATATAGTTATACTAGTGCAAAGCAGTATAACTGATGGAGAATCATTCTTAGCCAATCTAGCCACAAAAAACTTTCTCAATCAACTTTCAACAAATTCAAATTTAAGCTTGTTACTTTCTCTCTTGCATCTCATTTATTTAATTGTTGCAATTGCAACCTATCCTTAAGCTACAGTGGCGAGGCCACGCACCAAAGGTGCTTCATTTAAATGTAGTACAGTTGGAATATGGAACTATCAGACACTGCGAATTTTGTTTTCAGTGGAGTACAGAGATACCTCTAAGTGTTGTTGCTTACAAAAGTCAGGACTTCTCTATGTTGCTGTAGAAAATCCACCATACACAATAATGCAACGCTCGAAATATGTGGATGTTACAAATTGCAGATAAACAATATACTTCCGGTACACTGGCTGTCCGACTGACAAGAAAATAACTACAGATAATATTTGACTGTAATAATGATTATTAGTTACAATTATTATATGTTTTGTGTGTGTGTTACAACATACTCCTACCACTAACAGGACTGTGTTAGAATCCAGACTTGAAAAAATTAGAAAACAGTTTTGTGGCTTCAATCATGTGGATGAAATGAAATCGGTGCAGCTAGAAATTGACAGTCATGGCAGAAAGCTTAGAGCCAGCTCGAAATTGTAGCAGCCACTATTTTAATTGTACTTCATTTCAAGCTAAACTAAGTGACTAATGACTAAATTACAGATCTGCACCAATAACTATAACTAACTAAAATGAAAATTGGTCAATGATGTTAACTTTTAGTTAGTTAATTAAAACTAAAACCCTTTTAGTAAGCCCAATATTACCTTAGTTAATTAAACTATAACTTAACTTAACGTTTGAGAAACCAGACATACTATAACTATAACTAAAAGTAGTAATTATTGTCAAACTAAAACAGCACTATAATTAATACATTTATAGAGATTGGGATCCAATATGATACATTTTTTGATCATAGGTGAGAAAATGGAAATTTTGGGGAAGTGCTCGCCTTTAAACGCTCACTATTGTCAGGTATATCCACAACATTTTCAGTGGTCTGGTGGATAACAAGTATACATTTATTGTAGCAGTGCTATTGACCACCTCTCCAAAACTGGCTTTTACTTCATTTCAGTCTTGTTTTTAAAAGCTTGTTATTCCAAGGTTATAAAATTTGAGTTGATGACAAACTAATAATACCATCAAAAGCAGCAAACTGGTTATTAAAAATTACACATGTAACCATTCTTTCCCAATTTCTGAGTAATGATTATTGCTTCTTTTGACATTTGGGGTGTGTAGACCCTACTGCACTGACAATAGGCCTGAGTGATAAGCCAATTTTATGGACTGCTAAAAGTTTTCTAGAGCAGCCCATTCAATATCAGCTGTTAGGAAACCTATGTTGAAACACATAATTATATCATCTGCTTATATTGTAACAATCTTTTGTATTTTTAGGTTAATTTATGAGTAATTGTATGTGTATTCCAATGTCAAAATTCATGATGCGTATATGCATAGTGTTGTAAAATTGACGAAATTGTGTAATAAACTTATTTATATACACACATCTGTACAATTGTATACACAGTTACAAGTTTAATGTTGTCTGATAGATATGATGACATTCAACAGAAGCAACAGACTTAATGTTATAAAATTGATACTACATGTATTATACATGTATTATACATGTACATGTGATTTCGTTTATATTTTGCACACAAATGTTAGGCTTGGGGTCAAATACTCTGTTCTCAATTAGGTTTTTTTCATTTAAAGAACTTGTGTTTATCAATATGTTATTAATTACTAGCTCATCATTATGTTACATAAATTGGAGTTAAACTTTAAGTCATAGCAGATGATGGCACAGAAATCAGTTTTTGAGACTAGACAAAAGTATTTGAAAAGTATTTAAATACATTTCAATGTATGTGTATTTGTATTTGAAACACATTTGTGCATGAAGTATTTGCATTTTGTATTTGTAATTGATATTTAAAAAGTATTTATATTTTGTATTTAAATGCTGTTGAATGTATTTGATCCCAAACCTGCACACAATAAATACTGTCACAACAAAAATGCAACGAAATATTCCTGTGATAACAGAGTATCTTCAATAGGTTTATTAATTTTAATGAAACAATTTAGATAGTCTGTATGTTTTGTTATTACGGCAATGTTTGCAAGATTTAAATAGTTCAAGTTTGAAATCACTTACTTCATGTGAAATATGTTGTTTTTTTTGTTAGGAGTGTGAATAATGATCCATACAATTGTAATCCATTATGTCAAGGATATACTGGAGCTTTGGCATATTATCTTTGGTCTAAGGAGGAGGAAGGACCCATAGAAAAGATGAATGCAAATTTGCCACCAATTGATGATGATGACACATGTAGCATCATTAGTGGGATTGAAGTCTATTCTCAGGTATGTTGCGAATTATAATTGTAATGTGCAATAATAACATGCATAAAGTATTTTAATAATTATAGTTTAATTATAAAATAATTAACATTATGAATGCTGTAGAGCAGTGAATCACTATAGAACCTCTGACAAAAGGATACTTCAAATTAAGGACACATCCATACTAAAGACACTTGTCTTTGTCCCAATGCAATATATTTGTGTATTAAATGACCTTTAAACAAAGGACAACTCCATCAGGACACTTCCACTAGTCCCAAGATATCCTTTATAAGGAGGTTCCACTGTATTCAAATACTTGACTTGCTTGCTAGATTTTACAACAACAGAATTGACAGCTTTACTGTGAAATAAGTGCAGTTACAATAATTATATCTCATAATAATTATAAAGAATGCATGACACTGTTTAGAGCAACATGTGAAGTTTTATTTAGTAGAATAATCATGTTAACCTGACCTCTTGATAGAGCTCCTATATAGAGCTCTCTATTATAGATGGATGTGTGAAAGAGACTCACCAGGCACACACACAGTGTTACTTAACAGTGGTATTAATGCTTCATGTTGTTATGGCTAGTTTTAAAGGCAGGAATAACAGTAAATCAGTTGCTAAAAGTAATTTAAAATGTGCTGTGTTAAATGAAGTCTATAGATCTTACAGATTATCATCTGAACACAAATAATTCTCCCACTTCATTAATTATTATGTCTTGAATGTATTTAAGCTTAGTCAATAATATTGATACTGATTACTGTTCTTTTAAAGCTCTGTTGCAACAGTTGTCCTTTGAAAGTTCTTTTATATCCAGAATACCTGTTTTATTAAAAAAAGATTATGCAATATTGAAAGAAAAAACTGTTTTGTAATATTTTTAATGTGTGTTTTAATTGCAGAACGACAGTTCAAACTGTAGACTAATGATGAATCATTTCAGTCAACTTATGAAATTGCTCTCTGAGTCTGATGGTGTGTTTGATTATTTCATTTATACATATTGGCAGGTAAAAGTGTTTAGATAGATATTCTTTCACATCAGTTAATTTTGTCCACTGCTGAGTGCTTTTCAGTTATGCATAGTGAAATACATTTTGACTGACAAACTACATGTAAACAGCCTACTCTAATTTAGGAGAATTTGTAGCCCTTTGCATATTATCTAGGTCTGTACTCGTGTACCTGTGAACTTTATTCTGAAACTTCCACAAATTATAGCTAATATCATTTACTCTCCATCAAATAGGCTTTAATACAGTATATTTATGTAGAGTTTAATGCACCATCAAAACAGAGTTTAGTTGTATTTATCTAAGCCTTAACAAAATGTTCTGTAGAAATTGAAGTAACTTCAATATCAATCAAATGCCAAATAAGACATAATACTGCTAGGAATAAAAGTGCATGTTGTATTCTCATTAGTTTACATGATATGACAGTATTTTAAATTTAATGTAACTTGCAGTGTAGCAAATAATTTAAAAAGGATTATTATTATTGCTGAAGAGTATTTGAAAGAAAATTACCAGACATTTCAATTACTCTACAACAATCTTGTAACAGCTACTTATATATACCATACAGATATATGCATGCATACACACAAAACAAACACATGTGCACATGACTAGAAAAGTGCACATGCACATATTTTAAAAACCTTGATAGCTCAGAATGGGGATAGTTATGGCATGCTCTGCTATAACAGATATATGCATGCATACACACAAAATAAACACATGTGCACATGACTAGAAAAGTGCACATGCACATATTTTAAAAACCTTGATAGCTCAGAATGGGGATAGTTATGGCATGCTCTGCTATAACAGATATATGCATGCATACACACAAAATAAACACATGTGCACATGACTAGAAAAGTGCACATGCACATATTTTAAAAACCTTGATAGCTCAGAATGGGGATAGTTATGGCATGCTCTGCTATAACAGATATATGCATGCATACACACAATATAAACACATGTGCACATGACTAGAAAAGTGCACAAGCACATATTTTAAAAACCTTGAATGCTCAGAATGGGGATAGTTATGGCATGCTCTGCTATAACAGATATATGCATGCATACACACAAAATAAACACATGTGCACATGACTAGAAAAGTGCACATGCACATATTTTAAAAACATTGAATGCTCAGAATCGGGATAGTTATGGCATGCTCTGCTATAACAAATATATGCATGCATACACACAAAATAAACACATGTGCACATGACTAGAAAAGTGCACATGCACATATTTTTTAAAAAAACCTTGAATGCTCAGAATGGGGATAGTTATGGCATGCTCTGCTATAACAGATATATGCATGCATACACACAAAATAAACACATGTGCACATGACTAGAAAAGTGCACATGCACATATTTTAAAAACCTTGAATGCTCAGAATGGGGATAGTTATGGCATGCTCTGCTATAACTATCATACATATATATACGTGCACACACACAAAATAAACACATGTGCACATGACTAGAAAAGTGCACATGCACATACTTGAAAAACCTCACAGTTAATGGTGATAGTTATGGCATGCTCTGCTATGCAGAAGCTGGTGCATTGTAGGTGGATAGAGTTCTCTTGTGTTCCTTCAAATGATGTATGACAGATGTTTTTGTTTGGCCAACATAATTATGTTACTGGTACAATCTTCTCAGAGTATATTGTGGACAACTCCAGTTCTTGATTCAGATGAAACATGATCTTTCACTTTTACTAAGATGTTATGGAGGTTTACTACTACTCAATTCTCAGGTTTTCAGCTGGAGAGTCAACAGTCCTTACTGCTTCGAAGATGATCAAACTTCAATTTCTGTTTATCTTTGCAAGACATTGGGATCATGTTTAACTGCTTCATAATTATATTTTACTCTGAAGATCTTGGATAATATGTAGTGGCTCTTACACCTGTGGTTGAGCTGTTGCACATTATGGTGATATTTAATATATCACACACCTACGACAGTGTACTACTGCAATCTTGGCTATCATCATTACGTGCATGCTTTTGTTTTCCAAATATGTGTTGCGCACTTTTCTAGTCATGTGTACATGATTATTTTGTGTACATGCACATGTGTATCTGTATAATGTAGCTATTTACTGTGTGTACCTTTCTATACCACTGATGAAGATTGCTATATCGAAATGTGTGGTAATCATGTTTTAATAAAACATTTGAAATAAAGTTGTTCTGACAAGTGAATGACAAATCCTTGTGCATGAATACACCTAGTCAACCAAGCCTAAATACAATAATTAATATTATTCTTGAAACCGATTGAATTAATTAATATAATATTATTATTGTATTTAAAATAGTGATTGGTTAGCTGTATTGCTCAACTTTTCTTGTCTTGTTTTCGTATCCCAAAAATCAATAAGTAACAAGCTACTAATGTTTGTTTATCAACTGTAGGGTCTGATTAAATTGGAGAAGCTGCAAGAAGCATTTGAAATGTTAATGCAGTACAAAAGAAGATTTCCTCATTCAATAAATTCTCACAGGTTACTTAATTTAGTATATGCATCATAATGTTCCAGCAGTAGATATAAGGATATGGAATATTAAATTTTATATAAAATATGACTTAAATACAATTATTATGTACATGTGATTTTGCATTAACCATCATAAAAGTGCAGTTTGATTTTTTTTTCCTATGAAAGTGCTTAAATCTTAAATTCAATTGAGCCCTAAATATTCGCAGGTAACATTTTCGCATTTTAACAATATTCAACTATTTCTCGATAAAAGTTTCATGTTAACTAAAAATGCTCTCATGCGGCTGGCTTTTGCGGTCCATCACAAATTCATAGCCATCAAAAATTTAGGGCTATACAGTACTAATATTATAATGAACTTCGTATCACCTATGGAGTGGAGTGATGAAATGCATGAATGAATTTCCATTTTGAATGGTGTGAGTGTGACAAGCCATTGTAATTGGTTCATCACCATTAATGTTTATCAAATGGACACTATAATTAAAAAACTATGGGTTTTTGGGTTTCCCAAAATAAATTCAGCAGTAGATTCTGACACATTTGACATGTATGTAATAAACAATAGCCTTTGTAATGCTTTCCTTTGAAGCATGAGTTAAAGCTGAAAGTTTTGCTCTTCAGTAAATTACTATAGCATGTATATTGATATCATGAATATTTTTATGGCCCACAGATCCATCCCTATGTTTGCTTGCCACTGGGTTGAATCTATGTATATTTATAAAAGAAAGCAGGAAGATTCAGAAAGAATGTAAAACTGCAAATAATACTAATAGCTGTTGTATATAGCAGAGAAAATGATGCATGAACTTTAACAAGTAAGTATAAGTTGTTGAGTTTCATGCATGAGGAAGTCATCATTTAGAACTTTGAAGGAGTACTTCAATTTCATTCAAAGATCTGTGTACTTAGACTGTAGTTAAACTTACTTCCTAAGCCCCAGTTTTCAAGTACACAGAAAGGTAGAGAAACCAGTCCCATCAGCAATGATTGATACATTGTCACTGCAAATTAATCACAGAGATATTATACTTTTTTCTCAATATGTCTTTCCAGCTATACCATGTGATTGCATGTATTTTGTTTCACTTCATAGATATATACTTACCCACTGTAAGATGTACCTAGTTGTAGATGAAAATGAAACCACAGTATTTGATGTAAAAAATTCACTGGCACAACTTGATCCATCAAATCCTGAAGTACTCTCACTTGTTGAAAAGAATGGTATTCTCTCTAGCTAGCTAATTAATTTATTGTTATTATTGTTTATTAACTATTCAATCGGGCCTTAATGTTCTTCTCAAGAAATGTTTCTTCTGTTCAAGAGTCACCACAATGAATACTGAAAACACATTATGAACCTTTATGCAATGGTGATTTTTGCATTCATCCTTGTATTGTAGACATACATGTATTATAGTAATTTGTTATAGTATAGTTGTTGGCCAACAAATACTAATGTCAGATCTTGAGCTTCCCGATCATTCAATGTACTGTGTGATAGTGACTTTAATTGCCTTTGAATAATAAACATTTCTGTCACCATGTATAATAGAAACCTCTACTCTATTGTAATGCACTTTTGTACAGAAATAATTTTGGACATTACTCTAATTTGTGTAAGTATTTTTGGTAAAATAAGGGATTGCATAAACTGTGAAGTGATGATGAAATACGTTGATTTATGTTAGTTTCGTCTCCAGCCACACCCCCATCGGGAAAAAAAAGAGAGTGTCCAGCACACTAAGTCAATTTTTTTGGCATTCCATACAGGATTCTGTCTGTCCAATCAAAATTAAGTATTTGTAAACATCACAGCTTGGAAAAATATGGCCAACTTACATTTGAATTACAAGTCATGAGCTGAAATGTCTGGTAATGCCTACAGATAAGTCTTAATAAATATATGTATTATACATACCTTTTGAGTAGTGAACCAGCAATTGCTAAAACTATTAGATTGTTCATCATCATTTTTTTTCCTTTTTATATACATTTGTACCAATTAATTGCATTAATTGTCTGCTTTGTTCTAAGTCTTGGTACCCCCATCAATCTTGTGATTACATCATAATAAAATTATGTAGGATAATTTGTTACAGAGTATACAGTTGGAATGCCAAGAAAATGGACTTAGTGCACCAGACACTCTTCGTCGTTTTACAATAGGGTGCAGCTGGGGATGAGACTAGATTTATGTAATGATCATAGAAATACTTCCTTCTGTATATTCTTGGCTATGTGTATTATCTCTCTAACAGGTATTCTCAGTTATCAAGACATGTTTACTATTATTGTGCGTTTCTTGGACTACCCTCATAATGGAAAAAATGCAACAGCATGGCATTACTTCCAAAAAATAAGGAAAAATTGGTGAGTTTGTTTTACATTCATATAGTGAATTGAGTAATAACTTTCTACATCACATAAATAATCGAGTTCTGTTTTTTAGTTATGTACCTAATAATTCAGGGTTTCATACAGAGGAGGGGAGGTGCACTGGGATCTCTCCCTCCCAGACGTAAAACTAATTATAATGATGTCATAATTACTTTTAAAAAAGATAATTAGTGGAATTAACATACAGTTACTACCTGCCAAAACCTGTTTGTTTAGTGAAATGCACATTATGTTCATGACCTCTCTTATAACTGGTATTTCATCCCATTAATATAACCTACCTTCATGGTTGCTTGATGAGTGATGAGGTATAGTATGTATCAACTTTCATGATATTTCACAGGTTTTATTTTCGCAAATGTTCTAACCACCCCTAGCTTAATTTCAATTCCAAAGTATTTAGAAAAGTAAAAACAACTATATGATTTCCTATTTGAGTTGCTCCTAGCTTGCTGCTCTGGTGGAATCTTTGCATATTGGCTTTTTTTGTGAACTCACTTGCTGCTAACTGCATTTGCTGTAACTTTTGATGATAGCACCATTTGATTCTCCTAAATGGTCCACTGGCTTAAACTAGTAAAAAAAGAAACATACTAACATTGTTGAGAAAGTGATTGATAACTACGGTAACTGCCACTTGCAATACTTAATTTTGGGGTGTGGGGGTGGGCAAGTGCTTAATTTCACAATGCAGGCTTTTTCAGTGAATTTGTACCCTGTGAAAAGGTATGTTGTATTTACAGGATACCATTATCATTTATGGTTTACACAGAACAGTATAAAGTAAAGCAGAACATAAGAGTTATGAAGAAGCCATATTCTACCTGCTTACCAAATGCTACTAAACTGCAGTTATACCCATATTTGGTGTATCCTATAAAGGGATGGGTGGGTACGCCTACTCATCACACGTATTACATTAGCTAACATTTAATATCATTCGTTCCGCTTGGTCAGAAAGTACAGAGAAAGGATGTTTTTTGCTAACACAGGATTTTGCCAAGAAAATGTGATGTTACTGATAATTCCTGATGATGCTACACATCATAAAAATGTATTAATATCTGTGTTGTTTGTCATAGAGAAGCGTTCTGTGATACTACATTTTAGATTACCACCACCTTAATGAAATTTGTCAGCAAAATACTAGGTATAATTATACACTTATCAGCCAGTATTAAAAATGCATCATTTTAACACTCATTAAGTAAACTATATTTTGTAATGTGATTCAATTAACTTTAAATCTCTTGTTCAGCTGTGCTATGAATTGTTGCTCTTATTGTTTTCATACAGGCCCGATTATGAAAAAAGTCCCCAGTGGTTGTGTAGGAAAAAATGGTGGATGAAACTGTACAAAGACAAATTATCAGTAGTGTAATAATGAATACATAATTACATGACCAGGTCTGAGAAATCCAGGCTTAAGGATTAAAATTTCAAACATTTTTTTGTTTTACCTGAATAGAGCGTTAAGTTAGTTTAAATAACTTTGTCCCAATCGAGACAAAGTTATTTAATTGTGTTTTTCTCAAAATGGAAGAGTAATAACTTTGACAGTTTACTTGCTTGTTGTGGCTTTGACTTTAAAATTAGTTTTGACTGTAATTCAATTCTGTAAATTTGCCTTAGCAGAGGCTGGCAAAGCACAGAGGACTCCAAGCCTCACTGAAGGTATCAATGCAAAGGTAGTACATAAGTAAAGCAATAAAACAGTGATTGCCAATGTAACCCGTGACCCTTTAATTATAATTCATAACCTCAGAGCTGGTCACATATTATTAACATCAAGGTTTCTTATGATAGTACACATAATATATACTGTGGAAAGTATTTTTATAATTATAATGTTATAAGCTCTCGATTTAGTGGTCTGTCTGCCAATTATAGCCACAATGATTGATTTTTTTTAATAAGAACTTTCAACAACATTATTGGACCAGGAAACATGCAATAGAGTATAATGTTTAAAATTGTGCAAACATCCACTGAATGTTCATTGCTTCTTTGGAGCCAATGGACCAATATTTATTTTTAAAAATAGAAAAGCTACTTTCTGAACACTTTCCCAACACGAGGGAAAATTGCTGTAGTTAATAATTTCTTTTTCTCAGTGGTATCTGACCATTTCATAATTAACCTAAAAATGATAATAATGAATAGCTTATATCCTATTAGCTGTGAGTGACTGTTTGGTGTTTTGAATGCTATTTCAACTAAATTGTTTGTAGAAATAGTAACAATTTACAAGTATATAGACTTGGTGAATATTGTTGATTACCATTAAGGGTATTATGTGTGTGTTGTTTCATGCACATCATAAACTTTATACTTGCATGACTACTTGTAAATTAGTAATAGTTAGAACACACTTTACCGTGATTACGTGTTTTAATGTAGCACGAGGGCGGGTCAATAAAGGTCGAGTTTACATAATGCACGAGCCGAAGGCGAGTGCGTTATGTAAACGAGACGTTTATTGACCGCCCAAGTGCTACATTGAAACACACGATGCACTGTCAAGTGTGTTCCAAGTGATTTATTGACAATCTGGTGAACTACCACTGTTGTTGAAGCAGCTTCGTTAGTAGAGGTGAGCAAAGTGTGCAATAACTATTTATTGCATGCAAAGTGTGCAATAAGTGATTTAATGGTCAATCACGTGACGAAATATCTGCACTCTGATTGGCCACAGGTCACATGATCAGCAATAATTATAATTATTCATGGCTGTGTAGATGTAATGCCTGTCTACAAATCCCCTATAATTATTGATGATGTTACTGAACAACAGAATGTTCATATCAACTATGTTAAAAAAAATTCAAAATAAAATTATGTTTTTGCCTTCTTTTCAATTACTAAGTCGTACAAGTCATCTCCCAGCTTTCTTGCAGTTTCTGTTGCTTCACAACAATCCAACCATTCATCTGGTATAGCTTGAATACCCCAATAAGCACCCCCAATAGCACCTGTTGTGAGGTAATGTATCAATGAATAAATAACTTGGTAAATTAGATATTCCCTGAACTAGTCCAACTAATTGATTAATCTGTTAAACCTGGAACTGTCAATAACAATTCATGTGCATCAATTAGTCATAATTATAATTTGCAAGTGAAATTTAGCCACCTACACCACATGCTGTTAATTTGTTCAGTCGATTGTAATGGTAAAGAAAACAAACAAGCAAACCTAATGTTGTAACTTATTTGGAGTTGTAAGTTACATTGCATCTGGTGATCAGCTTGCATATCACTGTGCAGTGATAATCCTGTAGTATCAATGGCTATAATAATCAACTAGTCACTTCAGCCTCATGACCATTAGTCGACTAAAGATCTAATCATCCATGCCTTAAAATTAGACAACAATTAACTATTTCATCCCAAACTGACCTGCCATGCTGGCTATTGTATCTGCATCACCTCCTAAACTAATAGCATAGGGTATAAGATCTCTGAATGAGCTGCTGGAACAATGTAGAAATGCATATAATGCAGATGCCACAGATTCACCTGAGAATGAAAATTTATACCATTTGATGAAGTAAATATGACATGTGTGGATAGTTAACTACTGAATAACAAATATTCAGATGATTGATAATGGTTAATGAAATGTTTGTCATTATAGACTTCGTTTCCTCTCCACCTGACATTTTTCACAAAACATTAATATTGAAATAGCCAATTACATTGAAACACATTGTTTATATAATGCAGCTACTGCTTTGTCTTGGCAACGTAGATAGTCTATATGAAGTGGTTTGTTTAATTTTGTTGACACTTGAACTTCTGTTACCCTTGTTTGTGTATACTTTTTGGTTTTGATATCCCTACATATAGCTTTCTGCCATAGTTCATGGCATGATATTGGAGTTGTCCATCATTAAAAGTAGTAGGAACAATAGTGACATAAGTATTTCGAGGGTAAACTAGGTGATGGTGTGAAGGTGGTGGGGTTGGTGTGTTTTGAACCATGCTTTATGACAGATATGGAGAAGCATTGGGAAAGAAGTGACAGTAACAGTTTAGTTAATTGTAGTGTGAAGGAATGCAAGTGGATTTTGAAGTTATGGCATCAAAAAGGTCAAAGCTGTATACTTCACCAAAGAAGTTCAAGCTATATGAATTGGAGAGATTTTCTGAGGTTTCTAAGCTTGAGAATATCAAATATGGTGATGTATGATCTAGGGGAAGGTTACAATTGTGAAATCAGGAGAGCAAGTACCACTAGAAAGACATTTTTCAAGCAGGACTGTGTAATAGCTGATCAGTACAGAGTTGTACTGTGGGAGGAAGCATGAAATAAGTGAAGTGGCTGTTAAAATGTATAGTGGAAAAAAGTACTTTACACTGACAGATAATTCTAGTGATATACATGTAGGTGAGTGAGGTGGTTGACGGATCTGATAAGTGAAAATTTGTGCTGTCCGATTTGTTATTGCAGATGAGAAAAGGAGGAAAAATGAAATAGTCTGCTTTTAACAAAGTAGTAGGATCTATTATAAGTGGTATAAATGGTGATAGTAGTGACATTAAATTGCTTAGTGCATCAAAAAATAAGTTCATAATGAAATATGAAGATATTGTTCAGGATGTTTGACTGAATGTCATCTTACTTTGAGAGTACAGACTTTTTTCATAATTGAGTTTATCATTTCACAATAAACTAAAACTGAAGTGTACCTACCCTATATATACATCATTACAAAAAGCAATGTATATAACGATTCTCAATGTATGTGTAAGAAAAGGTAGTTGAACTGTCGTTAGCATGACACAGATCTATCACTGGAACAACACAAGGTGAACAATGCACACCTTCACCAAACAACCACTCCTATAGGTACTGAAGAATGAGGAGCTACATATGGAAGCAGACAACTTCACAACACTTGAAGTTAGCTGCAGCACATCTCTGCTCATTTTAATAAAGTTATACAAGTTATTGAAAAGAAGCCAATGAACTATCACACCAATAGAAAGTTTGCACTCCTTCGGATGATAGATAGGCGAAAAACACAAATAATACTTAATAAGTCTTGTACAACTACATGTAAATGTATTTTTAATAAACTACCTGCTAATACTCCATGTCCTAACAGTTGTTCTACATCATCAGCAGTGGGTTTCTCTGGCTGTAGAAGAAGTCCTCTTATCCTATCCAGACATGATGTGTAGCAAGGTTGACCTTTCAAAATCTTCATTCTCACTTTTCTGGGATCCACAGGATTTGATGCAGAGGAATTTGTAGGAACGGTTTCAGTTTGATCTCTGTGTTAAAATAATTATTATGATATGAAGTACAATAATATACTTTTTAACAGAGTATTATACATATTTACTGCATCTCATGAAATTCTGACTAATGAGATTGCAGGAAAGGCACCACCTGCCAGTGCACAAATTTAAATTTAAAGCATTGGCGGATGATGCCTTTCCTGCAGCCATCCTCGTGCCACATTAAAATGTGTATTGCACTGTAAAGGGTGCTACAACTAATAAACATAATAATGCACATGTACAAGTCTACTAGTACAAGGTACAGAATCCTCACCATACACTAGTATCAGTAGTATGATACGAAATTTCCAGCAAAACAATGAACATTGGCACTTCAAACCATGTATCCATGACAGTGCAGTATAGAAATGCTGTATTAAGCTCTGCAACATGATATTTTCAAAAGGTGTGGTTAAATATGTAGGCTAGCATAGCACTGTTTCAGTGCTAGCCTGCATATCAACCAGTTCTGAATAGAGCAAAAATGTTATTGATCCTTGTAGAATTTGAAATGTGCAGATAGCTTGTTTGAAAATAAATATTTAATGCTATGATGACAAAGTATAGCCATAAGCTAGTACATACAAATAATTCACTTTGCAGTGTTTCTGGGTTTCTGTTCCAATGTTGTCTCTGCATTTTCTTCTGTCAAACTCTCCATCCTCTCCTCAAATTTTTGTATACTTTCATACAAAAATGATACAAATTCCAGTTTATCTAGTGATCCTACAGGTGACTTCATTGCATGTTTAATGGCCATTGCTTGTAAGAGAGCTCCATTAATACCACTAATATGAGCATGTGTTAATCTAGTGCTATTACGAACTACCTAGTAACAGAAACAGATAAAACAAATTTTCAATAATCATGTCATAGTAATTAATAATAAATCTGCAAAGTTGGCCAACTATCAATATTATATATAGACAATTTCTTTTATTTTTGTAAGTTCTAACCCTAATATATTAAATTTGTAATTAATAATAAACAATTAAAAATGGGATCATAGATATTTGTTCTTGTTTCAATGCTCAAATTTCAGTTGAATTAATTGATAGTGATAGTTCTGACACTCCATAATATTTTTAGAACTGGAGAGCTTTTGCATTTTGTTAGTGATATCCAAGGCTGCAGTCAAATACATTAGTATTTGTATTTAAATGCATTTTAATACTTTTTCAAGTATTTGTATTGGCACTTGTATTGGAGGATGTAAAATTAAAAGCATTTGTTTATAAATACTTTGAAAACGTATTTGAAATGCACCAAATACTCTTTAAATACTCTTTTCTCAATTAGTGTTAATAATACTATTATTAGTACTGTGCTGCTTATCTTTTAATTACAATAAGATTACTAGAAACAACAGTTAACACTATTTGAATCTAACTAGACAAAGAAGTATTTGAGAAGTATTTAAATACTTTTCAAAGTATTTGTATTTTAAATACATTTGTACATCAGTATGAAGTGTTTGAATTTAGGCTTGGTTGGCTATGTGTATTCATACTGAAGAATTTGTTTACACCAGTCAGAACAATTTTATTTCAAATGATTTATTTTGAAAAAAGATTACCAGACATTTTGATTACTTTACAGCAATCTTCACCAGTGGTATAGTATGGTACACACAGTACATAGCTACTTATATATAATACTGATACAGATACATACATACATGCATGCATGCACACTATGCATGCACACTAAACAAACACATGATTAAAAAAAATGTGCACACACATATCTGGAAAAATATGTTCGCACATGTTGGTGATAGTTAGGATGGTAGTATCAGTATTTGTATTTGTAATCAATGTTTACTGAGCATTTCCATTTGTATTTTAATACTACTGAATGCCCCAAGCCTGGTGATATCAGTGTGTTAAAGTGACAAATTATAGAAATAGTACATGGACAAAATAACATCATAGCTTTATCAAGTATGGAATGTTACCAACTACTGAACATTTATAACACTACTAGCTACACAATTGTGCAAATTATTTTAACCTCTAGAATGCAGAATTAATCTGAAAATATTGATGAGCTGCCTCTATTGAATTATTTTTAGCATACTTCTATTAGTGTGGCATCATCATTGTAGCCATACAAAGCAGCTGGAGATATTCTCATTGCACCGCCATTACCACAAGAACCTTCACCTTTAATAATGGAAAAACAATACATTTCATTAGTTATATTATGTAATCAATTTCAGCATGCATGAATGTGACTAGCTCCATGAAGGTGGCTTATGACAATATTTTACAACAGACATTAAATATGTTGTTTAAATTGTTACTATTTTATATTGGAAGGAAAAAATCCTTCCAAATATCAAACTAGTCCGCTTTGTATATAAAATTGCAATCATTAAATATAAACATAAATTTTGTTTAAAATTATTTCAAACACACAAGCACATTGTTCAGCAGTGGATTTTAAAAATCAAACAAGCAATTGTCCCACCACCAAAATAGAATTGTTCACAAAGTTGGGGATTTGATGATTCAAACATATGTATAGTTAAATCAGATATATATCTTATTAGAGGCATTCATTCTGTCCTGTATACTGTGGAATCAAATTAGAACGTACATGTATTTTCCATGTGTCCTATAAAAATTTAAACAAAAATAATTTTAGCTCCTGATTATTCATTCTGTCCTGTACACTGTGGTACGAAATTAGAATATGGATCTATAACATGTTCTGGAAAATGAATACTTAGAACTCTGGATTATTGAAATCATTTTTATGAAACAGTTCATAATCATTATAATGACTTAGAATTGTTTATATGGAAGTGTTGAGATTTTTATGGCCATCCCTATGATTGCTTTTCACGGGATTGGATCTATATATATATATTTATATTCTTGTGTCCACTTGTGCAACTATGCGTTGTATACGTAGTTAAGGAAGTTGCGTCATTCCTGGGGGCTCGGTCAATTAATGGGCGTGGCACGTAATAGAACATGCGCTCGAGCTCTACAGAGTAGTACAGACCAGAAGAAGGAAAGTTGCTTGTAGCTTACGCAGAAACTGAAACTAATAGCAAGCTATTCTACCTACAATATATTCCTAAAGTTCTACAAGGTTCTTTAAAGGTAAAGAGAGTAGATAATCAAAATAATAACTATAATAGGCTGTTGTGTTTCAGGCATGATAAAGTCAGCCATGCTTACTGAATGCTGGACACCACAAAGCAGTCATAGGGATACTTAAATTTGTAAAGCAATCATAGGATGTTTTTTTCTCTATATACTCTTGTTTTTTTTTGCTTTTTATATACCTACATGTCCTTTACAATATAATTTTATATACTTATAACATGAATAATACCACTAACAGAGGTTTCATAAATGTAATTACAATCTATTCTTGTACACATTAATGTATGTATTTACATGTTTGACTGTTTGTTTGTCCATCTCGAGAGCATGTGCATGTCTGTACATGTATAATCATATTTGTGGATGTTTATGTATGTGTATATAACAATACATGTTTGTGTGTATACATGTGGCAATAAAAATATTATTACAAATGAAGTAGGCCTTGTGGTAATTATACCTTGAAACTGTTGTTGGGCTGGCCCATATACATCCTCAAATTGGCATTTTCTCAATTTAATGAAAACTGTTGAAACTGACGCACCATATCCTCTATTTGTATTAGTGAAATATTCTTCTGTGAATCTAGTTGATAAATAACAACAGACATGGAGAAAAATTATCCCTGAGATTATTTTGTAATGACCAAAATACAATATTATAATCATTGCTGATGAATTCAATTATTGGACTGCACAAGCCTCCTGTGGAATGATGCAACTTCTTTATAAAACTATATACACGTGTACATGTGCTACACATGTGACTCAAGCATATTTACTCCATGGAAATGGATTGCCATAAAAATTATACACATAATAGTAATTTATCTTATCCTAAAAGGCATATTAAGATAAAACTTCATCTTCAGATAATTTGTCAAAGTACCTTTTAGCCATGTCCAGATGATCAAACTTTTGACATCCAACAAGAGACTGAGCCATAGTCAGTGTCATTGCAGAATCATCTGTATAACTAATGACAGGGCCCTTACCACTCTTATACTCAGACACCTGATCAGAAATCTTAGCTTTAACCTAATCAATTTGATTATACACATAATAGAGCACCCCTTCACTCAGCAAATTATTATCACTGAATCTAAATTCTGATCACATTCACTTGGGCCTTATATACCACCATTGAAACTTTAAGCCATGCATGATACAAAAAATTAGGCTTGCATGATTGCATTTAGGGTTGGGTGCACTAATAAGCTTTTTGTGTAACCTAATTCATCTCACAAAATACCTTAATTATTATCACATGGTTATTTTAGCTAATATATATTTGGTTTAGAGTGGGTGCGACTGTTTACATGGTTATACAATATACAGTTTGCCATGGTAACCTTCACGATATTATCGTGCATGTGTATATTGCCCAACCCTACTTGCATCAGCAGAACAGGGTTGAGAGTGAGATCAACATGGACTTTGTTGTATAGCTTTAGCATTTAGCATTTTACTGTTGCATACATGTACCTATACCAACTATTTCTGATTTCCCCCAAGACCCGAGTGAATGTGTATCATGCTTTAGTGATCTAGTCATTAAGATCACTGAAGCTTCAAAATGTCTTTATACAGTGTCCTCTTTCAAGGTGATTGACCATATACCATAAATCCTAAATGTATGTCACATAACAGTTGATGCAGTAGTCAAGTTTTAACTTTTCAACTTACTTGGTCAATATTGTGTGTTCCATGCCATGACTTTAATTCCCAGTAAGCTCCCAAACAATCACCTATAACAGCTCCAACAAGAGAACCTATGAATAATTGCCAGAGTAATAACAGAAAATAACCTTGTGGCTATCTACAAAGATTGCAATGACGCAGTATAGCCATTAAGAATGCAGTGCAACCAAAGAATACACCCTTTGCAAGTGTAGCCCACATACTCCACTTGGAGGAGGAAGGGTCGGGTAACCCTAGCATATATGTAACATTGTTCCTTAAAACTGGTGTACCAAGAGAAACAGCTGTTTCTTACAAGTTAGTCATGTGGAAGCCATTTTCTTCCCTAAGATCGCATAGCAAGAATGCAACTTTTGTGCAATCTGATTGGGTCAACATATTTCAATTAGAGGGCACAAGTCTTATATGCCATTTGATTTACACCCGTATGTAATATGCAAAGCAATGAAATGAGAAAGTAGACAATAAAATCACCTGTTTACACATCTCTAGTTGCTGAAAACTAGAACATCATAAATATCATGACCTGGTATTACCTATGAATTTCAAGCAACATGAAATATACAGTAACTGTCAGTAAGCGAGCAGTGCATAGCAGACCGTTCCTCCTTTAAGTGGAGGTTGTATAGTCACTCCTGACAGTGCACTTCCTGCCATACAGTGACTGCTTAATTAGATATGGGATTGCAAAAAGAATTAAAACAGAAATGTATACGAGGAGAAATAAGCCAATTTAAACAGAAAGATTTCCATTTCGAGTTGATATTAAGTCAACAATATCATAACCATAATTATATATAATTATATACATTTATTTTTTTTATACATATAATTATATATATATATAATTTATATAACACATATTATACAGATATATAATAATTATTATATACAACACATATATTAATATATATAATACATACATACATATAATATATAAATAATATGTATGTATAGGTTATAACACCCTACGAGTGCTATATCAGATTTCTAATCACCAAGCACGATGGCCGTAGGCCCGAGGGCAAGGTGATTATAAATATGATATAGCACGAGTAGGCGTGTTATAATTAATATAATTATCTCACAAAATAGAAAAACTTCATTGATGTCTGACGCTTCTCCTACCTTTTTGTCGGCACTTTGGAGAAGGTAAGCGTTGTTTTCTTGTAGTCTGTTTCGATGGCAGGTTTTATATCTGACCACAGGGTGCTATATCTGATTTATAAACCTGTGGTTTACTTTGATGTTTCACCGTATCGGGATATATACATATACATACATACATAATATATATATACATAATTATAATTATATATATATATATATATATATATACATTATATATATAATTATATATATATAATATATATATGTATATATATTATAACCATAACTATTGAGATGACACCAACAACGAAGAGCAAAACAATATTTTTAAACTATGGATCAAAAAACTAATACAGATCAGAAGACATACCTTGAAATTTATTTCTTAAGCTGGCCATTGTACGGGTGGGGCTTAAAGTAGGCTGGGCTAATTACTATATATATAATATATTATAATTATAATGTAACATTCCAAATCAACCACCTACATAATAACACTGTCAGAACGGTGAGTTACACGCAGCCAAATATTCTAATTATGGCACCAGTGTAAAATTGAAGGTCATGAATATAGAGTATAAACACGACACTCTCTGTATCTTTGCTGTAATGGTAAGTTAATCTTCCATTGAATACATTAATTTTAGTTTTGCAGAGTTCCACTATAAATGCACCTAAGTTCTGAGTGTCAAGACATATACTACTGAATGGTTTGAACACCAACCAAATGTGTTATGAGTACCTGAAGAATTTGGAATTATTAGTTTGCGTCCTTAGTACAGTTTTAGATTATGTATCTACATCTATATTATCACATGGCAGGAACCGAGGAATAATCAATGTCATTTATCAGTGACACTTGACTACAAAGATGTGTTATATGACAGGCCATGAAAGACAAATGTTTACTATCCTCCAGACATCAGTACATTCATTGGGCTCGTTGATCCACAACTCAATATACAATTTTGCAAAAGAAAATGGTGATTATTGATCTACCTCTTTCATCTGATAAATAAGACGTATTGTACTGAAGAGTCTAATATGCTGACCCAATTTGAAACTAACTATGTGGGTCCTTGATGTACATTTTGGATTATGGGCCCACAACTATAATGATCATGTGACATGTAGGATCCAGTGAATAATGTGATATACAAAAGCAACCTGATTATAACGAACAGTTAATTACAAGGAAACAGTGATTCATAAATGTGATACATCAGCATGTTTGTTTTAGGTGTTTGCCTACATGTACATGTATGCATGATTGTGTGAAAGCCAATATAGTTCATCTACCACATCATCAAGAGATATTGTATGGATGACCAATATAACTACGTTAATTGTTAACCACTATGCTTGAAATTAGTAGTCTGGTTCCTTGCCATATTTTTACCTGTATGGAAGCATGTTCTTCAGAGTAAGGCAGGGAAAACAACTCTTGATATGGCTTTACTAGTCTTTGCTCCAATGTCAATGTAGAAAATATACAGATTATACATGAAGTTTCACAAGCTGTATGAATCACTGTGCAGTGGCGTATTACAACAGCCATAACACACATTCCTGTTATGTGATATTTCATTTCCAGCCAGTCTGGAAAAAGAAACTGTTGATTTGGTTATGAAAGCTTTCTATCAGCAAAATGTCTGTTTGTTTCTGACTCTACATCATCTCCCTTTGTTGCGGACTAATGATTAAAACATTTCATAGTATCATAATATTATTTGTTTATGTACAAATTAAACAACATGCATATGCATAATTATGTATGTAAGTACATCATGCACTCTCCTCTCTTGTAATTAAGTATAAGTTTATGTGGAGAAACAGAAACAACAAATGACTGCCTCATACCAAGAGATTTTATTACAGACTGCTACAATGACTCACCAGAAAGAGCCATCAGATGTACTCCTGATGGAATCAGACTTCACATTTCTTCACAGTGTGCCTCATCAAGCAACAAGCCTGCTAGAATATGATTTGTCCTTAACGTTTAAGCATTCTTCTCCATTTATGAACAGTGAAGAGGTTCTCGGGACTGGAAAAAACAAGCTGATAGTTTCTCTCCAGCACTCTTTGTTTTACGCTAGGGCTGGTGTTAGAGGAGATGGATGCAACACAAATTCCTTTTGACGAATATACGTCTACCTGATCTTTCATCACGGACAGTGGTGGAGACAACGATGGACTTCTCCCAGATTCTTAGTCAGTGAAAAGTGATTGGAAGAGAGGGACTTTTTCCAAATCCAGGTGGCAGAGCAACTAAGACATCCATACCACTAACAAAGGCTTCAATAGCTCATACTCTAACTTGCAAAATGCTTCCTCCACAATCTTTTGCACATTCTTCACCATTTAATTAATAACAATACAGAGGTGGTAGTTTGTAATGAATCTTTTTGAAGATTGAATGAAAGGAGGTATGGTATTAAGCAGATTTGCCTTCTCTGTCAGATGTAGCGTCAAGATTTACGGCCAGTGGAATTGAATTACTGCTAGTGTGGTTTTGAATATATTAGAGTTATTCACTGATGCAAAGTCATGGATGAGAGTGTTGTCATAGACTGTTTTGCAGCTATACAATTATCATGGAAAGACTGTTCAGTGGTTACAATGTGATCGTCAGTGTTATCACGCTGATTAGATTTATACTTTCTTTTCATAGTACATAAGCATTTGTTATAGATTGGAGTTCATCCATGGCCTGGACTCAGGATGGAGGACACTGACAAGAGCAGATTGTTACCTTAGGAATATACAGAGGAGAGGCATTCAATATATAAAAGTTTTGATGGAGGACTAAATGTAATCAGTGTTAGAGTATGGGCATTTGTTGAAGTCAGCAAGTAATTACAGAGTCCATCAAAGTATGCTTTTTGAGTACTCAAAAACAAATTTAGCTACTTGTTTCGAAATAGTATTAACAAAAATATCAGACAAAAGAGACAATGATGTGATCAGATAGATTATTGATAAACCACCATTTGTGAATAATTGGCATCACAGGGCAGTTTCTTGATGTAACCAGTGCTAATATATAGATAGAAATGATCATTCTGTAAATAAAATACCCAACACCTAACCCTAATAATCATAAACCCTTGAAAAACTTTACGTGATCACGCTTGCAGTTACATATAAAAAAATTTTCTAAAGCGCGTCAAACGCGATTCTGTAAACGGAAGCAGCACCTCTAATTAAGAAAAGACACGCCCGTAATTAATTAACCGCGTGTAAAATGGTGGCGCTGAAGATGAGCTAGCTGTCTCGAGTTTCTAGCTGTGCCAATATCTCAAAGCCTTCAGAAAAATAAAGTTGAGTAGCTATTGTGGGATGATGAAGTAGGTGAAATGTTTTGTAGATTTCAAGATAGATTCAAGGAATTGTTTAGGTGAATGTTTAGTTCTTTGTATTGGTTGTATTTTTGGCAATTTATAATGTCTCTGTTGAACTACAGTGCATGTATGCTAGGAGCTTAAAGAGAGCTGTTTGTATCAGATATTTTGGTTGTACATCACTTCTGTATAGTGCAGCTGACGTAATTAAAAGGTGTAAATAATAGTGTGGTTAGTGGGTGCGGTTGTTACTGCACTTAATTTATATCCTAGGGAAAACACTGAAAAAAACAATCACAGAGATGATTGCAGATGGTCAAACATCCACTAAGTGAATTTATGTCGGATAAATGAAAGTCTCCTAGTATAATAACAGAAATAAACATTTGAGCCAGATGATATAAACAATCAATGAGACTCTGTTGATTGGAATTAGGAGAGGAATAGTGAACAACACATAATGTGATTGGAACCAATGTTGACAGTAACAACATCAGTTCTAGATTCTGTGGAGATTTGAGTTAACAGCTGGGGTTGGAATTTTTTAAAGCAAGCCACCACCTCTCGTAACCCTGTCCTTGCAAAAACCAGTTGCAATAATTTCCTTATTCTAAGTAAACTATGTTTCTGTGAGACAAAATATAGAAAAAACACTGCCTATTATAACCTCGGAAATTCTAAAGTATATTTTACATATTGAAGTTTTGTTTAATGTCACAAAAATGGAGTTTCACAATTTACACAATTTTCACATTTTGAATCATTAATTTAGTTTTAGTTTAGCAATTTGCCAATGAATAAAAAAAAGCTTAACAATATATAGTAAGATTTTTGTTAGATTGAGGTTCCTTTTCCATCACATCCTCACTGCTGTCAAGAGTACTTTTGCTACCACTGATTGCCATATCTTCAATATCTGGAACTATTTTATTTTGATCTCCACTGCAACTACATTCCTTCCAAGTTGTATTGCACCAGAGGCGTAGCCAAGGTAGGGCACAGTGGGGCACATGCCCTACCAACTCTGATTTGTGCCCCAGCAACAAGGAATTTTTTCATAATCAAAAATTTCTTGAACTCATCTGATCAATGAAAGTTCTAAATCCTCTGAAGTGAAAATACTATAGGATAGCATTACACAAAGTTGACTGATGCAAACGATTCGAAGACGATTACGTCCTGCTCCTTCATAGTCCACACCCACGATTAAATTATCAATTTTCAATTAAACACGCCTACTGATAAAAAATAGAGATATCATGCGATCATTGCAAGCTTGTTGCCATCTCCAGATTCATTTTTTGTTATTGACCATTTGAAGCCAATGATTCACATGTACGATTTGGATCTTGATATGATTAGTTCAGAAATAAAAGTAGCAAGGCATACATTAACAGGAAAGGAACTGGAAGACATTAGTGGTGTAATAATAGAGAACTATCTCCTCTTGAAGTAGCATTTCCGACCTTATTGCAATTACTCTGAATTGCTCTCACCATACCAGTGAGTTCTGCTAAATGCGAAAGAACATTTTCTACCCTCAAGCGAATAAAGACGTATATTAGATCATCTGCTATTGAACATGATATTACCAGTAGTTTAAATTTAGATAATATTGTTATAGAATTTTAAAAGTAAACGGGAGAATTGTACTTTGAGCTTTGAGATTTTTTTCTTTATTCTATGATTTTTTTAACTTTATTTTTACAACTATGTCAAATATCTAGCTAAGCGGCTGCTTGTACCGGATATATTGCGAATGGCCGCCACAGTCTGAGAGTGTTTAATTGACCATGCCCCTCATTAATATATTTAAAAACCGAAAATGTTTTGGCGCGCTACATACACCACAAGTGTGTGCCCTACCAGGTAAAAAGTTCTAGCTACGCCACTGTATTGCACCAATGACAGCAGATCCTGTAAAACAAAAAAGAGACCCTGATGAGCAACCATTTCATTCTCTGTCTTTAATGAAGCATTCTCACAAGTTTCTGAAATTTCTGAAATTTCAGAACACAAAAGTTTCTGATTTTTCCGGATTATAAACATGTATTTGCTGTATACCTGTAACACTCAGTCCATCAAGTACTCAAGCCTCTCTAGTACTATACAATTCTAATAATCTGGCGAAAAAAGCAACCGGCCATTGGCTAGGATTCAGTGGTTGATTCTCCTAAATATATGGAGAGTCATTAGGAAATATCTGCAAAATCAGACAGTGGAGAGGGGTTGCCACAATACGCTATTATAACTGCATGGGTCCAAGTTGTTTTTAATGGTTTTACCTATAGAAATGATTAAGCGTCTGCCCTTTCAATTTACCTTGTTCACAGAGAGTATAGATTTCTTTTAAAGCATTATACGAGTTTATTGGTAATGCTGCTATTTGCACCGTGCATTCAATTTCTTCACTGACCTCAAGCGCACTATCATAAATATCACTACTTTCAGTCATGGCAGTAGTACTGGATGTTGTGATACTGGTAAGATTGCCTTCATTGACTCGTTTGGGCATCTCTGATATACTTGTGCTGCCTAGTGCAGTTACCTGTTAATTAAGACAAATATGTATACACTTTTGTAAAATTTTACCATGTGTCTATATAGGATATATATATATATATATAATATATAATATATATATATATATAAATTATTTAAACAAACTTACTTCAGATAGAGATCCATCGGTAAGTAAAGGAGTAACCACAGCTCCCTGTGATTTAAAATACAGCTTTTCTCTAATTCTACCATACTCCTCCCAATCTTTTTCAAACCGCTGAAAAGATATCTCCAAATTTACGTTTGCCTGGAATTTAAATACTTTTCTAAATTCTTTTTCCAGGTAAGAAATGTCAGGTATGTCGGTTGACTGAGGTATACTAAAAACTTTATTCCTTTCAAAATAATTAACTAGGACAGACTTCGTGCTCATCTTAAATCGAGCCACTCAGGAATCCAAAGTCTAAAATATTTGAAGAAAAGACGAACCACGGAACCAGATCTCGAGCAGGTGGCGACTGACTGGACTGAGATGAGGTCATATTAGCCCGCCCAATTGGCGTAAATTAAGCTTATAGGCGGCATAGGCGTGGTCACTGGAATAATATGGCGTCCTCTACTCCCGCTAGTACTGACCGTTCGATTTGTCCACTTTGCCGCTCGTTTGCATCAAAGAATCTAAAAGGAATTGTGAGGCATATTGGTAGAGTCCATTCACATGATGCAAACTTTCATATTTGCTGTGGCCTTGATGGGTGTCACCAAACCTATAAAAAGTTTGTCTCCTACAAGAAACACATGTATCAACGTCATTTTAAATCTGGACATCTGGGAGTTCAATTGGCTTATGATGATGATGATGATCATGACAACAATTTTCAAACTGATTCTTTGCATGTGAAAATCTTTCTTGTGTAAAAATTGCATCTAAAAATAATAGTTTTAGTTTAAGCACTGTACATACATTTTATCCCTTCGAGTGATGAATTCTCGCCTTTTTGTCCTCACTCATGCGCAGTTGTTCACTGCCTTGTCCTTATTGACAAATCACAACCGCGTACAGTCAGTTTGCTGGGGAGAGTATTGAGTCGAGTACTGTTCTCTAGTATTGCCCAATCTTTTATCAAATCAAGAAATAATTGCCTAAGTAATATTTAAATGCTTGTCACTTTTCTGTATTCCTATACCTTGATTTTACCACTGATTTTCTTAGCCAAGTACATGTACATGTATATTACATCATCTGTGGACCAGATGTTTTATTTAATTAGTAGAGTCAGGAGCTTATGAGCGCTGCGGAGCGAAGGAGCGTCAAACTCCAGTATATTTTGCAAACCATCTGTTGTCGAATCACACCTCTGCAAACTGCTTTATATGGTAAACCACTGTAAGACAGCGCAAGTGTTTTAAATAGGCGTGATAAGTGTTTATTAAAATTTTTAAAAATGAATTGTTATAAAAACTATTATTAGTCGTGTGCGTCTGATAAGACGAGTAGAAGTAGTCTGTATAATCCCCCACTTCTTTCCAGACAGAAACAATACTAATTTAGTCAGCAAAGGATAAATGCTCCCAGGCTCTGTAACTAAAGTGTCATAGCACTGTGTTGAGTCTACATGGTGTGCAAAAGGACTATTATTAAATAGACAACAAAAGCAACATCTCTAATGAAATAAACACATGATCATTAGTTTGTTACCTGGAGCAGGATTTGAAATTGCCTTGTATTCAAGCTTTCTTCTCGAGTTTCTTCTTGGTTTGTAGAACTTGCGTTTCGGGCTTCCAGTTGTTTTGAAGTGTCCCATTTGAAGTGCTCCATCTCAGAAATCTGTGCATTAGTTCTACTAAACGACAAATCTACTTCGGACATTGGCTTGACTGTTCTTCTGCACGAGTTCGTTTGACATTGTTTTCTTGACTGATTCTAATAATTGCCCACTCACTTCCCACAAACCGGAATACTTATCTTAAAACCTGGCCTTTTGACCATATTTGGAGTTTGCTGCAGTTTGACGCTCCTTCGCGGCACTCATAAGCTCCTGGTAGAGTAGAGATTTTCTTTCCCCAAGGATGTTTTTTTTAACAGCTTACAATTTATGTGACAAAATGCAATTGGGATGAAGTTAAACTGATATAATAATGGTCTTCCAACCAAATGAGAAAAAATATTGAGGTCCGTCGTCTAAGTCTTTGATATGTTTTATAAGATATGGTTTTCAACTCTTTTGAATTGAAGGGATAAATTATCCTTGGTTCTCACTTGTTGTACAATCCTGGATAGTTTGTACTTTTATGGTACCAAACTATACTTGTGTACATGTATGTCAAGTAATTGTAGAGTGTAGGTCAACTACATGTACTAGCATGGGATAGCTGTACCTTTCACATATTAATTATTGTTTCTCAGGTGTGTTTCGATCATGGATTCACCAGGTACTTGCCTAATTTATATTACGACACATGAATACATATGGCTAATGCAAATATATATTTGTATTTCAAACCTTATATCTCTATCAGATTCCCAAGCCAGCTCATCTAACTCTGAAAAGAAGTGAATTTTAATATTTCTTCTTGTTGGTATAATTCATTTTTTATTTCACAGATTCCAGGCTGTATGTGTGCTTCAAACATGGCGTCATAAACGCTACTTTGATGGTATTTAATAATTATCTATTTTAATAATTGGCTAATAATAGTATTATTTGTTAACAGATTGATAACACCTCTGCCTCAGGAGTACCTCCGAAAAGATCAAAAGGTACTTTTACCCTTTTACTTTAGAACTTACTTGTATTGTATGTCTTTTTAGATGAAAGTTCCTCCTCCACCACCACAACACCCGAAAAGAATATTTTGTCGAGAGAAGGTAATGAGAAGAACAATTAATGTCTTTTTACAATGAATGTGCTAAAGGTGCCAAGTGTGAATTGTAATTGACTTATTATTGACTGAAAAATGGTTTTAAAATATTACTGCTGTATTGTTTCTTACACCTTACCCACCAGTCTTAGTGCAACCTTTAAAAAGTATTCAGTTTTGTAGCTTGAATCGCGGTCATGAATTTTAAAAAAGGGAACTAGAAAGTGACCATCACAACAGAAAGCTTAGGTTGGTACAGTCTGCTGGTAGTTCGTTTGAAGTTCCAATGTTAAATTGTTGGAAATTTTGCTAATACAACACAATGTACATAGACAGACAGGTTTGCATTTTCAGGAGACATATATATATAGTACAAGTGGCTATTTTTGTAAAGCCAATCTATACATAGAGTTTTAAATTCTAATGTAGTCGTGAATCATCTTAATTACAACTAAACCCATTGTGCTTCTTTTTTGTAGACGTCATTTTTCAAGATGGATCTAAAATAGCCTCATTTTCTGCTTTTAAGGATTGGGTGGAGAGCTGCAAATTTGTTTTTAGGGACGATGAAGATGCATGTACCAATGTCTTAGCCAGAGTTATCCTTGATAACCACAACCCTCAACTGAACTGGCCGGGAACTTTCAAGGGGTGTACTACATGCAGAAGTTTGCACAATAATTCAAACTTAGCAAATTTTTTGTTACAAGTAAACTGGTCCAATCTGAGGCACCATGTTGTTCCACAAGGCATAGTAAGTTATTCAATCTGATAAATCTGATAACTACAGTATAAATACCCCCCCATTCAGCCTCCTGAAGTGAAAGATCTGGCAACATGTGCAAGATCAGCCATCTCACAGAGATTTTAAAATGGTTCGATGAAACAATATCTGTCAGCGATAATCACATATGCTAGGCAGTTCTTCATATGTAATACACATGCTGAATATGTAAACATGTAAGTTTTACATACCCCTTATTTTCCATAATTAGAAGTAACTAATTAAAGGTATGCATAGATTTCTCATCTTAAGGTTGTTCAGGATTTGGTTTCTGTAATACTTGCAGTTTTCTCACCAGCTTAGTTTTGAAAGGCACTGTCCAGTTTGCAACCTTCAATTACCATTATAATTCAATGAAATCCTTGATATACCCCTTTCTTCTTTCCTGCTCTGATTCAAAGGACTCACAGGGATCCAACTTCTTGGGTGGCAATCTAATTATAATGTACCCTTTGAAGAATTACTTCTAGAACATTTATACAATTATAAGTGCATCCTTGCATGGAATAATTGTAATTATTGATATTTGATCAAAGTCATTAATTCTTTTAATTTTTTTGTAATTATAGCCTCCAACCTATTAAACCAGCAGATGATGGTGGGGTGATTGTACCTGTTGAGGCACATGTCACAAAAAACTTTGAGGCTTCCAGTACCAGCTGCAGTGACAGTGACCGATGCACTGAACATAACTTGTACATTTTGAAGGTAATAACCAATGTATATGAATCAGTGTTTTCCCTAGAATAGAATCCAAGTGAGCCACAAACACACCATCAATCAATTTATTTGATATTTTAAGTTTGGACTGCTAATGTACATGTACATGTTCATAATTATAGTTTAATAAACTGTGACTAGAATTACAATACAGCAGATACATAATAAACTTCACGTTATCCATGATCCCTTATACATCTACAAAGCTATTCTCTTGCTCCAGTATCAGCTCTGTAATTTTAAACATGGCTGGTACCAGTCTGTCAAACTGTAGGTGGAGCCTATCCAAATTAGGGGTTCAGTTGACAGACCTAGAATTTCAACAAATTGACGTGCTATAATTAAGGGGAAAGACTGATGTGAATGGCTATAATACAACTTTGTTGAAATATTTCTTGTTCTAGGGCAAGCCTGATGTTTCAATGACTGTTGATGGGAATGTAGTATTTTGTGTAGAAGTAAGTATTGTAATTTATTAGTTATAAGTGTGTATGCCACCTTGGTTTCTTCAAAATCCAGGGGAAATGTGAACTGCTATCAGGCTCAATTTCAAATATTGAATCGTCTAAACTTGGCCAACTTCTTTTTTATATATTCTGCCTGTGCCTGGACGATATCAGGAAGGAAGTACAAAATTCCACAGGCCATCTAGGGGTTTTCACCCAAGGACAAATGGTATTTGAAACTGTTGTTGCAAGCAAACCATATTATTTCATTTTTTGTATTTTTTAGGGTATTATCTGTTGGGCATATGTATCTCCGGCTAAAACACATCCCTGCAATATTGTGTTGACTGTGCCAACAGGGGGGATGGGGCAGACTGGAAGTATAGATTTACTATCATCAACTGGACTGAATGAAACTATGGAATGTATATATAGATTCATTCAGAAGAGTCTCGATTATTAATTAGGACATTTTTTCCTCGGCCTTTTCTTTCTAGTAAATTATATAATAGATGATTTATCATCTTTGATTAGGACCCTTTTTTTTGTTCACTTGGTGTGGCACCATGATTTATCATTGATCCTTTTTTTTGTCATCTTTGCCTTTTTTTGTCAACTTGGTGTTTAATGGCAATCATGATTTATCATCATTTTTGTATATAATTATAATAACTTGGTGTTTTGTGGCATCACAATTTATCCAATTTGTTTGTCTCGGCAATTACATGGCACCATGTTTAGCAAATTATTTGGTGTTGTCATGGCAACACAATTATCATTAACCCTTTACCAACCAAAGTTGCATATATGCAACTTTATTAGCCAAGGTTGAGATTTGCAACCTAAGTAGCAAAGTGCAAATTCATGCTAAACTCTTTAAAAATAGAACAAACTAACAAGCATACAATATGAAGACGACATTTACTTAGATTATAGTAGTGAAAAAGTGGAGTTACAGGCCAAACGAAAGTGATAAAGACGCTAAATATGGGCGTCGCTGCTGACTACTATATTTTTAAACACTCGTCTTGCTGCTTTCCTGCAGCTAACAAACCATGTTTTTGGTATCAATGGCTTTCTAAGAATGTCTTCTGTCTAACTGAGTGAGTTAAAGGTCACTGCTGTTTAAAATGCAGGCGCTATGGAGACAAGAAAAAAGTGGGCGTTGCCCGTGGACTACTGTACTTACAAGCGCTCGCCTTGGTCTCTTCCTGTGGATAGCGAAGTGTAAATTTTACATCAATTTGTTTCTTAAACACTCTTCTTCGCAACAAAGTAAGTTAGAATCTTCAGTCTTATAAAATAGGATAGTTAGATATTAAGCGCTCCGCCCACACATAATTTTGTTAATTAAATTTGGGTTAATAAAGAAAACACCTATTTTAATTATAGACGGGAAAGAGTTAATAAGTAATATAATATTGATTGTCATTGTCACACATGGAATGTTGATAGAATTGAAAATATTTGCACTCTTGTTAGTTGATCCAGACTGCACCATGTGGAGGTCAGAGTGTATAGCAGTCCATATGTTGGTCCAGAAGCTAGAAACACACTAAAACATGTAAGTGAGTTCTGTTGCTGCAAAAGACCTTTTGATGTAGTAATACAAACTTGTTTGAAGAAGTGTATTCACTACAAATGAATACACACAATTACCTGCATTTATTAAAAGGACAGTCATGATGGTTTGTACGTATATGTTCAGTAGAGCCACACTTACAACTTCTTTTAGTAGCTTTACTGGAGTCACTAACCTGGTTAATCTTATTAAGAGGGCACTCAAGATGGCTTGTACGCAAGTGGGTACTTGAACCACATTGACAGGATTTTTTACTGGATACCACAGCAGCACTACTACCTCCAACAATTGTAGTCAGCGATAGTAGGTCACTAGCTTGTTGACCATCATGTGCTTCTATATTTAGTTCATCTAAGTCATCATCGTCTCCATAATTGTGACCTACCTCTTGTTCCCGTAACCATTGTTTCCTTACCTCCTGTTCTATCTCTCTCCTCCTTTTCAATGTGATGCGTGCCGTTTTGGATTCTTCACTTCTAAGCTTTTGTAGTTTTTTTGTTCTATCTTCATTTGCATTTTTCAGAGCTGTGATGTTAGAGATTTTTTCAATCAAGAATTACAAGAATACCGCTTCTATCCACCTGACATTCCTGTAGACAAGTCTAAATACCGACTGGTTGATACTTACACAAGTATAACTGATCCAGCTGTGAAAAGCACAATCTTTTACTTCACCTTCTTCAATCCTTCGTGTTGTTATAGCTTCAGCAGCTTTTGGAATGGGTGTTAATTGTCTAAATGTTAGAACTGTCATAACATTTGGTCCACCTGATGAAATAGATGAGTACATACAGCAAACAGGGCGAGCAGGAAGAGATGGTCTTCCATCCACTTGTATATTAGTTTGGTCAAAAGATAATGTACAATTTGCTAGTGATAGAATGAAAGATTGTTGCAGAAGTGAAGAATGTCACAGAGATTTTCTATCTTCAGATTTTGACAATTATTGTAAATACAACACTGTTAGCACGACAGAATGTTGTGATTTTTGTTGTAATACTTTACTTAAATAATATAAGTTATAATAATTATTACACTAAAACAATTATGATGTAAAGTTCAGTTTAACAGCAGATGATGTTGATGTGGTATATGATCATAGATCCATTCTTGTAGTTTTGTAACTTTACTACTTTGTAGCAGACTTCCTGACAGGTTTTTGAAACTTCGATGTTCACGAGATGGAAGGAATTCAAAAACCATATTGTGAGTTATTTCGTGGACCAATTTTTTAATGTCTTCAGAGTAGAGCGGTTTTTTATGTAAAGGGGAACATGACAAATTTGATGTTAAATCATCAAAGTGTTGCAGTAGAGGGTCAATTGTACCAATAGCCTTTCCACAGCGAATGATTGCTTGAGAGGTTTTATTTCACCCTAGGTTTTGCACCGCTTCTTTGAGTATTCTATTTAGGTGCTCCATGTGCAGGTCAGCTGGAATGTTTTTTCCTGGTCTACCAACAGTATTGATAAACCTTGACCAAATCATCTGATGACAATGCATAGGGCAAGCCAGAAATTTGTATTGATAAAGTAATTTAAATGCTTCATTTGAATAGTTTGTTCTGTTCGAAAAATAAAAAAGTGGAAGCAAGTATTGCCAGCAATGTAACACTCTTGTGCCATCTCCTTCCTTTATACCATCAACATATTCCATGTAAAATAATCCCATACTTAGAAGGTCTCTTGCATAAATGTTTACTTTGTCAGTGTTATCATTTCAGATACAAGAATTAAATTTAAAGGAAACAAATTTTTGAATTATCGTTTGACTCACTCTAGCCAATACCTTGTGACATGCATATCATTAATTTCTGAAGCCGAGTGTACATCTATAAAAACAAGTGTATATAGAGAAAAAAAACATCCCTATGATTGCTTTACAAATTTAAGTGAAGATAAAAGTATCCCTATGACTGCTTTGTGGTGTCCAGCATTCAGTAATCATGGCTAATTTATGATGCCTGAAAACACATCAGCCTATTATAGTTATTATTTTGATTATCTACTCTGTTTACCTTTTAAAGAACCTTGTAGAACTTAAAGAATATATTTCAGGTAGGATAGCTAGCTATTTGTTCCAGTTTTTACGTAAGCTACACAGTTTTCTTTCTGCCTGGCATTCTTTTATGCGCCACGCCCATTAATGACACCCACCCCAAAACCCCCCCCGGGAATGATGTAACTTCCTTAACTACGTATATAACGCATACTCGTGTAGGTGACAAGAATATATATATATATAGTTCAAACCCGTGGGAAAGCAATCATAGGGATGGCCCTACTGGCCATAAAAATCGTAATTAATGTAGCATTGTAATCATTTTATGAACTAACTTGCTTTGTAGTATGACCAGAATAAAGCATGACAGATAATAATTTCTGAAGGAAACTCATTCTATTACACCTGTGTTTGCATAATATTGCTGTGCAAATACCAATTATGCATTCGGGATTACTTCTAGATCGTTTTCGTGTTGTTTTTGTTAAAACTCGTAAGTAAAGTTGGAGAATGGTGTTTCATCTCCAGAATTAAATCCTTCCATGAAAATTTTTTAAATGATTTAATTGGAAGACGAAGGATAGAATCAACTTGCAATGAACAAAGTTTAGAAATCTCACTAGAGATAATTGCTCCTGCTTTTCTAACAGTTATACGTCTTAGCACTTCATTTTTTAGACAGTGATCTACCAATGCATATCTGCTTCTGTGAAAAAAAGACTTGCCAATGTAGTACAACACTTCTAGGCTTTTTGTATCCTATTTCGACCTATAAATAATATGAACACTATAGCTACAACTGCAGGAGAATCTCCTGGATTTGAATAGAATCTCTTAGGTAGGATTACATGAACCAGAATCACCAAGGCCTCCACGTTTATGGCACGCAGCAACATCCTGCCCAAGCATACACAGATTGAGATTGTATAACAGTTGCTGCTTGATGCAATCTCTCAATAATTAATGTATATAAGAAGTAATATTACATTTGCATTTTCTACAAATAACAGCTCCTTTTTCTTTCAGATAGTTCAGATTAACATTTCCACCGACTTCCTCTTGAAATAACGTTTTTAACATTTCAAACACTTCCTCCCTAACAGACCACAGTTTTTGCTTTACATATCTTTTCTTCTCACTCAAACAATCTCCACAAGCAATGCAATACTCATCCATTTCACATGTTTTCATGTGTTAAAGACAGCTCCACCTTAATGCCTTAATTGCATTCCATTTTCACAAGCGTCGTTTACATAAGTCACCAGACCCTTCCTCCTCTATGCGAAGGGTGTGGCTACGCCAGACTACACTAGTCAGCACTTCATGTGTGAAGGTACTACAGGTAACTTTACACTCTGGACATTAATTTTTGTTTAGTTTTAAGTGAAAATGAATGTTTAAAAATGCTATTTAGTGACTAATTAGCTTGTCCACGTAACCAAATTATACTTGGCCCACTCTTTCTATGTAAGATACAAAATGATTGTATATATATAATCATAATTATTATACACGGGTATATATACATGTAATTTTAGCATTACTTTAAGCTTATAGTGAGTGCATCAGATATGGTTTGTCTGAGTCAATGCTACTTTCTGATCCTCCGCAACCTTTACTAGAAGTCTCTGTAATCACGAATGGATTGATACTTGACCTAGTGAAATTCAAGTATGAACATTCTCAGATCACATTCAAATTTTTTACCAGTGGGTGCAAGAAATCTATGGAGAGAAGTGGCCTCAACCAGAATCGCCAACCTGTCAAGCTCTCACTAGATGTGTTGAGAGGCTTACCGCTAAATTGATGAAGATAAAAAAGCAACATTCATCTGTGGAGAAAGAAAGATTGATCTAAGAGTTTCTACAAGGAGAGTTTGTTCTTCCCAAGCTAGGATTGTATAATGGAAAAGTAATAAACTTCAGTCCACCAAGAAAACCGAAAACGCTGGTCACTGCTAATCCAAAATCATCTCCTCAAAGCCAGTATATTGAAATGTGTAAAGAAATGAAACAGAAAGTGTATGCCATAAATTGAAATGCTAATAAACGGCTAAAACGCAGAGAAGCAGTTATTCAGAAGCAAGGTGACCGTATACAAAGCCAGCAAAAGGCTATAATAGTTGAATATGAAAAAAAGGCTTGTTACATCAGAATCTCAGTTAAAGAAATTAAAGGCAAAATTGGACCGAGTTAACCATCGTGCAGCATACTGGAAGAGAGTGAATGACTTGAGCAGTGATTGCTCTACTAAAAGGAAAAAACTTCGTGATGAGATAGTATCTCTAAAAGAAAAAGTTGCTAGACTTAGTTTGGACAATGCTGAACTGAATGAGACTGTCCAGCTGAAGAAGAATCTCTTGCTTCTTATTGGAGTCATTGAAGAACCAGATCCCTCAAGTGATGGTGGCATCCAGTTATCAGACATTATGCTAAATCCTGAACTTCTTGTTGTAGAGATAAAACACCGCTTCCAAGTTGGTTTGGAATTAGTATGGTATAATGGTACAGTCATTAGTATGAACCCCAACACAATAGGAGAAGATGACATTACTTGATGATATCTTAAGTGGTGATTTGGAGTTATTGTAAACTTTGTAATACATGACATTATTATATGTAAGTACACTTCATGACATTATTGTATGTAAGTACACTCTTTGGTTGGTCCTTTTCACTCAATTGTTTTGTACGTATTATAATCTGTTTTTATTTAATTGTCACTTTTGAAAGCTTTGATTGTGTAAAGTTTTTAAATTTATAATTATCCATTGCATAGTTATAGTTCTAATAGTCTTTTACTTGTAGTCCCAAAGTTGGCTCTAAACTGACTACTTTCTTGATATGAAGAATATGTTCCATAGAGTTGGACCGATAATGAAACTAGCCGATATTCAGATAACTGATTTCTGTAAAGAAATATATAGCCGATACCAATAGCTGATCCGATAATTAATACTATTATTGACTTTTTTTGTAACAAAATTAAGAAGATACATGCACCTCATAATAAGTTGCATAAAATTAATAAAGCTATATAATAATCATAATAATCATAATTAAGTTCCATCATCAAGATCCATATCATCATTACTTTTAATAAACAGAAGGATCTCGGCCATTTGAGGTGATAATCGATTTCTTCTCTCAGAATACACAACACCGGCCGGATGGAACTGATGAAGGTGGAGCTGACAGATAGCGTAATGCTAATTGCGCAAGTTGGGGAAAACGTTTTTGGTTTTCTTTCCACCAACTATATGCATTTCCAGTTTCAAATGATGCTAAAGGCTCTGCTAAGTACTTTTCCATAGTTACACTATGTGAGTCTGAGCTTGTGACTCCCACTCCATCATCCTCTAAGATCTCTGTGAGACACCTAACAATGTCTGTTTTTGGTCGCTTCGGAGATGGCTCTTCTGTTGTTGTATTTGCCTCATTTCGGTGTGCATCAGCTACTTCTTCCAATCTGCTAATCAACAAAGCCTTGGCATTAATACGATTGGTCAATCCAGTAAAAAATTTGTCCTTGAAGCAAGAGTTGTTGCTAAGGCAAGTGATTCATTGGCCTCCACATCTCGGTATCGTGTATTCAATGAGTCTAACAGATATCTCTTTTTTCATGGCTCACACTCCTCGGTCATTGTCATCATTACTTTCAAGTTACTTTTGAAGAGCTCTGATAAAAGGAATCACTACAGACATAGTAGATGTCTCCGATGATATGGACTGTGTTATGTCTTCTATTGGGGTGAGGACTGTTACAACATTGTTAATTAAATGAAACTGATTTGCTGTTAGCTGGGGAATTTCGTACTGTGTAGAGTAAGCACCAAGTGCCATCTTTTGCTCCTGTATTCATTGCAACATGTACAGCGTACTGTTCCATCTGGTTGGTACATCTTGTTTTAAATAATGTTGTGGTAAGAACAGATTTTTTTGAATATCTTGAAGAGGCGAGAGGAGAATGTTTAAAATGCCCAACGATTTTCCAGCAAACAGCAAGTGTATCAACAACAGCCCTTTGACTTAGTACACTGTCATGTACAATCAGCTGCAACGAGTGTGCAAAGCAACCAAAATATGAATATCCACCATCTACCATTGCTTTCACCATATTGGCTGCGTTGTCACGGATAATCATGTGTACCCCTTGCCTTATCAATTTTCCAACTATCAAGCATGTCACTGAATACTCGGCAGATGTTTTCTCCAGTGTGAGACTCAGGAAAAGATTGCACATTCAACACTGCCAACTTTCTGAAAAAATTGTTGCTTATCATTGAGTGGTGGTTACTCACATTTGTGCTCCATATGTCGCTTGTAAAGCTAAACCACTCCACACCGGAAATTTGTGCCTTCACATCCCACTGTGGATGAGAGGCACGATATTCTCAGTTATATACCATCTGCTGGGGAGCCTATATCTTGGTTCAAGAGCCTGTAAAAGAGACTGAAAGCCTCGATCATCAACGATAGACAGTGCTTGGCTGGCAGTCAATCGCGATCATCTCGCCTTTTGTGCTCGACGATCATTTATGTCCCACTGACGAGTTCTATCCTGGCTTTCAACCAGAGTCAACTGCTTTGCTCCACTGTTGCTCACAGTAGCTGACACACTCCCTCGATCGTTTTCTCGTTTTTGTTCCTGGTATTCTTCGTACTCCGATTTATGCTTATACTTTAAATGGCATACTAAGTTCGATGTAGTGAACGTTTTAGTAGTCTTTCCACCACGAGATATCTCCTGCTTACACACCTTACATTTAGCAAACTTCGAATCTTCTGCCACTGAAAAAAAAGACCAGATAGGAGACTTCTTTCAATCAGCCATTACTAACACGTTCAATCCACGTTGGTGTACTATACGAGTGCGCATGCATTAACGCACGTGTATAATTAGTGGTTTACGTTAGACAGATACCGATATGCTTGTTCAATCCCAAAAATCGGCCGATACCAATAGCCGATCTCATTATCGGTGCATCTCTCTAATGTTCCATACTGTCCAAGTACTTCTGAATAAGATCTTTGTTCATAACTGGACCAGAAATCAGTTGCCCAGGTCGGTCTTCTTCTTTATAATCAAACAGAACCTTCATCTCTCTGATGGATTTTATCTGCTATCAGAGAGTACGGTAGTACTCTCTATGTAGGGATGGCACGAAAAAAAATGGCTGCCATACATTTCAATTGCAAGTGATGAGCTGAAATCTCTGCTAAAATTATAGAGACAAATCTTAATAAACACATACCTTTTGATATCTAGTGTTTTTATGACTAACAACATCTTTTAGACAGTTGGAGATCATCTTTAAGGTAGAGAACCGGCAAGTAGCAAAACTGGCAAAATCTTCATCTTAATATTATTATTTTCCAGACAAATCATTTTTTTGTTTGTTCAACTATCACAATCATTCTAGCGCCATTCCAATCACATTCATAGTAAAATTCCGGTCGGCAAGTATTGAGATGATATCTTCAAGAAGTATGTAAAAGGGAGTTTCTGCGACTCCAGAAATCATTTTCTATGCAAGGACACCATTGTTAAAATCACCATGGCTACATTTCTATAACCACGATGATACGTTTGCTCATGCGCATTTATGTTTTAGTCCTCGCTATCATTATATGAAGACGCTTTTCTTCAGCTGCTACCGTTGTTCTAAAGTTCTTCTGCTTAGAACTACTGGTTGAAGATGCACTCAGTAATGATTGAGATAAGTTATAGTAATTAATATTGATACATACATTAGTAGTAATTTTGGCTGTTTACCTTGTCTAATTATTCCCTCTTTGCATATACACTATACATCACTGTTAACTGTACAGACAACATTTATATACACACTTGTCACAATCTGTTAGGTGACCTTTGTACCTTTTGTCTTATAATTTTCTTTCACCCTTATAAATATGATTTCACTGCAGCAGTGGAGGATCACTATTGGATGTTTTTGCCCATCTAATTTTTAAAAATGGTTGCAGCAATGACTTGGCAAATAGTAAAATATTTCAGAAACTGAAAGGAGTTTATAAGAGAGCCTAATCAAGTAGCAAGGAAAAGAAATTTGGAGAGATCGAATAATTGCTGGTAGATCATGTTCAAGATTCTCTCGCCTCTAGCTTGTTTCGTTTCTTATTTTGATATTGCGATGTCTATATCAAGTCATATGTTAATAATTAGGAGTTATCCCACCCCAACTGTTCTTAAATTTCTCTTATTCATAGTGTCAACAGAATGATGCCATCAACTTGTATTATTCATTCTGGAAGGATTCATGTAAATATGAGGTATTAAATTGCTATTCAATTATACAATCATTCATTATATCACAGGGTACTCTGTTATCAAGGAGTAACTCAGGTCTGTTAATCTGATTGTGTGTCAGACAAGTCTTGAAGTGTGCTGTCATTATTTCACCACCGTCCGGCGTCAAATTTTTATGTAAGAAAGTACCATCTATACACATGCACTAGTTATTGTTTCAAAACATGTATGTGTGCAAATTCCTATAGTATAAACTTTTAAATAACTATACAAGTGATTGTCTTATTATTGCCTTAATTCACATGTGTTCTAACTAATGCCCACTATTCATTTCAAATCTTTGTATAACAGATTATGATAAAAGATCACAAGATAACATAACTGCATAACAACTTCAGCAGATGCTGCAGAACTCATTTACAGATCTTTAACTATCAATAATTTGGACTTCCTATCTACAAGTTAAATACAAAAACATGACATAATTACAGAAACATTTTATCTTATTCACAGAATAATTGGAAAATCGAAAATGCAGAGAAATGGCTAACTTCGTGATGAAAAAATGATAAAACAGAAAACGTATATGGGGATAGGAACACTGATTCAACTTCCAAAGTGCTAGCAATACAATACAGTTGATAATCTTCAAGTTTAACAAGCAATGACTGCAGAAAGACTGCTCAGTTGTGAGTCATGTCGCTACATTTCGATCTTTACAACTTCGAGATATTTGATGCAGTGTTTGCTTCACTGGCACAGATTGCATGACGTACATTATTAACATAATTTCCTATGTATTAACATAGCAGGTTGGACGATATAATTTTACAAGTGAAGTATATATTGCTAACCTAGGATAGATGCTGGAGTACTTCATAATGATGTTTAAAAACAGATATTTGTTAGTCATAATACATAATAAGATGTATCTCTTCATTGTTATCTCAGTGATGCTTTTGCTCTCCTCAAAGTATGTATATATATATATATATATATATATATATATATATATATATATATATATATATATATATATTATTATTCATAATAATAATTATACAACTAACAATAATTATAATAAACTATAAATTATTATTGTGTTATTGGTGACTTCTTTTGTAGTGATGGTGGTTCTTAAAAGAACCTTTTATATTAAAAAGATGTTGAGACTCCCTCTCCCTCTCCTTCTCCCTCTCCCTCTCCCTCTTCCTCTTCCTCTTCCTCTCCTCTGGTATGGATTTGATCTTGATTTGTTTTTCTGCTGCTGCTGTAGTTGCAGTTGTTGCTGCTGTTGTTCCAGCAATTGCATTATTTCCAGTTGCCTCAGCACGTCAGCACTTGTGGGAGTAATAACAGTGGTGCCAGATCCACTATTCTCCTCGACAGCCATATCTTCTTGGATAAGAGCTTGGTACTCTTCTTCGGTTACTGACATCGTTATACATTGCACTGAGCATTGACCACTCCTTAAATACTGCTTTCAAAGCTGTAAGTACTGGACCTCATAGGAACTACGGAATTTCTGACGTTGCTTCATTTGATTGCTCAACTATCAACGTCACGAAATCTTAAAAACATTCAATCTGATCTAAAGGTCTGGTACTTGCAGTTTTGGCGCATATCTTCTTGCTACTTATTCGCACTTCGTTAAAATTCCGGGTCAAAAAATTAGAATATGAGCGCATGCGCTGAAGATAACAAATTTGATGAAGCCAAAATTTTTTTGCTACTCCCCTGAATTATAATAATGGAAGTTAAGTAAGTGTTGTACAAACTTTGGGCACAGATATACATACACACAAGTACAATTATGTTTACTGCTAAATTACAGTTTTATTTCATCATGACTTTTATCTTTATAGTTATATTTAAGTCATTGCACATCACTTCACTCATTTCTTTACCAATTTCTCACAATTATTTGCAATCTGCGAAAGTATAAAAATTACAGACAAATTATAATAATTCTGAAAAAAGGATGTAAACAAGAATAATAAAAAACATTTTCAATAAAAATGGAAGATGTAGGGATGTCAAAACCAAAAAAGCATGCGAACAAGGTCTGGAAGTTAAAGTAGGAGCCAAAATTAAAGAAACCACTTCCCTATAATCCTACATAAGTACAACAGCATGCTTTTTTGGTTTTGACATCCCTACATCTTCCATTTTTATTGAAAATGTTTTTTATTATTCTTGTGTAACACTATGTTGAGCAGTATTGATCCTGCTTGGTTACCAAGTCTTGTATGTATGCCAATTGTGATGTTTCCTATTCACACTTAGCCCATGCCCTCTTATTAACTGCACAAAACCCTATCAAAACCCAACAGTTTCTCATTAATACAAGTACAAGTATTGGGGGCACCACATGGAAACTGGTTATGCTCAATTTAGGGGCTGTTCACAAATTAAAGTAGCAGTTCTTAACGTCATTGTGACATTGGGGGGTGGTGGGTTAACTGCATGACGTTTGCTAAAACTTATTAAAAATGTATGTGCAAACGTTGTTTTATTTTTACATTCAAGTGTTATAGTTGAACTCTACACTACCTAAAATCTCTCTAAAACATTTAGCAGCATGTAATCAAACTGTTATTCGTAGCTGCTTCCAGTGTTCAGAGACACACCTCTGTATAATTTATATTATTGTGTGATGCTAAGGAGGGGGGAGGGGGGGGTGATTAAAATTAATGTCACAATGACGTTAAGGATGACTATTCTAATTTGTGAACATTATAAAAATCCGTTTGTGCCGCTACGCCCCATTGTATTAATTTGATTTGGCAGATTCGAAAAAATTGAGTTAATCTTTGCAGGAAAATATCTCTCACAAAAAAAAAGGTTTTTACACCAGACCTTCACTGACGTTCGTTTTATGAGGATATTCGGTTTTACTGCTAAATTATAACTGCAAGAGTGTAGACTATATTTCCATTGACATCAATGCAAAACGGAAACAAGATGGTGCAGAAACGTACTCTGGAAGTGACGTAAGGATTCATTTATAATTGCATAACTCGCTCTCTTAAATGAAACGGTCTAATTCAGTAGATGAAATTTGATAATCTACATTGGGTAATATGTGTTCAACAAGCAGAAATAGAATTCAAAACACAAAAACCAGAGAACTGAAAAATGAAAGTAAACTAGTATTATTACAACCAAGATTTACTATGAAAGCTACGTACATGTAGTTGGATAAAATAAACACACTGAATGTCACCAGTTTCAACCTGCCTTTTTCCCTTCCCCTGGCTGGGTACACTACTTCCTTTAGGTTATGTTTCTTGTGACGGTTTGGCAAGCCACGCCTCTCAAAGCAGCAAAGCGTCCATCATGCCACTTGGCAAAACAATCACGTTTTGAAAACAAAGAGGTACCTGAGATGCTTTGCACTGCCTTGTTGTGCAATGTTTTCCTTTTGTGGTTGTCATACAATGGACACATTGATGTACCAAAGACATTTGAAGCAGTGTTCACTCTAGGTGTAGATGTGTAAATATTACTCTAAGATGGTAAAGGTGACCAGTAGTAACAAGGAAGATTCACCTTCTTCTGAATCACCACTATCAAATTCTCCTCTTTCGGAGGGGCTGTCTTCTGAAGCTACTGCATCTGGATCACTAAGATCATACTTGGACTCAGAGTCACTTGAAGAAAGTTGGTCATCAGTCATTCAAACAATGCTATTATCAAAAGGTAGAGTCAAAGATATATTTCCACGTCGTAAACACAACTACTAAAGCTATTACAACACAAAATTACTTAGTAAAATATATATATATATACTATCTAGTAGCAATAATTATAAGCTATTACCTCTTCTTCATCATTGGAACTGGTCACAGTAGAATAGTTCAATTCATCTAAACTCTGATCACTTACTTGTTCATCGCTATCACTCTTGCTGTGCTCACTAGTATGCAGAACTGTGTGAATAGCTTGAACATCAAACATTTTGAGTCTTTTTGTGGGCAGAACTAGTGCTAGCCATCAGTATAAAATCACTATTATTATAACTGATTGACACATGCTTCCAACAAGAAAATATAGAAGGTTGGGGTATTTCAGCCTACTTCCTGGGGATTTTTCCTTCAGGTATAGTGCATAAATGAATATTTCCAGCATCATTAATAATGAACATACAATAAACTGTGCCAATGGGGTCGGAAAGCAAGAGTTACAGAAAGGGGCTGACACAGAATTTTGGTTAACTACAAGAACAAAACAGGGACACTTTACTTGTTGACATTGGACTTTGTCAAGTTGTTTCCAGGAATATGACAAAGAGAAACCTGTGTCCCAGGTTACGTTATTTCTGAACTTCATGCTCACTGATACCTAATCCCAAACAAACTTCAGAAATTTCTTTTGTTTCCTTTCCTTTGTTGATTTAGATATTGAAAATAATACAATACATAAGTAAACACAGATATTCAAGGCGATTCTTTACACTTCATTGTTGCCAGGCATACACCATATATGTATATATATATATGTATATGTATATATGTATATATAGTTATTCTATCTTCAGTACAGTTATGTAATAATTCTCATGTAATTTTTTGCAATCTCCCATAATATAAAGTTAAAGTAATTATTTCTTGTAAGGGCAACTGTGGACAATCTGAATATACACGTGTACAGACTGTTTCGACCTATTGGGTCTCATCAGCACAGTGTATCCCAAATTCACAATACATTGTTACAGAATGATAGTATATCTAGTACCTTACCAATTAAAGAGATTATAAAATTGGACCGACTTCCATCTCTCTAATAAATGATGATCAGATGTAATCTGTTATGCACACACTGAACAGCACCAATACCTTGACTCTTAGCTATGATTATATGTAGGTGTGTGTATAGGTTCTTTGATCTACATTGACCATACCTACCCACGGAAACACTGATCTACATGTATGGAGTGGCATTACCAAACAGGCAGTGAAGAGTTTTTCTTTTATGCCCCCTTTTCCATTCTCTGTATGAAAACCTGACAGGGTAGAACTATGATTTGATGAAAACTCAACCTATGGCCAATACAAATAGAATATTAGTTTCCCATTTCCGCCTGCTGGCACCGCCTAAAATTAAACTTTGATCATAATAATTAATTAATTTTACATGAGGTGAACGCTGAACACGTGTTTAGAAATTAGAAGTCACTAGAGATTGAGGTTAGTATCTATAGTTTAACTTAACGATACAATGTACAATAATTATAGATACCAAAATTTGTTTTACTTACTAGATCAAGTCATAATGAACCAAACGTTGGTGAATTGCTCCGTTTTTTTGCCTTGGGAGAGGCAAGACTATTCTACCCTGGTCCATTTTTGAAGATTCCTGACCCAGAAATATCTTTTATAGAATTTTTTAACACGGAAATCGAGAAACGTATAAGTGAAAGTTTAAAGTTAGCGTCAGCTTATGCTGGTCAAAACAAAAAAGCCCTGGATGTTGTAGATCTAAATTTACAAAAAACAACAACTTGTGGTGATTTAACCAGCTCAACAATATCAATTGTGGAATTTTCAAAAGTATTTGGAACTACTACATCAGAAGAACACAGACCATCGTTGTCAGCAAAACGTCCTAAAACGTCAGTACCTGTACCAACAAGTATGCAGCATGCTAAGAACACAAACGTAATGATACAATGTGAAGAATGTAGTATGTGGAGACTTGTGTATTCTCCAGTCAAACTGAACTCTAAACAGAGGGAAAATCTTCTCAAACTCGAACAATATGCTTACTCCCTGTGGCTCAGAGCTCACGGACATGGATCTGCAGCAATTGGGATTTCCAAACATATATGTTAGGAACCTAGTCTGTAATGACCCAGTAGAACGTCTGTATTACTCAGCTGGTTATGAACCAATTTGTATATACTGCTCAAATGAGTCTTCACTTACAGAAGATAATGACACCTATCCTCAGTGTCAGTCGTGTACTGATAAAGGTTTGGGTCGAATAAAGAAGCGAAAGTAACTTACATCGTTTATTGACAAAGTTGTTCATTCATATCACTGTTTCTTCAACCATTTTGTTACTCTTCATACTCTTATTTTTGGTCGAATAAAGAAGCTACAGTTATTTAATCTTTGTTAAATTTACAGTTTCTTCAACCATTATAATGAGGCAATAATAATACCCCGCCCGCATAATCATATTCATAGCTTGTAATGGGAAACTAATTATGAATATACAATTAATCTTTGTTTATAAAGAATACTTTACTGGAGGTCATCTGCTTTATTTATCTACATACGTGAAATGAATATTGAAATATTCTGATATTTGTTCGTTATTTAGGTATTCTATTACTCGTTTAACATTTGCACATGCACAGAAACAAAACACATGCAATTATAAAAAGGAAATTAAATGGTGGCAGAGAAGTTTCTTGCTTCAATGTTATTGTTTTTTTAGGCTTGTATAAAAAGAATGAAAAATGAAAACACAGTGGTTGCTGTTATAAACATCTATTGTAACTACTTACAGCAAAATGGTGAGCTAATACTTAGCATTTTACAAGAAACAATTCAAACAATTCATTCGTTAAGAAAAGCGAGTATTCGAATACCAAGAAGCAGTATTTGTTTCAGCACTACATTTTTATGGCCCGTAGGGCCATCCCGCTTTCCACGGGGTTTAATGTATAATTTTTTTTTTTTTTTTTCTTGTGTCCACTTGCGCGAGTATGCGTTGTATACGTAGTTAAGGAAGTTGCGTCATTCCTGGGGGCTCGGTCAATTAATGGGTGTGGCACGTAAAAGAACGCACGCTCGAGCTCTACAGATCAGCAGAAAGAAAGACATTTGTCTAGACACAGGAACATTGCCAATTATAATGTGGGCGGAGTAACTTTAATTATTATTACTTTTTTGTTGTAAATGAAATATTAATCATAGTTTACATCCAGCTTTTCTCTTTTGCTTCCAACATCACAATAAGAACAGAACCAGTTAATATCATTGGGTTCAGTATCCATATTGACACAGGACCTGTAAAATAATTCATAATGCTATTATTTCCTACATTGTGGTCTTCTTACTAGTGAAACCAACGGTCACAACAACCACATGCAATCATGTTCTTCTTACTTGTGATTTGATTACATAGTCCACACTTCCACACTTCCAGCTGTGTTGTTTTACTGCAACTTTATGTAGAAAAACAAAGTACAAATACACATGAAATGTATTATAGATGCTAAAGTATTGTAGAGTGAGGACTCACTTGCTTCAAGAAGATTTTTCCAGGCACTTTTAGTGAAATATTCCACATTTTAAGGAGTGCTGAATAACATCTAAAATATCATCATCAATATGTGATAACAAATCGCTTTCATCTACTTGTAGCCCTTCACTAATAAATTTGTCTATGGAAGAACTTGTGCATACAAGTTTTAGCACATCTACAAAGAAAGATAATTAACAATACTGAATAGAAGAAAAGCATTTTTAATAAGGTAATCTGTGTTTATTATACCTTGCTTTTTATAATTATTAGCACTCTCAATATTTAAGCTGTTTAGAAGATGTTGTGATAGTGCTTGCCTTTCTTCAAAAGAAGGTTTAGCTATGTGCATCAATGGTCTACGAGATCTCTTTTTTGTTGAATAAAAGGACCGTTGTGGAACAACTTTCTTATTAGCAGGAATGGAAGGCAACTTTAGTTCCTTTCCTTTTATTATGGTAAGTGCAGAGTCAATATGTGCTTGAGCTGACAGAAGAATATTAAAATCATTGCATCTTTCAATATGAATGCCCAACCCAGCAAGTTGTGACTGTAGCCTTTGTTTTAATTCAAAACTATCATTCTGCTTGCCTGACTTTAATGCTGTAAGTGCTACAGGGAACCCTTCCCTAAATTCGTCTACTACAATCAAACTAATGAGCAGAAAGTCATAGCTACTTATTGAATGTGTACTGTCAATACAAAACTACTTTTTTCTCACAAAAGCGCTTCCATCATTTCACATTGCAATGTTGTTTGAATGCACAAGGCAAAATCTTGGGTATGAAGACAAGTATTTTTACCTATATCAGCAACAACACTGCCCTGTTGCTTGTAAAAAGAAATGGGATTGTGCTCTTTTGATTTCATTTCTTCAACCCAGGCATGAACACTAAGTGCATCATTAGAGTGTCTTTCAATTCCTTGGATGTTGTATGCTTGCTGGATGTTATGAAGATCTTTTCGATTCATAAGGTGAATGCACTGAAATTCTTACACAGTCAAGAATTTTATGGACTGAGTGTGGGACTACACCTGACATCAAAGATTGAATATTTGGACTCATCAGCATCTCATAAACACACAGGGCGCAAAAAACAATTTTCCACTACTGTCATGTGTCCTGGACTTTACCTGGTATTCGTATAATCACAGATATTGTAATTAATCAAGGCCAGTAGACTATCAGTAACACACCATGTTTCACAGCAAACTCGGCCATAATCTTAGAGAGAACATTACTTCCAACGCAACACTGTAGAACAGCATTCATAAAACAGGTGTTTCCTAGATTTTGAAGTCCAACAGGAGTATTAACGCTCATCTCTATACAATTCCACGTGATTTCATGTGTTCTAATGATAACACGTGCGTTTGCGCATGCGCAATGAGTGTAGGCAATGTTCCTGTCGCTAGACGAATTCAAAAGAAAGCTGCCTGTAGCTAAGTAGCTTACGTAGAAACTGGAACTAATAGCTAGCTATTCTGCCTGAAATATATTTCTGAAGGTCTTTTGAAAGGTCAGGAGAGTAGATAATTAAAATAATAACAATAATAAGCTTGCTTGATAAAGTCAGCCATGATTACTGAATGCTGGACACCACAAAGCAGTCATAGGGATACTTTTATCTTCACTTAAATATGTAAAGCAATCATAGAGATGTTTTTTTCTCTATATACACTTGTTTATGCAAGTGATTAAAGCCACAAATCAGTGGTGTGTAAGTGGTGAAAATGTCATTAATCAGACCTATCGTGAGCCTTCTTCAAAACATCAAAAACTCCTTCCAACCAAATATTTTGAACAAAATTTCTTTAATGGTTCCTGAAAATTTAAACAGATCTGAATATGATACATATACATGTGCATACATACATACATATATATATATATATATATATATATATATATATATATGTATATATATATATATATATATATATATATATATACATTGTATATCATGAAAAGTCTAGAAATAAGTGACAATTATCAATTTGAGTTTTTGAAACAAAAATGATGTTTAAGCAACAAACTACAAAGCAAACATTTATGCAACATTGATGCAACATTGAGCATCCTTATTACTAAAAAACAGTTCAATTAAAATAAGGTGATGTGAGCATGCCAACCATGTGATAGTCCACATCAGAAGGAAGGAAGACAAGGAAGAAAGCGTTTAAGAAACGAAGATGGATGGAAGAACAAAATGATGAAATTACAAAAAGACAGAGGAGACTGTATACAACATACAAAGGTGTAGAAAAAATCTGGCTAAGCAATTGTCAATATCAGTTGTTCCATGTACGAGGAACTGAGTGTGGAAAACCGAGAATGAGTCTTCAGACGTTTCTACAAACTGAAAACGGGTATTTTTTGGACTGATTCGCAAAAGCCTGTAAAAAGGAGAGTTGGAGTTGGCACAAAGACTAGCAACCACACCCAGATGGGAAGGAACTGCAAGTTTGCAAGAAAATCTTCTGTGATGTACATGCAACTGGAAAAAGGAGAGTTTTGAAAAGCCTAGTCTTGTGTCCATTTATAGGTAGATATCTTGTTACTCATCATCAAGGTTGACAGATTTTTTTTTATTGATCTTCTCCTGAAACTACAAATGACAACATTCATGAACCATGTATAATCTATCGTTGTTGCTTCAGACACTATAAACTGTACGATCTGATCCTTTTAGAAGATTTCAGTTTTACTCAAATCTTCCATGGCATCACATGTGATAATAATAATGATAATAATAATGATAATAATGATGAAGATGATAATGATGATAATGATGATAATACTACAATATGCTTTTCGTCTGTATTTTCTCCAATTATATGCCAGCATTACATTTATCTGTCCCAAAATTATGCCTGCATAATTTACTCAGTCCTATCTATTACACACTGAAAGAAAATTGAAGGGAAGGAGGGGGTAAGTATACTGTACTGACATGGTCAGAAGTCTGTAACGTCTTGTAAGGCCATTTTCCTACTCTCTGATGGGAAACATGGAGACTTGTTGTATCACTTCAGTTATCGATATGTAGAGTGATATTCAGCTACGAGGTAAATAATCTTTGAAAAATGGATAGTATTGTTGTAATTCATTGTGTATTTGTTAATTTTAAACATTAAACCAAAGAAATAAAGTAAATGTACAGTTTAGTAACTAGAGAGTCACTTATATATGATATGGGAGTTTGTATAGACTATTGTGTGGTACTTTTCAAAGCAAGGGATAGGGCATAAAGGGGGATGGTCTTGGCATGTTTTGCAATGGTAAACGGTTCTCTTTCTCTTAGTAGATTTGCTGCAAAGTATACATTCACACTGCTCTTTTACTGTTCTTTTAGCAAGGAAATGTTTTCTTCAATCTAGTCTTTCAGGCTGATTCTCTAATGAAGAACGGGGTATTCCTGCTAGAGGTTTACGAACAGATTGTTGGATGTAGTCCCTCATTAATTGGTCAACAAGAACTCCTTCATATGTTATAACCATTATGTAATATTATTTGAATATAGTAATTGTTTATTTTTTTATTTTTTAGTTTTATGTATAATTATGTACCTATATCATTCTCATTGTTACTAGTCTCTTCATCAGACCTCCAATCATCAATCATTTCCAAAACAACAAAGCCATGATATTCATTGTTACAGATGCTTATATATTTTTGACACTTCAATGAGTTTCTACAATGTGGTTGCTCTGTATAAACATTGGTTTCCCCCTGTTACTATATATAGGCGCGTGGCACTGGTCAGTAATACAATTTAATTAAATAACGCGCCTATAGATAGGCGCGTTGCATGGCACGCAACGAGTTAATGCTTGGTGGTGCAAAATTAATATTTGAACCTCTGTTGGTGGTGCAGGGTGGTCATCAATGACCACATCAGTAGTTGTAGGTGTAAACTGTGGTACAGATAATGAATGCTTCCTTGGAACTGTTGGAACAGTAGTGTTAATACCGTCAGGCTGTGAGCTATGACTTTCTCCAGCCTCTGTTACATTTTGAACAAGCTCATTATATCTGGACACAAAGACTGAGCTCAGAGAGACACCAGAAAACTGTGTTGAAAAGGGTGTCTTGTTCCATTCATGGTAATTTATACTTAAACTATACGACCTTGTTCACATTTGAACTATAATTGTAGTAGAGAAAAACCAAGAAAGTAGCTATCAGATTTAAGAAATATCAGGAGTTATATATATGATTCTATTGTGCAATTAACACACAAGCATTACAAAACTCAGGTATCTTCACTAGGCACTGAACGAATATTGCCAGGTGTTTGGCTGGCGTTTGTCTTCTTAATAGGCCCATAGCTGTTGGCTAGCGTAACTCCTGCACCTACCGTCCGAAGAAACCATTTTTTTGACCTTGTCATAGTTTTCCAGCTGCAAACCGTAGACTCACTACTCACTAGACTGAGACTCAACAGTGGGCTCTATAATTATATGACCGTGTTGCTGTTATGTGGCCTTTAGCTTTCAAGTAGAATATGGGCGGTAACCAGACACAGGTAGTAAACGGACGAATGAAATTCAAACTTGCAAGATTTTCCTGGTATTTGTGCGGGAAATTCAAAACTTGGTGAATAAGTGCAGTAGCGAATAGTACTTCAGTGGCGAAAATTTTGTGAACATTAAAATATAAATTTGTCTCTAACAGGTGGTAGTTGAAAGAAGTCTCCAACAGCAATGACATTCAGATCTCCGAAGAGAACTTCAGTGTCATCTGTACCTTTGATTTCAGTCAATCTCTGGTGAACAAAGTTGAGCGTCTGATATGAGACCATACTGATCTCATCAATGATGATCGTGGTGACACTTCCAAAGACGTCTCATACCGTGAAGTCTCTAACTTGCTAACTTGCGATAGGCAGTTCTTTTACCAGCGGTTCTTTTACCATGCTCTACAGGCAAGTTGAGCACTTTGTGAATAGTGAGACCTCCGATATTGAATGCAGCTACTCCGGTTGGAGCCATCAACATACAAGTACATCCGTCACCAATCTGGGCACGTTCAAAGTGCTCATGAACTACACTAATCACATGACTCTTACCAGTATATACCAGCACCGCCGGTAATGAAAAGCCTAAGTGGCTCAGGTGGTGACTCTACAGCATACATCTGGTACTCGTGTCGAGCTGTAGTGTAATTCAAAACTTTTTGAAAGGCTAAACGTTGTGACTCATTGAGGCTATCAACCTATCTGCATCAGTCATACGTCTTTGGCCCATAGCATGTACAGTGCAATCATTATCCACATCAGGAAGGTAATCATCGGAAGCCAAGTGGTTGACTTCACCAACACCTTGCTGATCAGTAGTTAAAGCGCTATGATTATCAGCTAACAGCGCTTCATTATAATAAATTGGGTCTGGTCCAGTACCTTCATTTTCCATCTTCATATTTCGTTGAGCTGCACCGAGCTATTAGGGCATAAACTATGGCTGGCCTGTTCGCTGTGTGGTGGATGGTTCAGGAGATTTAGTTGAGGAGGAAGTGGCTGATATTGACTATATATGTAATCTATGTAAAGAAGAATAATATTTTAAATACAAAATATTTAGCTGATTACAACGTTTTAATATTCAATTATAGTTCAAAAGGCAACAAAAATAACATTTAACCCTTTACCAACTATAATTGAAATAAGCGTTTTCATTAATAACCCCAATTTAATTAAGAAATTTTGTGTGGGCGGAGCGCTTAATATCTAGAGTAAGCCACCGATTGTTGGACATATCTAATTTCGGACATTCAAATTATGCAAATGCAAGCACGCAGAGCTCTCATTTTTTGGATCACAGTAAGATTTGAACCTTAGCTGTATGCATACCAAAAATGAGCTACCGATGATGAAATACGTAAACTTTATGGCTACAAATCCTGACCGTCCGAATCAAGCAAACGTCGGATAAACATATCAAAATACGGATCCTCTCCTGTAGACCTTAAAAGAGAAGCAAATAGATTATTTGTTGCATGTATGAAGTAGTGTCAGTTATTCTCTAAACAATGTCTAAGCCTGGTCTTCTAGGCTTTTCATTCCATTGTAGCGAGTTACCACAGACAATATGCGGTAATTCGGCCACACCCATTATGAAATATTATTAATAATTAACTCAAACTCAAATGTTTCTTTACATGAATTTCCAGTAACTACAATTGTTCTTTTCTTTTTCTGTAACATTTACTGCATAACCAAGCATATGATTCATCATCCCATGCTTTGGGATTAATTACTTCACACATTTCGTGAAACCATACATCACAGTTAGTACATTCTATCATTCTAATGGTTGGAGTTTCTGGTAGACGACAACTGCAATGGACAATAACAGGTATTTCCTTCTTTACAACCTGACCAGGTTTCAAATGGCGGTGTACTGATGGAAATGGTAATGCTGTTGATCTTTGTAAACAATTATACAGGTGGTTTCTCAATTCACTTTGAATGTAGTCTTTCGTGTGAGGCATTTCACCATCACATAATGTGGTCGCATATGCCAATGCATATAATCCACAATCTTTAATTCCACTCTGTTTGCAAACATTAATAAGTTCAATCTTGATGCTTCTTCTCGGTGTCCGTACAATACTACAAATTTGACATATTGTGTCATCACTTATACTTTCATCACTTATACTGTCAAAGATTTGTACACCTGTAAGTAAATAATTTGATTATACACTGTACATGGAAACCTAAACTTATAATTCTCACCACCATATAAAATCATAGCACACACTAGTAATAAGATACCATTCTTAATGCTATTGTTATAGTGTTTTGTAGGTAAAATACACATTCCAACTAGGGATGTGCGATACCACTATTGCGTATCACTGCCAAAAATATCATGATACGCTACAGTATCATGATATTTGAAATAATATTGAAACACTTAAAATGTAAATAAATCCCCTATTTGGATGTATTTGTCAAGAAATGGTAAAAGAAATCAATGAAAGTTATGCACACTAGCTTGTTATAATTACTTTTAGTTATCAAATTAGAAAAAAAATGTTTAATAAACTCTCCATTCCAGTGTATCGATACACTCAAAACCTAATATTGTATCACGATATTCAACAAAAATATTGATATTTCCATATATCGTTACGTATTGCTCATCACTAATTCCAACCCCATATAATAATTACAAAATACAGTAATACCTGATCTGCAATTAATATTAGACACAGTGATCCAATGATTACAATTCACATGAAGAATCTGCACAAAACGTCCCCTCTGAGTGGAAAAATTATACTCTTTACCATATGCTGGGTCTTCCAACCCACCAATGGCAAACCGATCTCTTAATAACAGTTGATAACGAATAATAAATGTACATGTTAGTTCTTCCCCATTCAACAGTAGTGACATATTGGCCAAAACTGCTCCATCAACATCAAGATGATCCTCGTCAGAATTATCTGACGACAATTCCACAGTGGTAGGTTCTTTGTTGACTGCAACACATAGTATATATAATATATTACCTATACACACAGCCATTCATGACTACTTACTTCTTGCTACTCTCTTGTCTTTCTCAGAGAGACATTTGACTAAACTGCCCTCATCAGAGACACCTCCAGTTTTACGAGTTACCTGCTTCTTACCTATAGTATGCCAAACATTCATGTACATATATATCCAGAAATAACAAAATAACTTACTTCCTGTTTTTGTTTCCACTAAACTGTCTTCATCACACACACCTCTAGTTTTACGAGTTACCTGCTTCTTACCTATAGTATGCCAAACATTCATGTACATATATATCCAGAAATAACAAAATAACTTACTTCCTGTTTTCATTTCTACTAAACTGTCTTCATCACACACACCTCTAGTTTTACGAGTTACCTGCTTCTTACCTGTAGTATGCCAAACATCCATGTACATATATATCCAGAAATAACAAAATAACTTCCTGTTTTTGTTTCCACTAAACTGTCTTCATCACACACACCTCTAGTTTTACGAGTTACCTGCTTCTTACCTGTAGTATGCCAAACATCCATGTACATATATATCCAGAAATAACAAAATAACTTACTTCCTGTTTTTGTTTCCACTAAACTGTCTTCATCACACACACCTCTAGTTTTACGAGTTACCTGCTTCTTACCTATAGTATGCCAAACATCCATGTACATATATATCCAGAAATAACAAAATAACTTACTTCCTGTTTTGTTTTTAACTTCATTGTCTTCATTTTCTAGACCACTGTCACTAGTTTCAGGACCACACACTGACACACCTCTACAGGTTCTTTGCTGTTTAGCTGATGCTTTGGCTTCCTTAGCCTTCGCTCTAGCTACTTTTCGTTTTTCTTTCTCATCTATTTTCTCTTGCTTTATTAGCTTCAATATTTTCAATGCTAGTGAGTACCTTTCCTGCAGTCTTCTGGCACTTCATTGGTGGAGGCTTTGGAGTGCTCAAAAACTGGCTGATTGAAGAGGCTTTTCTAAGTGGCATGATAGTCAAAGAATCTTCATTGACATGATTGATATCTCCTAATGATAATGACCTATCGGATGGAGATATTGCTGTTGTGGGTTCCAGTTCATCATTATAATCATAGAATGATTTAAATGAGGCATTTACATCTGATAATGTGGTAGTAGATTGCTCATAATATGGTGAATATTTCGAACGTTTATCACATACTGGACTGTACAAAGGAATGTATGCCAGTCCCGTACGGTGTGGCAGTGATTCGGGGTGAAATGCGGAAGGGTTTTCTTTGTGTATTTGATCTTGGACCTTTCTGGGGTTGAAAGGATATACACCCGTTGCACTAAATCCAGCTCTAATGTTTTTTTGAGACATTGCTAACATCCAAGCTTCACCAAATAGATGTGAAAAATCATATCGTGAAACTACTCTTCCTGGATTACGTTTATAAAAATTGTGGCAAACCTGCTTCCAACAGGACTTTAATGGACTGAAACAGCCTACATCCAATGGTTGAGCAAGATGTGTTGTGTGAGGAGGTAATGTGAAAAGAATTACCTTTTCTTGAGCTGCTGCTGTAATAACATCTGGACAGTAATGACTAGAGTGCCCATCCATTAGTAGAAGTAAAGGTCTTATTGGAGGACAGTACACAAGAAAATGACGATAAAACCACTGGAAAAATAACTCTCTGTTAATCCAGCCCGTTTTTGACAGTCCGTAAAGGGTTCCAGGTATTTCTCCAACTGTCATCTCGGGGTTTAAGGTTTTCCTATCGAAGATGACTAGTGGTGGTAGAGCAATACCAGTAGCACATGTACAAGCTAGCACAGTAATCTGTGTCTTGGTGTCACCAGAGATAGAGCTTACATTCTTACAGCCTGTTTTCGCAACCACTTTGACACCCTTTGGGTTCAATGGCATCCCAGTTTCATCACAATTGTAGATACGCATAGGATTATTAAAAATACCATTTTCCTTTAAGGTATCTTCCAGCATATCAAAATATCTCCCAATTGTTTCATGATTTGCTGCCTTTGCTCTAGCAATTGCTAGTGGTACTGCAGTCCGTAGTGATATTTCCTTGTGGCGTTCACAAAATCTCTGCCACCAGCCATGAGTTACGGAGCGTTTTATACCCTTCTGATCAACAATTAGCTGTACTAATGCAATTACCTGAGCAACTGTATGTGGGTATCCAATATCGGCACAACGAATCAAAAAGTTCACCAGTTCCCCTTCTTCTTCCATTGTTAAATATGAAGGTGGTCCAGGCCTGGCTCCATGTTGGATTTTTCCAGATGTCCGGTCATGAAGACTTGATTTTGGTACACCAAACATTTCGGCAGCTCGTCGCAGTGACATTCCATTTTCTACTGCAGTCATAGCTTTCACCATGTTTATATCTTCATAAGTGTGATAGCATTTGGGTCTGTGAGAATTTGTGATGGAAAAGTCATCCAGTCGATCACATAATTGTGATACTATAATCCTTTCACTCAAGATGGGATAATCAGTGATCTAAATGAAGCCCCATGAAGTAAAAGATATATTTCAATACATAATATAGAATAGATCATCTTCAGTCAGTCATCATATATTATTATAGCAACTGGAGTGTCAAAATAACCATGATTACAAGTGGGTAAACCACATGCTACAGTAAGCACTCATGTAATGTGTTAATTTGATGGACTTTGATGATAGGTGTAAATAGTTTAATTATAAGCCTAACTTGTAGGTAACCTTCTTTTTGTTAATGTATATCTTTTGTTGGTTACCATATGTTTTGTTAGTGGAGGCCTTGGCCTCATCTTTGTTAGTCTCTTTCTTTGTCATAGTTGTATTTAAGTTTGGTTTTTTCTTTTATGTATGAATATAGTAGTTGTTACAGTTTCTCTAAGAAAGTATTTTACTCAACTTATGAGTCAACATTTAACATCGCAGACAGCTTTGTTACATTTGGAGGTCCCACCGAGACAGAATGCCTACTAAGCAAGAGTTGGAAATTCAAGTAGGAGAGCTACAAGGAAAACTCTCAGAAGCAGAAAATGCAAGAGACAGACTGGAAGCTGATGTAAGGGGACTCCAGGAGCGTCTGGTTGCGTTAGAGGAGTCGTTGCAAAGTGAGCAGGAGAAAGCTGCTGAAATTGCACTCGAATCTTCTGAGAATTTAAGGAGAGCCAAAGAAGCAGAGACTAATTTACGACTGATTGTTGCTCAAGAAAAAGAACAGATACGATCAGAATTAGGGGAAAATCACAAGAGGGAACTTGCTAGAGTAGACGAGCTACTGGATGTCCTGCGTGAAAATCTCCGGGAGAAAGAACAGTTTATTACGCGGATGTCTGAGGATGCAACAGACAGAAGACACTCAACGAGCATTAGGGGCGGGTCCCACGAAGGAGAGCGAGAGCGAGAAGCAATCGATCAAAGGAGAACTAGACTTCCACCTATTCTTGAATTCTCTGGGGAAAACCGCTCAGATGAAGGAGCTTACGAAAGATGGATAAAGAAGCTCGAGAAGCATGCCGAACTTCAAGCCTGGACGGATAGGGAGAAGTTGCTTCAGTTTGAGCTACACCTAACGGGACGAGCTGAAAGCACATATGAAGTGCTCTCTGCAGAATCAAAAGAGACGTATGAGTGTGCAAAGAAGTCTCTAATGGAGCGACTGCAGCCAGCTCGTAGAGAGGCATTAGCTTCTGCCCAGCTGTTGCGAAGAAAACAAAAAGAGAGAGAAGCTGTGGACGACTATACCCGTGAATTTGAAATATTATTCGAGAGGAGCTACGGAATTAGATCGGGCATGGACCAGGAATCTAAAGAGCTGCTAAAACGGGACTTATTTGTACAAGGATTGCTGTTGAGGTGGCAAGAAAAAGTATTGCCCTCAGCTAAATCTTTTAATGATGCTCTGTACCAAGCCAGAACGGCAGAGGAGCAAGAAAGACAACTCAGTGAAATGCATCCAAGAGATAGTCTAATCAATAGTCGGTCTGTTCACACTAACAACAGGAGTCAGTCAACTAGGCTAACCTCAGATGCTGACAGAAAAATTGAGAGTAATAAAGTCCAGACCTCGTCCTCAATCAAACAGCCGCAAAGAACTAATAGTTCAACACTTACTTGTTATTCTTGTGGAGGAGTTGGTCATAAGCAAAGAGACTGTTATGCTAGAAGAAGACCAACTGAAGCCTCTGGAAAGGGGAATACCACTGGACATAGTTCAGCTATTACATCCGATACAACGGAGTTACTCTCAGATCGATGTAATCGTCTCCAAAAGGAATGGACTGATGCAGAATTTCAGCGAATGACTACTATTTATCGAAGTAAGAATGAGAATGGAAAGGGGATAACTGATACTGTTACAGGAGCTTTAGGCCCTCTGTATTATGCTGAGGTAAAAATTGCTGGAGTGCCAGTGGAAGCATTGTTGGATGCTGGTTCCTCAGCATCTATCTTGTCCTTTGATCTCTTTCAGAAGATCGGTCATGCTGCTGGAATCACCGTTGATGCACTGAAGCCTCCAAAGGCTACACTTCGTGACTACAGCCAACGACCTATACCTATTGGTGCTCAGGTTGAATTGGAATTTGAATGGAAAGGTTCCAGGGTGACAGCTCCAGTCTATTTACGCTCAAACCAAGGAACAATAGGAGAGCCTTGTCTACTGGGTACTAACGTAGTGATGCCGTTAGGATTGATGATCCCAGGATCTGGAGTATCTACTCATACTGGACCACTGGGGGATGTGGAGAAGTCTTACCCCTCAGAAATATCAGAAGCAAGTGTCAGCCTCATCTCATCCTGTAGGGTTCCTGCACAAACCAGTGTTGTTGTGGAGGCAGAGTTGCAAGGGCCTCATAACAAAGAATCACCAGTATTTATAGAAGGGAACCAACAGTTTAAGTCCAGTGGTCTCCTGGTAGAAGAAATGATTGTTGAGCCAGACCACAATGGGAAAGTCAAGATAGTAGTGCTGAATCCCTCTACTGATAATCAAAAAATTGCTGCTGGCCAGATAGTTGGGCATTCTGAACCCTTTTGTGAGGAAACTCAAATCATGAATTTAAAGGATGATCTGTCTTGCAAAATCCATCGTTTATACTCCGCTGTTTTGGAGTCGGGACAGCCATTGATTGGTGCAACAACCCTGATGGACAGCCTTGATATCAATAAGGATGCACATTCAGAGCACGAAATAAAAAGGGTAGAGGAAGCTATAGAAGAAGCTAGTGATATTTTCGCTACTGGGAATGACGGTCCAGGAGGAGTAGTGGGAGTGGAACATGTGATAGAGACTGGAGATACACCACCAATACGCCAACAACCCCGTAGGGTCCCCTTTGCCTTACGTCCTGAAATTGCTAGAATGGTGCAAGAGATGTTGGAACAGAGAGTCATTGAAGAGTCTTCAAGCCCGTGGGCGAGCCCTGTTGTACTAGTAAAGAAGAAGGACGGAGATTTGCGATTTTGTGTCGACTATCGACGATTGAATGCTGTGACTCGTAAAGATGTTTTCCCTTTACCTCGAATTGACGATCTTCTAGATCAATTAAAAGGAAGTGCTGTATTCTCCACTCTAGATGCCAAAAGTGGTTATTGGCAGATACAAATGAATGCTAATTCTCAAGAGAAAACAGCCTTTACTACTTTCAATGGGCTGTATGAGTTTCGAGTGATGCCTTTTGGATTGTGCAATGCTCCTGCTACATTCCAGAGACTCATGCAGAAGATTTTAACAGGATTAGGAGGTGATCAGCCATTTTGTAGTGTCTATATTGATGACATTTTGGTATTTTCTCGAACAGTGGAAGAACATGTTGATCATCTCAAACAGATCTTTGGTAGGTTAAGGGCAGCTGGTTTGAAATTACACTCCAAGAAATGCCACTTTGCCCAGCCAGAGGTAGTGTATTTAGGTCATGTGATTTCCTCGAAAGGAATTCAGCCAGATCTCGGGAAAGTGAGGGCAGTGGAGAATTTCCCAGTACCCACATCTGTTAAGGAGGTAAAAAGATTTCTGGGGATGGCTAGTTATTATCGTCGGTTTGTACCCAATTTTGCCAAAATTGCTACCCCTCTACACTCGCTTACTCGTCAAGATGTACCATTTCTTTGGACAAGGAAGTGTGAAGAATCCTTTCAGAAGCTAAAGGATTGTCTAATCTCCCCTCCTGTGTTAGCTTATCCTAATTTTAATTTACCTTTTACACTACATACAGATGCTAGTGGAGATGGTCTGGGAGCTGTATTAGAGCAGGAGGATAATGGACAATTTCATCCAATTGCTTATGCAAGCCGAACTGTAAGTAAACATGAGAAAAACTATGGTATTACAGAATTGGAAGCTCTTGGAGTTGTATGGGCAGTGAAGCATTTCAGGCCCTACTTATTTGGACACAGGTGTACTGTTTATACGGACCATTCTTCGTTACGATCAATGTTGATGACACAACACCCTTCTGGAAAACTAGCTAGATGGGGAATAGCCCTAGCAGAACTAGACTTAGAAATTAAATATCGTCCTGGCAGGGTCAATACTCATGCAGATGCTTTGTCTAGAGCCCCTCTCATGGACCCAGAGGAGAATTCGGTAGATACAGGAATACCCTGCACTGTAGCTAATGTGACACTCCAAGTTGAAAACGAAGAACAGACCCAGATCCATCAATTACAAAGTCAAGACCCTTGTCTTCAAGAGATTATCACTTACTTGAAAGAAGGCGTACTACCCAATAATGCTAGAGATAAGAGGATTGTATTAGGGAAAGAGCGATTCACTCTAATTGATGATGTTCTTTACTTTGTGGACCCAAGCAGAAAAGATTGTCCAAGACTAGCTGTTCCAGAAGCAATGAAAGAACCTATAATGAAAGAAAACCACTCTGGAGCATTTTCAGGACATTTTTCTGCAAGAGGCTTGTATGAAAAACTGACTAGGAGGTTCTGGTGGGATGGTATGTATTCTGATGTACATCGTCACTGCAGAGCGTGTCTTACCTGTGCTGCTTATCGAGGATCAGGACATCAAAGTAGACCCCCATTAAACTCTTTGACTGTGGGTGACCCTTTTGACAGAGTTGGTGTTGATATATTAGAGATGCCTCAGACTTCGAATGGGAATCGTTACCTTGTTGTCTTCGTTGAATATCTCACTAAGTGGGTCGAGGCATTTCCAACCCAGGACCAGACTAGTGAGACAATTGCCAAGTTACTGGTCGATCATATCATTTGCAGACATGGGGTTCCAAGGGAATTACTTTCAGACCGGGGTGCCAATCTATTGTCTGACCTTATACAATATATCTGCCAAATTACAGGGATGAAGAAAATCAATACTACCGCTTATCATCCTCAGACTGATGGACTTGTTGAGAACTTCAATAAAACCCTTAGAGCAATGATTGCCAAACATGCTCAGAAGTTTGGAAACTGTTGGGATAAGTATGTTCAGCATCTACTGTTTGCCTATCGCTCTAAACCACATGAGTCTACTCAAGAATCACCCTTCTATCTTTTATATGGACGTGATGCAAGGATCCCTACCGAAACTGCATTGTCTACAGTACGAACCCCTTATCAAGTTGATATTGACGATTATAAGCTCGATTTAGTGACTGGTTTAACTGAATCTTGAAAAATTGCAAGAACAAACATTGCTCGTGCACAAAAACATCAGAAGACTTATTATGACAAGAAGGCAAAGAAACCTCAACACGTAGTTGGAGGAAGAGTTATGGTGTACATGCCATATGAAGACCAAGGAAAGAATCGAAAGATGGCACTTCCTTATCATGGTCCATATCGTATTAAAGAGGTTCGACCAAACAATTGTGTATTAGTGAGACCAGTGGATAAACCAGATGATCAACCTATTTTTGTCAGTATGGATCGAATTGTGTCCTGTCCTAAAGAACTGAGCGATGTGTCATGGCTTGGTCCAAGTTCAAGGAAACGGAAGACCCCCTCAAAGAAAACTCACAGTACAGGGAGAGAAGGACCAATACCTCACAACTACTCACTTCGTCCCCGAACCTGAAACTATGTGAATATATTTTTCTTTTGTTGTTTGGTTGTGTTACTCATTGTTTATTCGGTTTGTGTTTAGCCCGAGGTCGTGCTCAAATTTTAGGAGCGGGTGATGTAATGTGTTAATTTGATGGACTTTGATGATAGGTGTAAATAGTTTAATTATAAGGCTAACTTGTAGGTAACCTTCTTTTTGTTAATGTATATCTTTTGTTGGTTACCATATGTTTTGTTAGTGGAGGCCTTGGCCTCATCTTTGTTAGTCTCTTTCTTTGTCATAGTTGTATTTAAGTTTGGTTTTTTCTTTTATGTATGAATATAGTAGTTGTTACAGTTTCTCTAAGAAAGTATTTTACTCAACTTATGAGTCAACATTTAACATCGCAGACAGCTTTGTTACACTCAGCCAAAAGGTAATTCATAACCACAGTCTACTTTTGCATTAGTATTGCTTGGGCTTTTCACCTAGTGATACTTGTACACATTTTCTAAATGATGAATATAATTAAATGCATCCAGAAGTGAACCCACAATGCCATTGGACCAGGCTATAGTAATCATTTGTGAACCTATGAAACGTCTAAACCTTAGAATTGAGGGACACGTCCTATACATGGCCAGGTACATAACCAGGCAAATAGACCATGAAACTTCCCATCCATTCTCAAACAAAATGTAATACTTACTTTGTACATGTTTGTATTTAGGTCCAATTCTGGGGTTATTGTGTGTTTACAAGTATTTGTTTTAAGGAATCTGAAATGTCAAAATGCCATTGCCATAAAATAGCCTTACTCCCTTCTTTTGGTGGAGTTTAGTGTATCAGTTCTTTAAATATATATATCTGTACTTTAACACATACACTTTGCCCAACTAGTGACTTACTGACATATCTTCTATTTATCCTACAATATAAGATAAACTATAAGATTCAAGAGTAAACTTCTTAAACAACTCTGCAGTATAACGTGGCCAATCACTGAGCATGCGCACTTCCGAAATTACAGCAATTTTTATGATTGTCTATAATGATGACATAAAAGAGTGACAGAAGACAAGTCTTGGAAATTTATTAGAAGATGAGTTGTTCTACTTCATACAGGGGATAGATGATTCATATGCCTTTGTCTTAACGTTTACAGTCCGTCTTTTGATTTATTTATCCGATGTTTGCTTAATTCGGACGGTGCAGGATTTGCCTATGCACAGCTTGCATACATCATCTTTTGCAGGTGATTTTTGGTACGCACATAGCTGCATAGTAACTCTTCCAGTGGTCCAAGAATGACAACTGTATGTTTTTGCGTTTGGGTGATATGACTGTCCGAATATAGATATGTCCAACAATTGGTGGCTTACTCTATATAGCTTTTCCAACACTATAACTCTCATATTTTATAAGATTCAACATTCTAACTTACTTTGTGGAAAGAAGAGTCTTTAACAAACCCATTGATGTAAAATTTATACTTTGCTATCAGCAGGAAGAGAGAGAAGCAAACGTTTGTAAGTATAGTAGTCGACGGGCAATGCCCACTTTTTGTCTAGTCTGTATAACGCCCGAATTTTAAGCAACCATGACTTTAACCTCACTTAGTTGTACAGAAGACTTTCTAAGAAAGCCATTGATACCAAAACAATGCTTCGTTAGCAGCAGGAAAGCAGCAAGACGAGTGTTTGAAACTGCAGTAGTCAGCGGCGACGCCCATTCTTAGCGTCTTTATCAGTTTTGTTTGGCCTGGAATTGGACGTTTTCCCTAATTTAAAGTAACTAAATGTCTTCTTCGTACTGTGTGCTTGTTAGTTTCTTCTGCAACATTCGTGGAGCAAGTTGTCCTCTCAGGACGCGCTTTCGCGTCTTCCACCATTTTAATAATTTAACGCATGACTCGTTTTCGCGTCATTCATTAAAAAAGGGTTAATAATATAATAAAGATTCATATCGTACCTTTTCAGTAGTAAAAATACAAAAGAATCCTTTCTTTTCTTCCTTGATTTAACACGTGGTCCCGTGCACTAACAGTAGTCTGCCGTAATTGCCTCCGTATACTAATGTCCGGAATTACACTACTTCGTCCGGAATTACCCCTTTGTGGCGGTAGCTGTTTAAACGCCTCTTGTCCTCAAGCCTTCCTTCAAACACAGTTATTATTCACACCATTACAAAGAGTGGACATTGCTGATTTCATAGGTATCTCTTACATGTATGTAATTGTCTAAACTTAGGTATTTATAACATTTCGTTTCTTTACAACTAACGTATTGCAAAAAGTGTCCGGAATTACCCCACCACACTATATATATATATATATATATATATATATATCCCAATACGGCGAAACATTAAAGTAAACCACAGGGGGGATATAGATATAGCACCTGCCGTCAAAACAGACTACACGAAACAACACTTACCTTCTCCAAAGTGCCGACAAAAAGGTAGGAAAAGCATCAGACATCAACAAACTTTCGTGATATATATTGGTTATATCACAGCCACTCGTGCTATATCAGATTTATAAAAACCGAGCCCGAGGGCGAGGTTTTTATAAATCTGATATAGCACGAGTGCTGTGGTATAACCTATACATATATATATATATATATATTATATATATAATTATATATATATCCCGATACGGCAAAACATCAAAGTAAACCGCAGGGATATATATCAGATAATAGCACCTGCCGTCGAAACAGACTGCAAGAAAACAACGCTTACCTTCTCCAAAGTGCCGACAATAAGGTAGGAAAAGCATCAGACATCAACAAAGGTTTTGTTTTTCGTGATTTACATTGGTTATATCACGGCCACTCGTGCTACATGTATATCAGATTTATAAAAACCTCGCCCTCGGGCTCGGTTTTTATAAATCTGATATAGCACTCGTGCTGTGATATAACCTATACATGATGACATCCCTTTGATGTGGTGAGTTCTATATATTGTATATATAGACCTTCCATGTGCACCATTATGCAAGAGATGTCAACATCATACAATATATTGTATATAGTATGGTAATAGGTCCTATATACTGCATATAGGATTCTTGTTCTGTGTCTTCGGATGTGATATAGCCCTCACAGGTTCGGGTTATATCACATCCTCAGAAACAAACTCAGGTCGTATATTTTCTATATAGGACCTACATATTAGCATACTACATATATAATTATATATATACATATATATGTGTATATATATATATACATGTATATATATGTGTGTATATATATATATATATATATATATAATATTTATAGTATAGTCACATAATTTCAGACTATTTGCTTGATAGCTAAAACGCAACTACATTGTAGCCTCATGATTTTTGAAATAGTTGGTTTGTAGATCTTCTGTCCGTCAGTCATTAGTTTTCACCTTTTTCTATCAAAGGTGTCTGGAATTAGAGGAGTCTGGTATTACATTACTATATAATTATATAATTATAATAATATTATAGTAAACTGGGGTATTGCATAGTCACACCTAGACATTAGACCAAAAAGATCTTTATACAAAATATATATATATATATATATATTATATATATACCCAGTTTAAAATGTATGGGCTTATTATAACAATAATTATTACGGTAATTTTATTATGTATATATTTTTTATTATAATAAACCTTTTCATTTAGAAGAATTCAGGAACAACTAAGAAAAAGCAAGAGGTATGCACATACACACATGTATACATTCTTGTAGTATGTAGCCACACCCTTTGTATAGAGGAGGTGGAAGGGTCTGGTCACAGTTATACTAAGCAGTTATCTTTGTGTAAATATTTTCAGGACTGTTAATGCCAGGTGTTTCATATGAATCTTGTCACCTCTAGTTCTCACATTTTATAAGATTGTAGATTGTAACTTGATTGCTTTGCTGGAAAGTTGAGTTGTTAAAAGACAGCCATGGTTAACACAAAAAAGTACCGAGACAGAAATACAACAAATCTTCGTCGAGATTCGCGTAATAAGTGCTTTCCTTTTTTTGTAAGCAGCAATTTCATAATTTTCAAGTTAATAATTCAACACATTATGAACATGTAAAATAGCCAGTTTGTAAACATAATTATAATTAGACACAGAAATCTATAATATAGTAACACATATATACAATGTACAATACATGTACTAACAGCCAATGGCAACTGTTTGGTGTAGCTAGGTATTGTACAAGAATAAAATAAAATTTTAAAAGATGAAAGAGGATACAGGGGTATCAAAACTGAAAAACACAGAAACAAGGTTAGGATAGTACCTTAGTATCGAAATTACACACCACCTCCACCCTACATATATAAGTACTGTACTGGTTTTTATGCAAGTCCGCTTTTCATTAACATATTATTTGCTAGAAACTAACATTTAAGATTCATGTTAAACACAAACAAAGATCATAGATACATGTAGATGGTGAGAGAGAAAATAAACCGAGTCGCAAATTTCACATACTGTGATAGATCCTTCTTTAAAGACTTTGACTATTTAGAATATTAATATTATAACAAACAAAGTAACAATAGCAACAACTCTCTCTTAAAGAAATCAACCTCTCTACAGAAATCACTTGTATATCAAAAATAGCTAAAGTTTCCAGAATGTTCTATATCATGTGGTACACATGTGGGCAGTCTAGAAAATTCTAGATACATGTAAATCCATCCCACATGGTACTAATTACATAAATAATCACTTTTATTATTACAGTCACCTGATCCAGTCTATCACACATACATATAGTTCCTGCTGTTACATTTACATGACTTTTATTATGTGTGTTTTGTGGCTGATTGTTACTTTTCTAAGTCAGGGTGGCTGCTTTAGTATTTTTGTTTTATGAATTTTATAAGCCATTTAGCTGCTTGTTTGTTGTGTTTATTTGTTATTCGTTACTAAGCCTTTTGCTAATTTTCATGTACTATACAGTCCTGTTGGTTGTAGCGATTGTAGCCCTAGTGTACATTTCTTTATGTGCTACATATATACGGCCATTAATTGACTGAACCCCCTGGAATAACAGAGCTTTAATTAATGTACATACAATTTCATGTACACGTACATGTATCATGTATATATGTTACACATGCATGTACATGTACATGTACATATAAATAAATATAAAATTGTTAGCTGCTTTGAAAGTAACCATATAGGGATACCCCCATGGTCCATAAAACTACAAATATTCATGTTGTACTGCACATATACTTGAACTACACGTGTACAATGTACAATGTATAAATATTCATGTTCATGTATACACGTTAGCTACATATATGTACAATGTACAAATGTTCATGTAGCTTGTACTGCACGTATATATTTATACATGTACATGTTAGCTACTTACATATACGTGTACATACAATATACAATTGTACATGGTCATGTACATATCTGCCTGTAAATAATATTGTCATTATGCAAGTTGTTGTTGACCCCATGCTTCAGTAGAACATCCTGCTATGAATGTAATTAATCAAACCCACATAGAGTATAAACCCCTGCTCTAAACCAAGTTGCCACCTTTGTTGAGCCACTTTAGAACATTGAGTGAGAACTACATGTACATTAAACTGTTTGATGAGTGATTTATCTGGCACAATAGGGCAATAATTATTATCTTAATGATAGAATACAATGCTGCTAATATGCATGTTACATGACAGTCTTTGTGTCAGTCTTGTGTGCTACATCGTGGATATTAATTTAGGAATGTAAAGCAAAACGTTAATCATTGGTAGAGTAAACCACATTCATTTTGCACATCAAATGTTTTTCACATGTATTAATTGTAACATGAATTATTTTCGATTTACATTGTGTTTTTTGTGTGATACAGACATATATATATATAATAGAGTTGGATTTCCATATATAATATGTACAAGCTGGCTATTCAACATGCACATGTTTCCAGACTTTTGGGCTGCAGTGAACCCTGACCACAGTGGTATGGTAATTAGTAGGCCTTTAGTAAAGTAAAAAACTATACTGATGTCGAAATTTTACTAAACTACAATAATTAAAGACTACGTCACATCTCTTTATCCATCTACGTGTATATGTATCCCTACTGTGATACTCATAAATACGTTATTTATTTATGTATTTTATACTAAGTCGCTTTATTCTTACTGGAAGAAACTGCGAAAGAGATTCTGAAATCAGCGGATAAACATGTATGTCTATGTGTCATGAGTTATGTAATATTTTACATGTATATTTATATGATATATGATATATATGCACACACTAGCAGTAAGTATTTAATGAATGTACATGTATCGAACGTTTCATAATCCTGGGCTTCAAAATCCTCTTTACTTCATCTGTCAGTCATCTTTAACGGATGGCCTGATCCTCCTAGTTATGCAACCATTTTCAGTAAACTTGCAGAGAGACTTATGCATATACTGTTTCTTGTAACCATAACTCACAAAGAAATAAACTTGAAAAACTGCTAAATGTAATTTTGAGTGTGAAATTTTACTCGTGCTGGTTGGACATCGTTTAAACAAACGCTCTAAAAATGCAATTCAATAAAGCACGATACCTAATGCCTTTCAGGAATTGTATTACTTATGACACACCCCTTTGTGAAACAACTGAAACTACCACGCCAAGTTGATATTTTATGCTATAATTAGTAATAAACTTTTTTTATTTAGAATAATTCAGGAACAACTAAGGAAAAGGAAGAGGTACACATACACACACATGTATACATTCTTGCAGAGTATGTACATTCCATCATGGGGGGGGAGGGAATGATTGAACAAGTGATATTGAAAAACAAGGCCGAAGCAAATCATATGGATTACAGAAGGTCATGGTCATTGCTAAATACATGTAGAGCAATATGGTGAAATCACAAACAGATTCTTTCATGGACAGGGTGTACATAATGTATTTCAAATTCTTGCACCATTGCATTCATGTGGAAATCATTCACAAAAGAAGTATTGCCATAGAATATAATTCTGCAGTGTTCACTGGTGGGTTGTATGACCACTAGTTTAAGAGATAATTATTGACTATTCAGTATAGTAAGCCCAATACATGCCCATGACTGCATTTATTTACACTGAGCCATCCCTTTCTTTTTGCTTGTTTGTTGTCGCATTATCTAGTACATGTATTTCTTGTTTGTAATTTGGTATTTAATTAGTTTTCAGGGTTACAATATTTGTTTAATGTTTGTGCATGTGCAGAAAGTGAAACATGTGGAATCCTTAAAGAAATAAAATGAGGGCAAAGAATTTTTTGCTCCGTATTACTGTCTTTCTCGGCTTGCAGAGAACAGAACAGACAAGAAACTTCCTTTGCAAGTCTGAATTTAAGTGTACTCATCAGAATTCCTGACTTGGAATATTCAAAAAACGAAGAGCTTTTGTGTGATATGAGCTGTTACAAACAAGTTATCAAATCTGTACATGTACTTTATCTACATATTTACATTTACAAGTTTACGCTTTTATAGGGTGATGTTTCTGCAATTATATGTAACAGAGACAATAAACATGTAAGTGTATCTTTGTACATATACATACATGTACTATGTGTTGGAAGCAATCAAGTCTCCTTTTATTTTCATTAATACTTGATGTTCACCATGACCTCAGAAATGTGTTGAACTGATCATCTTACCTGCACCAATTTCATATAATTATCCTTCTTGTTCTTTTTTGTGTATGCCGATTTGTGATCCCTGAACAGTATTATTTTTACAAAATAATATAAATTTTTCCTTCCTGTAATTTTCACAGCATACAGTATACAGTGGAACCTCTCTATTCAGGACTCTCTGGAATAAGTACACACCCGTATTAATGGCATTTAGACGTCCTTTATTATACAACTTCACCCCTGAAATGAGGACAACCTCTATAATCATGATTACTTGGTCCCAATGGTGTGAAGATTCCATTGCATACATGTATTTGTATAATTATAACATACAATGCATATATGTATATAACACTAATATGCATGAAAACTGAGCTGAAGTAGATACATTTATTACAATGACGAATGAAATTCGCCACTGTGTAACACCTGGTTGTAAAGGACAATTAGTTCCTTTGTCATTTGATACAAAGGGCTTGGGAGGTGCAGTTAAGGTTTATTATGGATGTGATGGCTGTGATATTTCAAATGTGTGTTTTGAAAGCTCACTGAAAAGTGAGTTACTTACCAGTAGCGAAATAGGTGCAGCCATTCAAGTAGGTTTTATTGTATCGGGCTGTATGCATACCTACTGTAAAGTACTAAAGCTGTCCCTTGGACTTGATGCCGTTTGTATGGATAAATTTTACTCAACCATCACAAGAGTGTACCCTGTAGTGAAGGAGATGGTTGACGAGATGTGTGAGGAAGCTAAAGAAGAGATGAAGACAATGGATGAACACACTCTTGGCTCGTGGAAGCAGGCAGTAACGAGTGCAGATGCAGCATAGATGACACGTGGCTACCACTCCAAAAATGGCACATTCAGTGTTCGTAACTACTATAATGGAGCATTGCTGTATTACAAACACTTGTGTCAACGTGGTAGGGACAATATAGTAGGAGAGCTATATAAAGGAACATCTAAATCTATGGAGGATTTGCAGCGCGAGAGGTTATGCATCAAGCTAGAGAGGAAGGGATGAAACGTGCTGTCCATTGGCAAGATTCAGATTCATCTTCTGCAAAAGCAGTAGCGGAATGCTTTCCTGAATGCAAAATTATGATCTGTGGTGGCCATGCCAGCAAAAATCACTTAAAAGCTCTGGAAAATTACTCCAAGATGAAGGCACCTTCGATAGATTTCATTAGAAAGCACAAAGACAGGTTCCCTCTAATAAGTGGAGTATGCTGCCACTGTCCTAAACGCCACAGCCAAGGTTGTGGTTGTATTACTGATGCTTTTATCACGAGAGCACGTAATAACTTTTCTTACATTCTGACAGACTCTAAGTCTGCTGAAGAATTTGTGAAAAGGCTGAGAGTTCTACCCAGACATGTGCGTGACGAGCACGAGTGGGAAGTGATGGAAGAGGAAGCTGAGCCAACAAGGACTGTGATTTTCATCCTCTCAAAGTGTGTAGCTGTGGCAATTGTGCCGATAAGGAAAAGTTTGTGTGTGAAGGAAAAGATTACACTACACGGTACGGGCTCACGTGTGCGTTTCACTCTCTCCTTTATGAAATTGAGTGTGACTATAGAGCCTCAATGGCTGACAGCCTCGTTCATCCTGTGCTGAAAAGAGGCCACTCCAATTGGTTAGAATCCTCGCACAACGTATTCAATCAGGTTCAGGTCAAAGGACATCAGCCTGGAGAGGCTTCACTACGAGGTTTCCACTAATCTGGCCCTGTTGCAGTCAAACATGACTTACATGTACGAGAAACGAGGTCCAAAGTATCACTGGATACCGGACCTGTATAAACGTCTGAATCTTCCAGTGTTCGAAGGTATTCAAGAGGCTGTGACGACAGCCAACATAAAAAGAAGACAGCAGTTGGGCAGAGCAAAATAAGAGAAGACAAAGAAAAGGAGAATCCAGCTGTTGAAGTTACAAACGGGAGATGCGACAGAGCGTCGTCAGTGGTCAAAGAAACACGGAGGTGACACGTATGGCAAGACCAAAGATACGGATTCCAAAGCCCCCAAGAAGAGTAAAGGTGGCATCACACAAATAAACATATTGTGCAAGTGTGGATCAACATCTCACAGCCATTCCACCCACAGGGACTGTCCTCTTAACACCAAGTACAGTAACGTATCGAGTATCGACCATTCAGAAGACTTGGTTTGTGACAAAGGAGATGTTGTTTATACTGCCAAATATCAACATTCTGATGTTGCAAATACACGTACGGTGTTAAGTGATGACGAATCGACCTTTAGTGACTTGAGCCTCGAAGGAGACTATCTCGAGGACAGTATGATATACGACAGCGATGACGAAACACAATGTACTTGTGGTGCTGAAGGCAGAGCTCACAAGAAAGCTTGCCCCTTGAATCCTCATTTGCTGTATCAGCGAAACCTGCTGCTTTGATGCTTGTATGTCCTCCAAATTCGACCCCTTTCAAAGACAGGAAACGAAGCAGTCTTAAAGTAACCCTGTTTCCCACAGCCAAGAGGAGCAAACTCTCAACTACATACAGTACCACACAGAGTGCGAGAGTATTGGCAGAATCCTTCAGTCAAGACTCTTCTTCTCCCGAAGAGGACCTGTACTGCTTTTGCCGAGGAAGCGATGAAGGAAATATGGTGGAATGTGATGGACGTAATTGCACGTTTCATTGGTTTCACTTTGAGTGTGTGGGGATCACTGAAGCTCCCGAAGGTAAATGGTACTGCGATGATTGTTCACAAGAGCTCAGTATCGACGATTCGTGTGTAGACTGCATAGGCGAAAGCCCAGCCACAGTAACTGTGACTGGCCCACTGCCCACTGAAGAGTGGAAAAGTGCTGCCAGAGATGTTATTGCTAAATTGTCTCATTGTGAACTCACTGCTCAGTCTCAACGAGTCCAGAAAATTCCCTGTAGAGATATCCCATTCGTGACAGAGTTCGGGGCGATGACAGCTGCCTATTCAGAGCTTTTTCTAAAGAAGTTACAGGAATCGAATCTAACCACCAAGCTGTTCGTCAAGCAATTGTTAATTTCATGACCCACAAAGATAGTGCTTACCGTTTCTGTAAGGACTGCTTTGCAGGTGACACTCTTGCTGCAAATCTTTATGAGCCTATTAAGAGTCTGACCGGTTACATCAAGGTAAAGGAGCTGAATCAGTGTGGATGGGGAACTGACCGCGAGATTAGAGCTTTTGCTACCCTGTGTCAGATTGATGTTTGTACATACTCTGACAATGGGTCCAGTCGTGCCTGGCTGAAGTTTTCCCCTCTCTTTTGTAATGAGCACTGCATGCCCAAGTCAGACTACAAGATCTACCTATTCCACACAGAGGAAAGGAACCACTACGATCGTGTGGTTCCTTCTGTATAAAATCACAGAGTACATGTAATCGGTATAAACCACTTACACATAGCAGATGTGCTGGGAACAGTGAGTACATAACTCATGTACCACGTGTGGGTGGCATGCGGAGATGTGTTGCTGATCTGGTTGTTCGGGAAGCATTAAGAGAGCATCAAGTAGCTGTTCATTTGTTGGCTTGTAGTGGGCTCTGACTAGGATTTTCTTTAGTGTTGGATATCCTAATGTGATCATGAGTGGTTTGTTCACATATTTTTTGATGTAGTGGAATTTTTGTAAAATAATATGTTTGAGGTGTTGGTATTGGGGAGGAGGTAGACATTTAAAAATAGGTGTTTCTTTACTTTTATGGCGTGGTTGTTGTTGACGTAATAGATATAGCCGTTTCAAATATGGAAAGCTTTGGGTATATTTGTTGATGATATCTGTTGGGTATCCTCTTTTTAAGAGACGATTTTTGAATAGTTGTATTTGGATGTGGTACTGTTCTTCGCATGTGTTTGATCTTATATATCTTATGCATTCACCAATAATGAGGCCTTTATGAATTGATTTTACATGATGAAAGTTATAGTGAAGGTATTGATAAAGGTTTTGTAGTTTCTGGAAGGTTTTTATGTCTAGGATATTATTGTTGCTAAATCGGTAACCTTTATAGATAGTGAGGTCTAGGAAATCTGTGGACGTGTTTGACTGATGATTTGTAAATTTGAGATTAGGGTGAAATGTGTTCAAGTTGTTCATAAACTTAAGTTTGCAATATTGTGGTCTGGGAGGTTGAAGTGATTGTTGAGATATCGGTTGGTGTCAGTGCGGATACTTGTACGATGGTGGTTAATTCTCTCTCGTAGTGATTTTGTTGTCATGCCGACATACTGTTTTTTGCATTTTGAACAGGTTATAAGATATACCACATTCTGTGAACTACAGGTAAATGAATGTCTGATTTTGTATGCCATTTTATTAGCTGTACTGGTGAATGAGGGGTTGTTGTTTAGATGTTTGCATGTGATACATCTTGGGTGGTTGCATTTCTTGATACGATTGTTGGCGTGTTTTAGTTTGGTAGTTGACCAGGTGAGATATGTTCAATAGCCTGTTGATTATCTGGGAGCCTTAAGATTGTATCAACAAATTGTTCACTAGTGGGATTATATTGTGCTCTGATTAATAACTTGTGTAATGTAGGGTAACAGTTGAATAAGGAGTGGCTTTTTCATGTACTTTCGGATTAAGTGGAAGTCTTTGAAGATAATTTGTTTTAGCTGTGTGTACTGTGGTGGTGGTAAACATTTGAAGATAGGTTTCATTATTGGCTTTGTTGACTGTTGTTTAGATTGTAGTAGTTGTGATCTTTGTGTATATTGCATTTTGTTTGTGTATGTATTTATGATTGAGAGTGGATATCCTCTTTTTAAGAGTCGGGATTTGAATAGCTCTAGTTGTATCTCGTAGTTGTGTTTAGAGGTGTTGGTTCGAATGTATCGGATGCATTCACCTATGATGATGCCTTTGTTTGTTGTTTTGGGATGATGGGAAGAGTAGTGTAGATATTGATACAGGTTTTGGGATTTCTGGAATGTTTTAATTTCTAAGTTGCTTCTGTTGTTCTGATGATCTCCTTTATAGATGGTGATATCTAGAAAGTCAGCTGATGTTTCTGAGTAGGAATGTGTAAACTGTAGATTTGGGTGGAATGAGTTTAACTCATTGATGAATGTTGTGAGGTTGTGTTGCTTTGGCCAGATGAGGAAGATGTCATCAATATACCTTCGAAGCAGGAGTGGTTTGTTCTTTTGTGTTTGGAGAAATTGTTGGAGGGAGATAGACATGAAGATGTTTGCAATGGTGGGTGAAAATGTTGCTCCCATTGCTGTTCCTTGTATCTGTTGGAATGTGATGTTGATGAATTCAAAGTAATTGAAGTTGATGTTTATGTGAAGTAGTCGGATTATAAGGTTTGGGTCAAATATAAGGAGGTCTCTGTGTTTGTGCATTTCTTCATATACTATTTGTAAGCACTCTGTCTGGGGAATGGATGGGTAGAGGTTGACAACATCTATGGTCACGAGTATGGCATCTTTAGGAATAGTAACAGAATCTAGAGCTTGTATAAGGCCAGTGGAGTTTTGTAGATAGTCAGGATATGATTGAGCCAGTGGTTGAAGTATGTGGTCAATAAATTGTGCTGTGTGAGATAACAATGAATTTGAATGTGAGATGATTGGGCGTATTGGTGGTATATCTTTAAACTGTTTGTGTATCTTGGGGATTCCATAGAATTTAGGTGTACGGTGAGAATTGGTTGGTTGTAGATATTGGTAGACCTTTTTGTTATAACTGGTGAGCGAGGTCTTGAATGAGATGATGGTATTAGTGATGGTTCTTGCAATTGCATTGGCTGGAAAAGACTGTGTTTGGCGATAGGTGTTTATATCTGATAAATGTTCAATGCATTTTTTTAAATAATCTTTTGTGTTCAGGACTACTATTCCAAGGTTTTTATCTGCTGGTTTGATGGTTACGGTGTTTCTTGATTTCTGAAACTTCTTTATTGTTTTCTGTTGTTGTTTTGTTAAATTGGCTTTCTGAGGTGGGTTGTATATTCCATCTAGGTTTGTGCTTATGTTGAGTTTGGTGCTGTGTATGTAGTTTTCGATGTGTTGGTTGTTGCAATCGTATTGTGGTTTGGAGGGAAGTGCTGGTTTATTTTTAAGAAATTTCATTCGCCTGAATAAATATGCAGTGTTGGAGTCAGATGGAGGGTGTGTATTGGGTGAATTTAAGTTTCTGGTTTTGAGCTGTTGGTTAAATATCGAACGAATTGAAGTGGCGTAGTGCTCAAATTGATGTAAGAGTTCAAAGAAAGCATGTGGGGTTTCTAGTTTTGGTGTTGGAGTAAATGATAGTCCTTTAGATAGCAATTCAGAATCTGCTGTGGTTAGGGGTAAGCTACTGTAGTTGTGTGTCATCTTGTTTGTGTTGTGATTTGTGGTTAAAACGTGATGTGTTTTGCTTTGTTTTTGAGCTGGAGGATGGTGTTTTGAGTGTTTTCGTTTGTTTGATGTTGAATTTGTAGACTTTAGTACTGTTTTATCTCTGTGTTCAGTTGTTTCTGTGGTGATCAGTTGAAGTTTCTTTTGTAGTTCGGGGATCATTTTATGATTTGTGATGTTATTGGCGTGAAGAAAGGTTTTGTATAGTTTATGTATTATCTCTGGATTTTCTTGGCTTTCAGCTAAAACTTGCTCAGTTGTGTGCAGGATGTTCTGTATCTTCGCTTTTTTTATTTCTATGGCTATTGTATCTTGTAGTATAGATCGATCTAACTGTTCAAAGAAGACAGTTTCGTATTGTTGATTGAGCTATTCTTTTTCTTTAAAAATATCTGGAGTTGTGGTGTATGATAGAGGAGGTCCATATTGTTTAGGGATGGTGTGAAATCTTTTTGCTTTTTGTTGTAGATGGAGATGCTTTTTGATTTCTGATTTCTCCTGGTTGTTTTGCTTGTAGGACTGTGACTGTTTTCTTAGAAACACGTGTATTGACGATGATTCAGTGCTAAAAAAGTATTGGGGTGTGTACAGTTTGAAGCTACTTACATGCATGTGTTATAGGGGTAGGTTACTTATCATTGTATGGTGGTACTGTATACTGATTATTGTGTGATATAATTATATTAGTTTAATATAATGTACAGTTATTATAGTTGTTTATTGTTGTCATGATTATAAATTATCTAATAGGTTTTCTATTTCTACCACTACTGTTTCTGTTATCTTAATATATCAGCTGGAGAATCATATTCCAATCTTGTGTGCAGCTGGACCCGAATGCCTGGCATTGATTGCATATGTGCGATGTACCGAGGCCTTATAACGTGGTCCACTATAGAGATTTAGGGAGACCCTCGGAGTACTTGCCAACAGAGGCAGCCTTGTGCTTGTTATCACTTTCCTCTCTGGGGCAGTCTCTACTAAGTAGAAGCCTGTGTGTTTTAGATAATAAGAGAATGTGCTGACAAACAGAGGCAGCGTGATTACTGTGCTTGCTGTCAACGGTTTCAATTGCCTGTATTCTGACAGACAGACAGCTGACCACTCTATAGCTGCCCTCACACGTTGATAGAAGGAATATTTTTCTCCATTGATTGTTAATATTTCTTGAACAGTACATTACATGTATCTTATGATTTTTGGATTAATTTATTTTATATCCAGTCATCAGGGGAGCTCCACAATCCGGTCATTGCAGAACCATAAGTTTCGGTCCCTTTAGTCTCCCAACTTATGGCTTGCTACGGAAAGGGCGGGACCACTCCACCTCTGGAGTCCGGTATTTGAGTTTATTTATCATTGCACATGATATTATTATGTACACATGCAGTTTGACTATCAACATATACAATGTACAAATACAATGTACAAATACATTTTACCTCATTGTCTCTGATAGTACAGTTGAATTCATCTGTGATTGTGTTGGCTGCAGCTGCTTGAACTGACTTGACAAAAATGGTTGTATGGTTAAGCTAGATTGCTTATATGTGTTTATGCCATGTGCTTACACACCAAAGGTGACCATGTGCTTCATAAAGGTGAATCTATGCTTATTTTGCTGTTCAGGCTTGGTTAACTTTCCAAGTGTTTATTGTATTTTATACAAACTGGTGTTAATTGACATCAGAGGTACCATGTATTGTGGTTATAATTATTCAGATTAAAAGAATTTAAAAATTTATTATGTGTGTGATGTATGTGTTTGTGTATGATTTAGGTGTATACAGAGTTACGTACACTGTGTGTGTGTGTGTGTGTGTGTGTGTGTGTGTGTGTGTGTGTGTGTGTGTGTGTGTGTGTGTGTGTGTGTGTGTGTGTTTTGTGGGTGTGCTCATTGTTAGCGGAGAAAGCGGTTACAGAGGTAGCCTTAATGTACTTGTCCACTCTCCAGCCAACCAACAAACACTGTAGACAGACCTGTCTCTGTCTACTGGACGATGGATCTGCTCTAAGAGTATCAAACCACCGGTTCTTACCTCCAACACCCCACCATTGGTTGAACTTTATTAAACCAAAATACTAAATTAATATGCTCTTCAGTTTGTAAACATTGGTTTAGCAGCTAAGATTGGGATTCTGGTTACCTAATTGACTATCATTGGTCAGTAACATAGCTATATCCCTTCCCTCATATAATTCCAAGGTACATGTATATATTCACATATGCTTTGATACTTTGGTGTTATTGGACTCCTGACAGGGATAGTCTGGCCTTGGGATCCAGAAATGGGGGTTAAAGACATCTTGGTGGGATCCCAACCCTCCCCTCTCTATCCGTATCTGAAAATGCTTAGAGTCCTGTTCACCAATGCATCAGTAAATACATGTAATAATAACTTACTTACAAAACCTTGAGGTTAAATAAAGGCCCATTCCTACTGATTATAAAAGATCCTACTCCCTTGAAAAGTTTGCCTACCATGTGCTTATACACATGTGCTCTCCTAATTAATCTTAGGTGGGCGTTTTTAATTAATAATTAAAATTATTGCAAGGCTATTACTATTTCAGATGCTGTGTGTGTGTGTGTGTGTGTGTGTGGAAATAAATTAGAAAATTTTGGTTGGCAGGGGACTTGTCCATCCTTACAGAGAACAGAGCAGACATCCCTTGTGTAACTTGCAGCTTAATTTTGTGAAAATGAATGTCGCCCAACTTATGTTTTTCAAGCAATATATTTATCTTGTGTAGTTAGGAACTTTCTGACTGCATAGGCAGGCTTATATGTGTGTGTGTTTTGTGGGTGTGCTCATTGTTAGCGGAGAAAGCGGTTACAGAGGTAGCCTTAATGTACTTGTCCACTCTCCAGCCAACCAACAAACACTGTAGACAGACCTGTCTCTGTCTACTGGACGATGGATCTGCTCTAAGAGTATCAAACCACCGGTTCTTACCTCCAACACCCCACCATTGGTTGAACTTTATTAAACCAAAATACTAAATTAATATGCTCTTCAGTTTGTAAACATTGGTTTAGCAGCTAAGATTGGGATTCTGGTTACCTAATTGACTATCATTGGTCAGTAACATAGCTATATCCCTTCCCTCATATAATTCCAAGGTACATGTATATATTCACATATGCTTTGATACTTTGGTGTTATTGGACTCCTGACAGGGATAGTCTGGCCTTGGGATCCAGAAATGGGGGTTAAAGACATCTTGGTGGGATCCCAACCCTCCCCTCTCTATCCGTATCTGGAAATGCTTATAGAGTCCTGTTCACCAATGCACCAGTAAATACATGTAATAATAACTTACTTACAAAACCCTGAAGTCAAACAATGGCCTATTCCTACTGGATTACAAAAGATCCTACTCCCTTGAAAACTTTACCTACCATGTGCTTATACACATGTGCTCTCCTAATTAATCTTAGGTGGGCGTTTTTAATTAATAATTAAAATTATTGCAAGGCTATTACTATTACAGATGCTGTTTTGTGTGTGTGTGTGTGTGTGTGTGTTTAAAAAAAATGAGACAGCTAGTGTTTACCAGATCCTCAGGCCGTACATCTGAACGAACAGGCGGCCCTACGGGGACTGACTTCCAACTGAATGACAGACCTCTCTCTGTCAGGAGGTAACTTCTCCTCTGAAGCTTCAGTGGTACGAGTATCTGACACTTACTTCACCTCATTCATATCTTATAAAGCTGAAGTGCTAAGCTTAAAAATCTAGACAGGCATAATAGGTTTCTCTTCAGCTCTAGTGCTTTTGTTTTTTATTTTCATGTTTTATTCGACTCATCTTGATGGTCTGTGTTATTATTTTAGCATGCAGGTTTACAGAGTCTATATGCTTTGTTGATTATAGCAAAATCTGGTATAGATTAGCAATTAGCTACTTAACATAGATATTTAACAATCTTAACTTTTAACATATTCATATATGCTTTGATGCTTTGGCGCTACTAGACTCCTGACAGGGATAGTCTGGCCTTGGGAACCAGAAGTGGGGGTTAAAGACTCTTTGGTGGGATCCCAACCCTCCCCTCTCTATCCGTATCTGGAAATGCTTATAGAGTCCTATTCACCAATGCACCAGTAAATACATGTAATAATAACTTACTTACAAAACCCTGAAGTCAATCAATGGCCTATTCCTACTGGATTACAAAAGATCCTACTCCCTTGAAAACTTTACCTACCATGTGCTTATACACATGTGCTCTCCTAATTAATCTTAGGTGGGCGTTTTTAATTAATAATTAAAATTATTGCTTAGGTGGGCGTTTTAATTAATAATTATTGCAAAGCTATTACTATTACAGATGCTGTGTGTGTGTGTGTGTGTGTGTGTGTGTGTGTGTGTGTGTGTGTGTGTGTGTGTGTGTGTGTGTGTGTGTGTGTGTGTGTGTGTGTGTGTGTGTGTTTAGAAAAAAGATAGACAGTGTTTGCCAGATCCTCAAGCCATCAACTGAACGAACAGGCGGCTGTACGGGGACTGACTCCCAACCGAATAACAGACCTCTCTCTGTCAGGAGGTAACTTCTCCTCTGAAGCGTCAGTGGTACGAGTATCTGACATTTACTTCATTTCATTAATATCCTATAAAGCTAAAGTACTAAGCTTAAAAAACTAGACAGGCATAGTAGGTCTCTCTTCAGCTCTTGTGCTTTTGTTTTCTATTTTCATGTTTTATTCAACTCATCTTGATGGTCTGTTGTTATTATTTTAGCATGCAGGTTTACAGAGTCTATATGCTTTGTTGATTATAGTAAAGTGTGGTATAGATTAGCAATTAGCTACTTAACATAGATATTTAACAATCTTAACTTTTAACATATTCACATATGCTTTGATGCTTTGGCGTCACTAGACTCTTGACAGGGATAGTCTGGCCTCGGGAACCAGAAGTGGGGGTTAAAGACATCTTGGTGGGATCCCAACCCTCCCGTCTCTATCCGTATCTGGAAATGCTTATAGAGTCCTGTTCACCAATGCACCAGTAAATACAAATACATGTAATAATAACTTACTTACAAAACCCTGAAGTCAAACAATGGCCTATTCCTACTGGATTACAAAAGATCCTACTCCCTTGAAAAATTTACCTACCATGTGCTTATACACATGTGCTCTCCTAATTAATCTTAGGTGGGCGTTTTTAATTAATAATTAAAATTATTGCAAGGCTATTACTATTACAGATGCTGTTGTGTGTGTGTGTGTGTGTGTGTGTGTGTGTGTGTGTGTGTGTGTGTGTGTGTGTGTGTGTGTGTGATTAATGTCTTTAATGTCTTTAATGTGTGGTTTTGCTGTATGTATGTATGTACATATGTATGCACTATGCATGTATGTATGTATGTATGCATGTAAGACCTGTGTCTACTAACATACATGTATACATTACACTGTTATATTATCATTAATGTCCAACATTGCCATCAAAATCTCATGAATATTATTATGTGTCTCATGAATATCATTATGTGGTTCATTTAGGGTAGGGTTAGGGTTCCCTTGTGGTTAGGGTTCAATCAGTATCAAAGTGATCTTAGTCTTTGATGGCAAAACTGGACATCACTCTATATTATTATTAAGTCATTGTATATCATCATGTAGTCTATAGTTGTTTACAGTTTTAAATCTCCATTAAGCTGATAGCTCAGTTTTAATGTCCTTTGTTACTGAGCGTAGAAATTAATTAGTTGAATATTCAACTAATTATATATATAATGAAAAGAACTGTCACATATGTATATGTATGTACATGTATGTACATGTATGATTGTATGTATGTATGTTACTATATATGTTATTTACTTGCATTTACTAAAACACATTCTACTTTGATTCTGGAGGTGCTGACTGTACTAGAAATGGTAAAGTTATATATCTTCTGACTCATCTGAAACATAGAGTAAGTATTTCAGTTTTTCAGTCCAATTGTGAAAGCTCTAGTAGTGTCTATTACCAGTACCTCTGGAGGTACTAGACATGGAACTACATAGAAACTTTTCATAATAATTATTATATAACATACATTTTGCATCATTCTGCACAATGTATTGTGAATTTGGGATACACTGTGCTGATGAGACCCAATAGGTCGAAACAATCTGATCAGTATACATATACTTCAGATTGTCCACAGTTGCCCTTACAATAAATAAGGCTGTAGCATATTTATTACCAAAAAATAATTAATTATTAATTAATTAAATGAATTAAATAATTAAATTAACTAAAATGGGTGTGATAGAGCTGTGTACATATATCTCATTGGTCAATTACTCACATGATCATTTGGAATAACCATGCGTCGTATAACTCGTCTCTTTCTGTCAAGTTTCTGAGTGTCTCAAGGTACTACCACAGTCTACCGGTCTCTCTGAAGGTTTTGGTTTTTGCTCTCTCTCTCTCTCTCTCTCTCTCTCTCTCTATTTTGGTGCCGTCTCTTACTTTGGATCATTCCTCAAGCTAGCTTGTTACTACAATCATCTGTTACTACAATCATCTGTTACATTTTGCCGTTTGGAACAGCTCTCTGAAGATTTTGATTAGTTCCTTGTGTGTTATTATATATAGTTACTGGCTGGGAACATGTGAAATACACGGACTAGCGCTGCTAGAACTACAAGAAGGAATGGTAACCCTATTTCCTGGGTTCAATGCTAACCTTTCCTTGGGCTTCTCATAGATGTAGTTGCGCTGGTCCGTGTATTTCACATGATCCAGTTACTGTATAGTATGTATCTCTCTCAGATTATATTATAAAACGTGCATCATACATTAATAGACTCGATGGCTTCGGATAAGAAGAGTCTCAAATGTAAAGGTATGTAATTGTTTGATGTGAGATGTGACTTCAGACACTAAAACCATTAACTATAACTATTGACAGATCTAACCCACCAATTAAACCATTAACATTGTGTTTGCACAATTCATAATGTAGTATGTTCAGGTGGTGGTAGAGTGTACGGTATTGATCAGTGGACCACATAATGAATGTATAAATTGTACTAGTCTCAGATTACAAGTAACATCTCTAGGATGGGCTTAGGCATGTAGTTGTAGTTATTAGCCCTTGCCCGCAGAAGGGTTACTGTAATCATAGTTTTGTCTGTTCCCAAAATTCCAGCAAAACTATGAACATTGCACTTTGAAAATACTACCAGCAGACTTCAAATCCTACAAGGATCAAAAGTAACAACATGCTTTTACTAAAACCTTTCTGTTTTAAAAAGTTATGACAATTTTTATAACTCACGATTGCCATTTCACATCTTTCAGAAGCGTCTTGTAGCAAGAGATTTAACAGAAACACAACTCATCTTGCTTGAAGCTTATCGCTGTTGAAGCACACCTTGAATCGAGTACAATCAATATCAGTTATTAATAGACTCAATTTGCTTATACAGTATATTTCATCTCTTCTCTTAATCAGAACCACCCACCCACCCACTCTCACCTCCAAGTACAAAACAAAAGGTGGAGGAGGAATACGATGATAATCCCGGAGCAGTTTTTATTTATAACAAAGACGACGAGATTCACAATCTTTTAGCACTACCCTCCGTGGCAAATATTTTGCCTCCGTTACAGCAAGGTAGGAAAAAATTTTATTACTATAAATTATATAAAATATATACGCTTTATAATTATATATATATATTTTTACATGTAGGTGGAACATCTCGACAGTCCAGGAACAATCTCCACAGCTGGCTAGACAGCATTGCTATGAGTATCAGTGGTGGGGATTGCCTGGTATACTCGAATACCAGACGAAGAATACCAGGACTCTATAGAGAGCAGAATTGCACTCGCAATTCGAGTGTGAAATTACACAACATACTTTATGGAATGCAGAGTGTCAGAATGCAGGATTATCGGCCGGTCTCTATATTTCTTTTGAGTCGGGAGGGGTGGGGAGGCTGACCATGCTTAACAAGCAGTTAGGGCCCTTTATTAATTATTAAGTGAGTTAATTACTCTGGAATCATAGCTTCTAGCTAATTTTACACAAATCAGTACATCCTACCCCCACCCCCACCCCAACCCCACCCTAATCCCACCCCACCCCCATATATATTAACTATTTATAGTGCACCTTTCTGTGTAAAAACAGTGTTGCAAACCTGCAAGAACTAGGTAACGATTTCACATGGGTTGGTACATCAACACTATGCAAATGGCCAAAAAAACGCTGTTTGCCCTAAATAACGAGTATGGGGGAATTTTAATGGGGTGTCCCACACAATTTGGGGATTCAGTGACCTTGCACATGCAATCCGGTGGGTACCTGAGACATTTCCCATGTAGTGGGGTCATTTGGTTTGCCCCAGTTGCAGTCAAAATAGGGAGAAAACTGTATTTGAATTAGTCCTACAAAGCGCTTGAGGACTTTCAAGTCCTGGTAACCAAGGTGGTAGAAGTAGTACTCCATGTCAGAAAAGGAGCCAAGTTTGGGTAGACAAAGTGAATGGTGGTGCAACAGAGATGCCAGTGTTAAAAATGGGAAGGATTTGAAAAACAAGCTCAGTCCTGTAAGGGTTACATTTAAGGTCATGTGTGCAATTCCTTGCACATAATAATTATAAACAAAATTGTTGTCCTGGTGTATAAATTGGCCATACCTTCTGAAGAATGAAAGACCTTTAGCTTAGTTGCAAGTTTTGTCATTGGGACCCTAATTAAGTAACCTGTTGATTAGAACAGCACCCATTGATAACTGGGTACCCAAAGGTGAGTCCAAAATAGTTAGTGGACTGTGTTGCACAAGGTGTGTAAGATATTTACATGTAACTTCCAGAGTTCAGTTGCACATTTTGTGAACAAAGGACTCAGATTAGGACTCCTTCTGATTACAACAGCACACACTGACAACTGTGTACCAAAGGAACTAATTCCTGTATTCAGGGACCGAACACATCAAAATTGAATGGAAGTAACAGATATGTATACATAAATGATAAATGGAATTGAATAAGAAAATGGTGATACATAGTGGTGATAATAATAATACCCAAATCAGTTAGTATTCCAGTTACTGTTGAGTATAGTGTGCATACTCTGCACTATGCTGGGTGAGCTGGTGCAGTTTTTCCATCAGCTGAGCTGTATCCACTCCCTCAACCAAACAGATAACATTTCTTTTTAAAGTGAGAGTAGCAGTGGCCATTTGTTCTATAAACAAAGTATGCAAATTTGACTATAGCCAAGTCATTTACCTTGGCTAGAGGTCATGTCCAGGACAATTGAAACTGGGTGTGAGATGTGCTCTATTATATAACTGTATAGTTCATCTATTCCACATACATGGATGCTGTTCAATCGCTTGTCACTGTTTTCATATGAAAAGTGGTCTGGCTTCACCTCATCATCTGCGGAAAATAGGTATAGCACAACAGCAGATACACAAGGTGTTAGTAACAATGCACGTGGTATTGGTGTGAATAAATATCATGTACGTACATACATACACACTGCACATTATGAGTACACAGTGTATGAGTAACAAGCTGGCTATATTATATCAGTTCTATAATACTGTGGATAACCTATACTAGAGAAGACAGTCCCCTTACGCTCTTTGACTTTATTCAGCGCAGCTACCATGTTCTGATATTGCCACTTCTTTTTCTTGACTTGGGGATTTCGTGGTTTTCTTGTTAGATAAGTTTGATATTTTAAAAATCTCTAACTTGGTAGTCCTGTAAAGAATCTAGACATGCCTATTAATATTAAATAATAATTATTTAAGTTTATAAATTTAGTGCTACACGACCAAAGTTTCTAACTTGTTTGGCTGGGAAGAAGAGTTGTCAATAAGACCAATAATTCAAATATCATGCCTCGTTAAATGCAGGATAGGAGGAAGGTAGTCCCACGTAGCCAGTCCCACCCTATGCAGAGGGTGGGTCTGGCTACAGAACAAGGCAAGTGTGAGTGTTTATATAATTGCCATCGCGAACCCTATTATGCTACAACGTATATTCTCTAAATTTCCAGGAGAATTATTAGCTGCTGATATACATGACTTCCAGGAGTGTGCTCAAAAATGGAGTGAGCAATGTATTCAGTGTTATCCTACCTGTCATTTTAGCTGTGCTAAATTATGTCTCGGAATTCATGAAATTCCATGGAAGCATCTTACTGTTCACCTAACAAAGGCTTGAAAAATATAATGATATCACTACCAAGATTTATTTTAGGAGTACAAATTGCCAAGGTACAAACGCTCTTGCTCATATATTGGAAAAACAAAATCGTCTAGAACACCTGTCCAAAGTGCCATGAATGTGGTCATAATGCTCATTCTTGTAAGACAACTTGACTTCTGCTACAATTGCTTTCCCACGGGTTCAGTGAATGTTTATATGTTTGTGGCCACTTATGCGAGTATGCGTTGTACACATAGTTAAAGAAGTTAAGTCATTCCGTGGGGTGGAACAAATAAATAAGAGTGGTGGGAATTCTCTATCATCTGTGAAATCCTATAGCAATGGAACTTGTGCGTCCAGCTGTTTACCTTTATTCATACAACTGGTAGCTTACTACTACTAGTATGGAGAACAAGACAAGTTGGAATACTCTATGGAAACGACCATGTGAAAATGTGAAAGTAGTAGTGGTTTTGGTCCAGCAGCATGCAAGTGGTTCATGTAGTCCAATGATACATTGTCTAACAAATTCTGAGAGCTGTAGAGTTGTTCAACTACCTCTTCACATGTATGAGCTTCTACACGTAACAAAGGTTTAGTTGTCTTGCTGACTTGAGACAATGTGCTAATGTATGTGTCCATGAGTAGACTGAAGAAGGACCAGTTGTCTTGCTGACTTGAGTCAACGAGCTAATGTACGTGTCACTGAGGAGACAAAGAGAGGACCAGTCGTCTTCCTGACTTGAGTCAACATGCTAATGTGTGTGACAGTGACAGTGACATTGAAAATCAAAGGTCTAAGTTTTTTAATTGATGCACGAATCAGAACTGTTTTTCGTGTTAGTGAAGAGACCATTGATGACGGGTCACACAAACTTCAGGTTATGAGTGACCGTGCACATGGGTCATCTGAAGGTAGAGAAGTTCATGTACAAGCAATTGGTTCACATAATCAAGCTACAAGAGCCTGTACTACTCCCGTTCTTACACCACCAGTGTGTAACTGGTGAGGAGCAAAGACGACTTCATCAGTTATCGAAACATTTGCAGAAATTCAGCCCTAGTCATTCCTTCATCAACCCCCAAAGAGGATCGTATGTGACCTATGAAACAGTTGAGCATTTGATTGTGCTCACATCCAACAACTATACCACTTCGTGATGTCCCTGAAGGTGAGTGTTTGGTTATTATGTACATGTTGTCAGTCCATACTGGGTAAAGGGGAAGTACCACCTTATGCTTGTATTAACAAACAGAACATTATACACTTTCTTCTTCAAAGCAAATGGCAAAACTCCACTAATCCTTCTCAGATTTGAAAGTCCACTAAAGCATTTCTTTCTCACCATTTCAATATGCCTTCTCCAAGTCAAACCATCATCTATCCATACACCCAGATACCTCACCATCCTACTCCTTATTAACTGCTCACCATTCATTATTACTTTCACAGACTCTAATTCATGTGCCCTGGGTCTTCTTTACATTCAACTTAAGCCTATTTTTATCCATCCACTTAGTGATACCTTCCATACCTCTATTGAGATAACAATATCAAGAAAAAGGTTTATACAATAACTGTTTATCAATCTGAATGTCATATACCCTATCATATATTAGTTTGAATGCATTTATATTATTATTGTTATTATTATTATTATTACTATTATTATTATTATTATTATAAAGTAAACAAAAATAATAAAATAACAAAAATAACAGTAATTAATTAATAAACAATATAGTCACATAAAAGGGGTTAATAGGATAGGATTTATAGGAGCATCGTCTTCAATTTGCAAATATCTTAGCTTAGTCCTGGTTTCACGTAAACATAAATTTGTAGCCCTCAATAATGCAAAACTCATTTTAGCTCTCAACCAGTGGATGACAACACTGTATGGTCTGTCCCATTTAGCACCTAGATGGTCACCTAATCGGTCTAAAAATGTTTTTGCTTCAACCCCCATAAGCTCATCGACTGAGAAACAAAGTGGTGTAAAGCTGACATGTTTCTCGTTACATGCGGCCATGTACTTTCTTTTCTTGTCTTTCTCGGCATTTGCCAACACGGATTTGGGAGAGTAACGGGGGTAGGACTTAGCGTCAGTGTCGAGGACACGCACATCAAACAACGCTGTTGCCTGTCTCGGCCACACTCCACGAATTCCAATATTGGCATAAAGGGTTTCGCTTGAGGAATCTAGAGGGTCACAAATAATTGGCTCCTTCACTATCTGTCCCCATACCAAAGAAGCCAAACTGCAGATAGTGTCCCGGATCTCATTGTGTTTCTGCACCACCAAGCCTCCCTTTCGGCAATCTAAAGCATGATTGATTGTAAATTCAGCACCACATCCATCACGGGTGGGTGGTAGTAATGGTTTACCATATCTTAGTGCTAAGCCGTCTCTAAACCCATTTGCTGTAAGATCAAAGTTTTTCAATAGGGGGGATAAACAATCTCTTGACTTCAATAGGGTTCTTCTACTTGAATCGCTGGCTTCTGAAATAACTCTCTCATATATTTGATTAGCCAGGACATCGTACTCTTCATAGATCAGTTTTTTTGAAGTATTAATGTGGTAAAAATGAATTTCCGATTCAAAATCTTGGTTCTCCTTAATAACGTTGACGAGATAACTTGTGGCGGCATCTCTGGATGCTTTATACGATAGTGAGGAAGTGAATGATGAATTTTTGATGTTAAGACCAAGCCATGCGTACTGGGAGAGAAAATAATAATCTTTCATTCTGTGTAATGTTACTACCGAAGAGAGAAGGAAGAAAAGAGTTATTAATAACACGTTCAATGCCTTCATATAAATCATCATTACTAACTCTGAAGAAAGGTCCACTCAGACTGCAGAACTCTTGTTAGTGCCACATAAGCTACCTGAGGTTGAGAGAGGGATGGAGGACAACTGTTAGAAATGAATGAACTTATTGCTTCCTTGTTTCCTATTATGCCGCCTAAAAACTTAGCCTCCGTAACAACGTTCACACCAGTGTCTCCAAATAACTCCCTCGCCTTATCTAAATTAATCTCATTTACGACCAGATGACTTTTTGAGGGTTACCCCGAATTTTGGGCCTAATATGACAATCTTATCAAACCACCTTCTAAGAGATGACAATCTCCCCTCAGCACACGAGTTGTCAGCATACCAGATTTGAATATAGTCTGTAACATCCTTTAATAGTTGAATTAGGGGAAGGGATCTGATTGCATACATATACATCGAAATTGGGTCACCTTGAGTGACTCCCTCTCTACTAAGTAGATGTTCATTATAACCTCTCAAAACTAGTGTCGACCATCCTTGATATGTATTGAACAGAAAACGGGAGGGGAGGCCTTTGGCCAAAGAATTCAAGCATTCCACAACAAAGCGATCCTATTTATTGAATTAAATGCATTTGATGCATCTATGGTCAGAAGTCCCCAATCGGACTCATCATTGGACTCAAAAAGATCACTAACAGAATGTATGGCTGCCTCGATGCCCATCTTAACTCCAGCACAAAGCTGATCTGTGCCACAGGTAATCTCAGCATCGTAACGAGTTGCCAAACATATAGCTTTACCTATTATTCTCCTTAGAGTTTCTCCTATGCCAATTGGTCTAACTCCAGGGTTCTTATCCAGTGCGATTAACCTATTTGCCAATAATGCCTTTATCAAATCCCAGCGGATGATGTTGTTAGCTAAAACACGAGTAAGTGTAGCTACTGCATCTCGAAGACGAGAACTATGAGAGCCATATCGTAGTAACACATCATTCCAATGACTAGCATCACACCCCCCTGGCCCAGCTCCTCCTTGGATGCTAAAAACAGTTTTATAAATATGAGCGCAAGTTATCTCAATATCTTCGAAAAGTGGAAGCTCATCAACGGAGAGTAGGGATGAGGAGTGAGGTGGATGAGGGTCCGGGTGTTTAGTTTTGAGTATATGTCTATTACAGATTTCCTAACAATAGAGCCATCATCCTCTTTCACTTCTATTTCATCAGTGGGTTCCAATAATCTACAGTTTGACCTATCAGTAATCCATCTTACAGCTGCCCTTACTTCAACTTCAGCACTGTCAATATGACTTCCTTTTGTGTTTGAGAGCATTATTACACCTAACATATTCCTGGAGAATTTCTCCTCCTTCCACAGAGAAAATCTTCTTTCCAATAGCCTTCTGATATCATTCCCTTTCTTGACAGACCGATCACATTGAAGAATTAATGAGCTAAATACAATTAATCTCTCAGATGGAAAATTACCTGTAGCCATATGTAGCACTTCATCTGTGAGTACATCCACATATGCTCAGTCGTGCCTACTGAACCACCTGGTAAGGAATACTGGTTACCATGATGCTGAATAACTGTCTGCCATCGTTCATGCCATTGGCAATGTTCTGATTCTTCCATTGGTTTGACAAGAGTTACTCCATATGCTTGAGTTATTAAGTCATCAACTTCGCTCTGTTCCAAATAATGCCCATCTTGAGAAAGATCAGGTCTTGGGTTATAAGGTAGTCTTAAATCATCATTTTTTCCCAAAGTGAAAGCTAAAGAATCAGGTGGGGGTTCAGGGTCGTCAGAGAAGGGTTCAGAGTCAAAATCCGATATAAAAGTATCGGGTATCAGAGGGTTGGATGGTTGGTCACACGACATATCTTTCGGTTGAATCACAACAATGGTTCCTTGATTGACACATCGATGATTCAATGAAGGCAAGCATGAATGACAAAGTCTCCCATTTCGAGCACAGACACACCTTTTGCAAACAAATGAGATAAGTGAAGATAACAAATGATCAAACAATTGTTGGACTGATAAACAACCAAGTGATGATAAATAAAACTGAATGAGGTAAGAGTGATACAACTTGGCAAATTGTCAGTTTGGACAATACTGCATGAGAGCAGTCTTCACTATTTGGAGAACGAAAAGGTGGTGCAATCTTGCATTGACTGAAAATTCAATTGCTTGAAGGTACCCTTCACTTTTTTCAGGTTAGCGGGGTCCACATTTTCCTTAATACTTGAATCCAGTGCTGTGAAGCTCGTACTTTCATATGTGGATGGCATTGCATTAGGGACAGTGCCAGTGATAGAATATATACTCAAGAAGCATATGTATGTATGTATGAACTCAGGTCCAGTCAAATGTATGCTTCCTTCACACTCAGATGTCACCTCTATATGACGTTGGAGACCAGCAAAGATGGAGGACAAACTACGTGGACAGTATGGGTTACCATCACTCTTGTGCACTTCAGTGAAAAATCGATATAACCAAGTGCATAGAAGCTGTGCGCTTTGGGTTGATAGTATACCCTTGGGTGGACATTCTTTACCAGTTTGTCTACGAGTTTCAACCCAATCGTCAAATATTTTTAAAGCCCACTGTGTAGACTTCTGAGTGTTCTTGGGCACAGATTTCGTCTTGTAGCGGTTGACTTCTGGGGAACTGCAGAAAGTGAAGCGGTTCAGAAGAGACTCATCATCTTTGCGATTACTCTCCTTTTTCTTTTTCTTGCTCAACAACAAACGTGGCCTCTTTTTGACAGGGTCACAGACTTCAGAGACCTCACCTTTACCACTCATCATTCTTCCTGACCTTTCTGTGACCACAACGGGTGAGCAGTGTAGTGCGCATGCTCAATATGACGTTATTGTTGCTCACGTGTGTTCTTCGAGTGTATATCAGATATATACTCCCTGTCGGGCCTTTGATGTTTTTGTTAACTATGGTATATATGTCGGGCCTTTGATGTTTGACATATATATATTTTAATTTTGCATATATCATTATTACTTCAGACAACCTGTGATGCTATTTACACTGGGTCTAAATTTCATTCCAGCTAGTGCTATTGTAGGGTTTCCCCTACAGACTACTCAGATTGAACTTTTGAATGAAGGCTGCTTGTAGCATTAAACGCGGAAAGTGGTGTAAACTTCTTCTATGACATGGAAACGAGCATGGAGAGATTCAAGCGTGTCATTGAAGGTAAATGTGTATGATAAATGCTTCAATAGTTACTAGTCCATATGCACATATATATATAATGTAATTGCATATAAAAATTATATATAATATATAAATATAGAGTACTCTATTTGTGTAGTACCAACGGTGATGCAGTTCTGTAGTATATATATATATATATATATATATATATATAACTATTATATGTAAATATATACATGTAAACTATAATATACAGTTTTGTATAAGATGCATTAATTACTATTTTAGCACCTGACAATCATTACCACTGCAACATGTATATATATATATATATATATATATATATATTATAACAGTTCCTTATAATACAGAGTGAAAATTATAGATAATTATTGTAGCTAAGTCAAATTGTATATCTCATGTCACAATTCATCATTCAGTTTTTATTTGTTATTCATTCTTTACCCCAGAATATCCACAACGGAGTGCTTCTCAAATATTTCCGTTATTAGTTGAAATCCTACATTTGTCAAGTAGTCTACCAGTTGACCATGAATTCATGTGTTATCTTGTAGCCAATTTGTCTGCTAGTGTACAAATATTAAGAGGTGAGCCTAACACTAGCAATGGAAGTAGAACTGGTACAAGTTGCTCCACCAGCATCATACCCTCTTCCGTGACAAAGTCATTGGTCATTGCCTAGCTCTGTGCCTGTACCATCAAATTCTAGGTCTGCTAGTCGTAGGAGAGCACGTGATGATGGGGAAGGGGGTTCTAGTGGGCATTCAAATCGGCCAAAGCGTCATAGAATGAGAAGTGATGCCATTTCAAATGCTGGTGGACAGTCTACACGTACCACTAGGTCTGTTTACAGTGACATCTGTGCAATCAAGAATGTCACCATTCCATCTACATAGAAACCCAAATGTCCAGAAAAAAAGGGACATCTTTTGATAAGGGTGACAGAATGTGCTTCTGAAAACCTGATATTCCAGGAGCTGTTGGAATTAAACACGACCTTCCAGCTGTGACTAACCCAACAAACATCACTGCTGTTAGGGAAGAATTGGATAAGCTATACAATACTGCTTCATCCAAAGTGGTTCAGTATTGTATGCTAAAAAATCAGTGTGACGTACAATGTCACTATGGCATAGGTAGAGTCATGAACGAGTTGATAAACAAGTCTGCAAATCTACACAGTTTTATCAACAGGGCTAAATATGGAGAATCATATCAACCACACCCTACAGACCCCAATTTATTACAGTTGTGCAGTAAGCCAACGACTGTAGTAAGTATTGCAGAGGGTGACGTTAGCATTCTTGATAAGCTGGCAGGACACTGCATGAAACTCAGGAAAACAGATGTACTGAGTTCACTGGTGTAACACCTGACTGTCTACTCTGTCCCACGCTAAAGCGTAGATGGGAACAAACTGGTGAACTCCGGTACCACACCGAAGAGACATGCCCGTCTGGTAAAGTAGCCATGTGTGCGGCATCAATGAAGTACAAGAACACTAGCAAGTCTTCGCTTCATGAATGTCTATTATTTGCTCGATTGTGTCCTCCCACCAACAAGCTTACCAAAGGTGTTTGTGGTATTCCAGCTAGTGTCATTGTAAAAGATCTGGTAGATCTGTGCATGACCGAATGTACCTGTGTCGTGATATGGACTTTGTAATAAACGGTGAAAATGATGCTCTCAGTGCCATTCATTTTGTGGATGGGGACTCAGGGTTTATTGTGACAGACAAATTTGCAGATCTGCAAAAGTATAGCCAATATGGCAGTACAGTGCATTTCACAAATGATGTTTCTGAAACGTGGATTCCATTTCGTGAAGCATATCATGATGCTGTTGAAATATCCCATAAATTTGTGGTGTCAGAGCATCCTTCACTTAGGCACCAAATTAGTCATGACCTCGGCAGCGTAAAACACTGGAGTGCAATGGCTACGCTCCACTCAGCTAAAAAGGTGTCCATACATGTGGTGGATGACAAAAGCATTCATCTACCTGACGGTCGTCTCATTGTTACCATCATTGTCCAAAGAGAGAATGATCTGTGGGAGCCTTTAGCTTTGCAGGTTATCAGAAATGGTGTATCCTTCTTGACAGAAGAAGGACGCAAGGAAGCACCAAGTGAGTACAAAGTTGCTGAGGTGTTTGCAGAAAAAAATGGGAAAGGCTTGTATGCCATTCCAAAACACCTCCTCGAGTTTACTGATGAGCCTTTAAATGACAAGAACCAAATAGAAATGTGTAAGTTTAGATGCAAGTTTGTTTCATGGGTGGAATTTGGGTTGGTTTGTTAATCAAGGTGGTTTACTTGAAGGGCTTAAAACGTTAGCAGCCGACTTTGCCCTGGGACATTTTCGACCCGATTCTGCTGAGAAAGTTGTTGAAAGTTTTTGCAATGTTCTGTTTTCAAAGAAGGGAAACACAGTTAAAGGTAGACTCCCTCTTGGCCATAGAATTTTTCCGTCACAGGTTCAATTGGAACAGCTTCTGCATCATCTTCAACACTCACTTGGCTGTTACGACTAACGCAAGGATCATGGAATTTGACCAGAACATTTTGAGGTAGCTGTCCAATTTGAGGCTGTGTCTGCTGTCCATCAGGCCAAGTAAATCCCACCACGATACCACGAGCTCCGTTTACTAGTCCATCTTCACAGAGGATGTTTCTTCGAAGCATGACTTGTGCACCAACAGCCAGTTTCAGACTTCTTGGGAGGCCAGCACAGTCATTGTCATCGGGTGGGATGAGTCTCTTTTGTACATCAACATGTTGAACGACACCGTAACTCTGTCTAGCAGAATCGGAGTCGACAATTGAATGCTCACCCTACAAGCTTCATAAAGGCTTGTACTTTAGATATCAACCTCTGCTCCATTGTGTTTAACACAGATAATACAGGAGGGACTTCAACAACTTGTATGTTGTTAATACATGCATAAGGTGGTACTTTCCCTTTACCGAGTATGGACTGACAACGTGTACAAAACCAAACACACTCACCTTCAGGGACATCAGGAAGTGGAATAGTTGTTGGATGTGAATATAATGGCGATATCAAGTCCTCAACTGTTTCATAGGTCATGTACGATCCTCCTTGTGGGTAGGTGAGGCGATGACACGAGAAGCAGGAATTACTAGGGCTTACAATAATCTCAGACCTGAATTTCTCCAAATCTTGAGATAACTGATGAAGTCGTCTTTGCTCCTCACCACTTACTGGTGGTGTAAGAACAGGAGTAGTACAGGCTCTTGTAGATTGATTATGTATTCTAAGTGTCTGTAGACGAACTTCTCTAGCTTCTGATGACTCACTACATCTACATACACGTTTAAGATCACGCATGACCTGAAGTCTATGTGACCTCTCATCACAGACATACATTAGCACATTGTCTCAAGTCAGTAAGACGACTGGTCCTTTCTTCTTCAGTCTCCTCACTGACACATACATTAGCACGTTGTCTCAAGTCAGCAAGACGACTGGTTCTTTCTTCCTCTGTTTCCTTGCTGACACGTGCATCAGTTAAATAACTGGATCTTTGTTCTTCAGTCTCTACACTGTTATGTGTAGAAGCTCTCTTTGTCTCATTCTTTCCAATCGTATTTTCTTTTCCTGCGGACTTTCAGATTGTAGACGTCTACGGTCAAGTACCCTTTGTTTATTCAATCGGATACTACGCTGCTCTTCTGTTTCATTTTGTCTTCTCAGTCTTTCTCTTTCTCTATCTCTCCTCCTCCTCAAGCGTTCTTGGCCTCCATTGTTGTGTGAGGAGCTACAAGAATCGTCTTGGTTGTGAAAAGTTAGTTGGACAGCTGTACAGGTCTCACATTCTGAAAGACGAAGTATCTTTGGACTACATGAACCACTTGTATGCTGCTGGACCAAACCACTAGTACTTTCTACACTATCTAAACTTTCATTTTGGTGTACTTTACATGGAGCACGCTTAGCTTTCTTATTCTCCATACTAACAGTAGACATACCAGTAGTATATATATATATATATATATAGATTCAAACCTGTGGAAAGCAATCATAGGGATGGCCCTATGGGCCATAAAAATGATTACATCATAAACTAAATATATAAGGCTTTATTTAGCACATTTATCTCATTCACTCACCGAAGAGTACATAATGGAAATTATCAGAAATGTTCATCTTCCCTTGCAACCTTTACTGAATGCTCAGCTCAGTTGATGTAGTTGGTACATAAGAATGAAGTTGTTCCACTTTTAAGAATCACTCCAAGAGGTACCTAGTGCAAAATACATAGTTTTAAACTGATGGTGTACAGTAATTATAATTTTTTGTTTAACATACCACTTCTGACTTATGAGACATTTCTTCATAGAACTTGTGCTTAATATGTCTGTCTAAACCTTTACCGAGTAAAGTAAGTCATGTGCTTTTTTAGGACTAACTGGGTTCTTAAGACCTTTTGGTAGGACAGTTGTAACATCAATACTATCACGTTTGGGAACAGATGCTCTATCACTGAAATGACTAACATGAATTCTGTTCCTAACAGCATATGTGTGAAAATAATGCAGAGATTGGGTCTGAGAGTCTATTCTTCTGGGTTTAATAGTCTTGTCGATGTTGTCCTTAACCAGTTTGTATGTTTTCAGTTTTGGAGCTGGATCCAAATGTTCATGATCCTCATGAGATGAAGCACTTGTGGATGCCAAGGTTGACACAGGGATAAGTGGTGATAATGTGGGTGCTTTTGGACTGGAAGAAGCATCAGTTTGTAGAACAGAGGAAGCTGAAGACTCAATATCACTATGTTCTTCACAAAGCTGGTAACTCCTAGGAGAATTATGAATCTTTTCTGAGCCCCTTGATTTGAGGTTTAGTGGACATAATATTCTACAATTATAGTTAAACACATTTCAATCTACTTACATATTGCATGCATCTTTCACATACCTGACCACTATTTTCTCCAGACATTGCTTGCGATATACACTGTTTCCAAGTAAGTACATTGGCATCATAGTTCTCTCCAAGTTTGTCCAAACAAGCAACTGTATGTTTATGAGACAAACATACAAGCAACTTCTGCAGCCTTCTAAACACCTACGCATTATATACATGACACTTAGTTAAATTTTCATAAAATATTGGTCAACCTACTTGCTTACTGGCACCTCCATTGTACACTATAATAGATATTAAATGCTGCACAAGGGTATGATGTACAGTAACCATTAAATACTATGTATGATGTACAATAGATGGTAAGTATATATGATAAGATAAATGGTAAATGTTGTGGGGATTCATTGATTGGTTCTGATAACAACATAAAAGAGATATGGAAAAGCCAAGAATAGGAAATTTGTCGACACGGTGAGCCTTACCTGTTGTTCTTCTCTTCACTTGTGATGGAAATTCACGAACTTCCAAAAGTTGATCTAGAATGGTATATAATGTGATCTTCTTTGCTTCCACACAAAATGCTTGCCATAAAAACGATTGCAATATAGCAGGATCGACTGTTCTCAAGATTGAACTCTGTTTCAGAGCACACATTTCTTCTCCAAATTATTTCTGTATTTCCTTTGCAAAGATTTTAAAAATTTTATTTCTGATTCTGGTGTCTTTCATGACCCGGTGAGCAAGATATACAACTCTTTCTTCCCACGCTATGGCCAATTTTCTTCAATGATCTGGTCAGGCGGTACACCCGATTTTTGCTAAAACCTACAATTATAATATTGTAATAAATATAAAAATTAATTCATAATAACCTTCAATTAATACAATACCGTAAAAGAAAAATTGTGCAAATTGTTCTAAATAGCTCATTTGCATATTTTAATTGTGCAGTACATCATCAAAATGACAAAAGTAAACATTTGCCTCAGCTCCGGGTCACACCCTTCTGGAGTACTTGATTGAACTCGTTTTAGCTCTTCATAGTAGCGTTTTGTAAATTTTCTAATCGTACTCTCGCCCAACCTATCGTCAAACTCCTTTCTGAGCAGCATTCCCATGAGTTGTTGCATAACGTCCAATAGTAGCTCTCTGTTCCTCGCTAAAAACCAAGTAGCTCCGTTTTCGTGAGGTGGTACTACACTCTTGTTTGGTTAGTCCTGTCTGTTCCGCGGTTGGTAATGTCTGTTTAAAGTAGCGATGAAGCGTCATCTCAGTGAATCAGAAAGACCCTCACCTCAATTGGCACACGTGTATAGTGTTTGCGCATGCACAAACTTTAGTAGTACGCGGTAAATAAGTGCTCTTGCATGTACACTCGCACAATTCGCACTATTAAGATCCGCGCACATATTTCTTGCGTTACGGTATTAGATTATTTTAAAAACAAAGACTTACTGCAATAGACAGAGATCTGTCTACATGTGTTTGCTGCATGAATTGTTGACAAAGAGTGTCCAACGCTTGTCTTTTTGCAGACGTAAGCTGACTATCTCGTGTTCTGACTGGTGTCAGATCCAATTGCATTGGAGGTGTTTCTATGTAAGCCAATTCCTCTCTTCATGAACTTGGACATTCTAGCTTCTAATTCACATACTTCTGTCAGTCTGATCACTTTCTCAGTAAATCCTACCGTAAATCTGTATTGTTAGCCTCTCTTGAAAAGACTTGTACTAACAATGACATTAAATGGGATAAGCAATACTTTACAAGTATCTTAGGGAGCCGGTCTACCAAAACCAAAAATGTTTTGGTAGTAAGGGAACAGGCAACTGGCAAAGCAAGTCAATTATCAGCTTTATTTCTGACTGTACCAGTACAGACACACTAATTGCAGCAATGGCACACCTAAACTCAGCTATTGGAAGAATGAATGCATTATATAGGAATTCCAATACTGAAAGCTTACCTAAAGTAAAATCCATTTGTCCCAATACCAACAAGGACAAACAATGGAGTTTTAATTCCACGAGGAAGAAAAGATCAACGCAGAAAAATCAATCACAAAACCAAGCCATGAAGATTACAAAGATACTTATAGCATCTACAGTCACTATATGTGTAATCTGTCTACAAGACAGATCTGACAGTAGAATGTGCAAAATGTCGCATTTCGATTCATACTAATTGCTGCAAGACAAAAATCAGTGATGAATATATCTGTACAAACTTTCTTGCTAATCTCTTGATGCTCTTCTTGCCTTGATTTGTGTATTAAATGTATGTATTTGCATACAGTAGTGTGAGTTATAGAGTCTAGACAAGTACATGTATACATGTGGATGCATGCATTGCAGTTAGTGCACCGGAGTTTACATGTTGAACAGTTAGAGATGAGTGTTACAGGTATTGTGTTCCTTTGAGTCAATTAACCATATATTCTATTGAAGTTTTTTCATGGTAGTTGTCATTTTGTTTATTTTCTGCTTCTCGATGTGTTACCTGTCCAAAAGCCTTGTCTCGTGCTATTTTCAGTAGAACTGTTGTGAAATGATTCAGTGAACATGTTCGTATTAATAAAGGTCTATTTGCGATAGCATGTTGCGCATTCCTCAGTACGACTACAGTAGTTTTTTAGCTGTCTGTAGTCCTAACAAAAAATCTGTTTTACCTAGATCATTCATGCCCTTCTTTTGTACTTCACTTTGTTGTTTTAAAAGTACCACTGCGTTGTATTCTAGTGATTTTAATTCCTCTATCCATACTTGCAAGCTTGTGTGATCATTGTGGTGTCTTTTTATACCATCTATGTTATACTGTCTTCATATATTTAGAATGTCTTGTCGTGTTATTAAATGTTCTCTAGTCATGTCTCCATGTATGCTTTCTCGTATGTCATTAACAATTCTGTTGATGGTTACTCCTTGTTGTAGTTTAGACACAACTTTCATTCTTTCATGGGTTCAGGGATGCCAATATGGCAAGTTCTATACTGTGATTAAAATATGTGCTGCACTATGTGACATTAACATTGGCTGCTGGTTGTTGTTGAACAGTCATATGGGCAGTACAATACATTCCTATTTTATTTGTTACTTGTAGTTTAAGAGATCGTTTGTCCTTTCCTTTAGCTTCATAGCTACCTGATGTGTTGCAGTAATAGTACCAATATCGTCTTTGCTGTCTCATCCTGAAACCAAACTGTAATATGTAAGTAGAGTTAGTACGGATTTAATCATATTTTTTTCATTGTTGAAAGGCCTCAATTGAGGGGAAGTGATAATTGTTGTGATCTACAGAAATCTGGTGATCTTTCTGTATATGCACCGTAAAAAATCAAGTGAAGTGCACTAAATAATATAACATTTCGGTGTAATTAGCACACCGAAATGTTATAGTGTGTTTTACACTCTGTTGGATGTGTGAAAAGCACACCAAATAAAGGATGATTTGGGGACTAGTTTTAGTGTGCTGAGTGGTATCATGCAGGTTCCAATACCTCAATACCTTGCTCAAATTACATAATTAGTAATTTTTTTTTCAAACAGAATAACACAATGCTGAATTGATGTATGGCAGGAACTGATATATAGTAATGATCCTATAAACACTAAATAGAAAACAATTGCATAACTGATTATACATAACATGATATAATTGAGTCTGACATGTTACAATCATTGCTTAGCAGTTCCTGCGTTCAAGGTGGTGTGAAGGATTTTAACTGAAGGTGGTATTGGGTGTGAAATATTAAGAAAAATAAGCTCACAAGGAATTTATAAAGGTTATGCAATCCACCAGGATAGCAAATATTCAACATATAGAAAGCGGTCAGAAGAATAATCAGAATGTCTTGAATGACAGTTTCTGTAACCACCTTTCTGTCAATAACGAGAAATGATTGATCGTTTTGTTTGTGATCCCCTACAACAATGACAAACACTTTGGTTAGAAGTGGCTACTGTCTGATTATTGGACGACACCTATCATTTATATGAAATATGTGAAATATGTAACAATTACGATAGTACAAAATTGAATACCTGGCAAAATACAATAACTTTATTGGGATCTGGTTTTGTGCGACGGTCTGGAAGCAAGTACGTCAACAAACATAAGGCAATAACTATATTTCCCTTATCTATTTAACAAAACAAATACAGCTAATTATTATGCCACCCACCATGTTCGCTTGAAAAATGATGAGAAACAAAGTACATGTACACATGACTGTTTACCTTCATCATCATCTAGTAACTCTGTGATAGCATTAGAAACACGAGTACCCTTTTCCATCCGAGCTTGGTCTACAATTTTTGGGTAATACTCATTCCAGGATCTTCTACAGTCGCTTTTTCTCCCGTGATCCAACTGAATTCATCCAGTATCTCTACATGTATGTATAACAATAAGGATAATCACAGCTAAAATGTAAATCGATTAATTATATAGCATACGTACATGGCTGGGAATTTGAAGAAAGGGATATTTGGTAAAGGGATGGTAATCCTTTGTGTGTCTAATTGATAGTATCTCTCTCCTTCTTGTTGGAAATGTAACCTCCATCAGTTGTTTCACATTAGCAACATTCGGAGAAGGTTTAGAAAACTCAGCCTTTAACACTCTATTGTGGCGCTCAAAAGATGCGGCCATCTTCCCCAGGAGGAACATCAGGCAACCCTAATGCTTTTTGGATGGGTGATTTAAAATTCTTAGTTGCAGGTGGTGGAGTACAAGGCTTTTTAACTCTAGGCCTTTCTTTCAAACGATTCTTCAGACCCTCAACAATTATACCAAAATAATTACAATGTATATGTATATCGCCATGTCCTTGCACACTAAATGGAACTTACATATGGCTTTCCTGTTGGGGATTTCATGAAAGGGTATCTGTTTACAATTGTACGGGCTACATTAATGTAATCGTCAGAACTTGGATATTTCTTGTACACAACCATTGCAGATGCAATGCTTGACAAAAATGCTCTGTTAGTTGACAAAGTCATTTTACCTAGTTTCAGTGCAGAAGCAACATCAGGTCTGAAATTTTTTGGGAGTTCAAATGGATCTGGTAGAGGTATGTTCTCATCCTCAGTTTTGGAAATCATACTCTTCTTTACAACAAACTTAGATTCCTTAGTTTTTTCAAGGGATGGTTTGGTAACACTAACGGAAAATGAATCCTCACTTTCATTGTCACTGTCCAGAATAACTTTCAGCTTCTTTCTGGATGGAAGCAAATCATTATCATCCATATCTTCATCATCAAGAGTACTACATGTTGGAATTGGCGAACAAACAGAAACAGTTGGACTCAGACTAGTACACAGCCGGTGCCTTGGATTATCGTGTACAGGAGTACTCTTTTGCTGAATTTTATCAACTTCATCTTCTTCATCCTTTTCGATATCTATGTACTCTCATCAACTTCGTCATCGTGTTTCTGGAAAGTTATATCTAACTTTACATTCCGTTGACACTTAAAATCAATAACTGTTTACCTCAAAAACACAAAGTCACCTTCAGTCTCATTAGCAGGGATAAACACCTTCTTATTTCTTCCGAGGTATGAAAGCACAACTGTTTCCCAGACATTTTCCCTGGTATTTCCTCTTCTACTTTTAGGTATACTCCACTATCTATGAAACACTCTCTTCTGCAGTTTTCAACAGCACACACGTGCATGAACATATGTAGGTGTGGCATGGGTGGGGAAGTTCCACAGCTGGTGCTCCAGAAAAGTATTTAAAGTGTACATGCTCTCTATGTTATTTGTTTGCCTCACCCAACTTTGAAACTGTGCTACGACACATAAGATCTATCCACTCTTTTGAGCCAAATTTTCATATAACATGTGGAGTCAATGGCTGTCCACAAACCTACACTTCAAACAGATCGTATCGGAAGCATATTCTTAAAACGCATGGGAGCTGGGTTAAAGAATCTGATAGTGGCTGTCATCGAGAAGAAGAAAATGAGGACTTTGACTTAAATAATAATTCACCACAAAGTTCTTTTTGTGAAACTGTTGAGAAGCCAGCTATGTATGATGCTGCATTGTTTATATTGAAGGCTAAAGAAGTTAGGAGAATCTCACAAAGAGCATTAAATGGAATTCTATGTGATGTTAGCGAGCTGCAGAGGAATCGTATTATGTCACTTGCTAACGAAGTTAACCAAGGCCTCGTCGATATGAATGCTAAAGTAGATGACATCATAAAAGGAAGAGTGGATGCTTCTTTGTTCGAAGGTTTAGAAACAGAGTATTTAGCTCCAATGCAAATATTACTCAACAAACTTTAACTACGTGGTATGTTGATGTATGCATATTATGGTGTTAATCTTGCCTTTTTATCATCTGTATAGGAACCCATTGAACGAAAACTTGGACAATACTCTAAAGTTGTCACATCTGGAACATCTTCAACTATAAAACTGAAATGGGATTATGTTTATGATATACCTTTGTTATCCTCATTAAAACAACAACTTGGTGATAGTCATATATATATTAAAGGAAGTGAGTCAGTACTCATGTACTAATGCAGTACAGTGAATTTCTCTTGTTTATTTGAGTAGGTATTGTCTGGCGACGTTCTTGAAGATTACTGTGATGGTTCTGAATTTAAGAAACATCCTTTGTACTTAGCAGAGCCACAATCACTTCAGGTTATGCTTTATTTTGATGAGTTTGAGCTATGTAATCCTTTGGGATCCTCAAAGATACATAAAAGTGGTACATGAATACTTTTTCAATTGTTTGTAATACATTAGTATGCTATTATTTATAGGAGTGTTCTATTACCAGCTTGGTAATCTTTCCCCTCAGTTTCGCTCATCTCTGTTGAGTATTCACTTAGTTGCTATATCCAGAAATATGGACCGAATAAAATATTAGAAACCTTCATGAAAGACATTCGGAAGCTTGAAGCAGTAATTTTTAAAAACTTTTTTAATGCTTCATTAACACTTATTTTAATTATTAGCCTGAAGGAGTTGTTTTTTGTCTGGGAGATCCGCCACAAAAATTCAGAATGAGAGGAACTGTCACTTTGGTTAGTGGTGACAACCTGGGTTCTGATTTTATTGGGGGATACAAGCAACTGTCATCAGCTCATAGAAAGTTTTTTGTATGGCTGTCGATACCTGTATTGGAGAACACGTGAGTGTAAAGCCATATCTACATGTACTGTATATGTACATGCAAGTGAAATATACTTGCCATATTATTTTATTGCAAGTACAAATGTATGTGTTAAGCATGTACATGTATCTGTACATACTGGGACCACCGTTTAAAGCATACCTCCAGCTGGACACTTTGAATGGACCCATCACTTCCACTGTTGTTCTATTCCCACATGTTTGATCCTCGCACAAGGAAAACTCATGCACACCATTGTTCACTACTTGATGAGAATGATGACCTACGTAGCCATATAGCCACCACTTACGGATTATACTGGGACTCTATATTAAATTCGTCTCAGTTCTTTCATGTTACTAAAGGTTTACCTCCAGATATTATGCATGATATCTTGGAGGGAAGTCTACAATATGAAGTGAAAGAGTTACTGAGGCATTTGATAAAAAAGGAAAAGCTTTTCACCCTGGAACTGTTGAATGTGAAAATAGAGCAATTTCCTTATATGCAATCAGACATTGCTAATAAGCCAGCACTAATTCCTGACTCTATATTTACAGCAAAAAGCAACACTGTAAAACAGAAAGGTATTTTTATCTGTTATATTATGACAATGTATAATATAGACACCTCATAATATTTTAGCTTCCAAGATGTGGTGTTTGGGTAGGTACTTGCCACTGATGGTAGGCGATATTACTGTACCTGAAGATATCGAAAAATGGCTTCTCTTTCTTTTACTTCTTACCATAATTGACTATGTGTTTGCCCCCATGTGTACCTCAGATACCATTTCTTATGTCCGTCTTCTAATTCATGATCATTTTGTTGAATTCAAACGGCTTTATCCTACCAAAGCAACACTATATGATTCATATCCCTGATTGGATGGAGAGGTAACTAAACCTATGACAAGATATTGGTGTATGAGGTATGAAGCAAAGCATAACTATTTTAAAGATCTTATGCAAAAAATGAAATGCTTCACAAACATCAGCAAATCACTTGTTACCAGTATCTGACATCAAATGTCCTGTTAAAGGATACTGAAGTTGGAAAAAGTGAGAATCATTTTACAGTGCATGTGTACTTAAGGTTATATTACTCTGTACATTGTAGCATCACAGATGGTAGCGGATGATTTACCATATTTCAATGCTGCTCAAGGACATCCATATTTGCGTTCTGGTGAAGTTTACAGGTACTAATAATACAAAAAAAATCTAAAATCTCTTTTATTACATTATTATTATTTATTATATATAAGGCAAAGTATATCTGTACTAATGGCATACAATATTCAGAGGGAAGTGTTGTTGTACTTTCTGTTGTTATACAACCTAGGTTTGGCCTGATAAAGGACATACTTATCTGTGAGATTCTGGAATGTGAAGGCTTTGTTGAACACTTTCATGCTTATAACGTTTGCCGACAAAATCCAATACTACTTTCTTTTTGTAAACAAACAGATTTTAAGGACTATCATACTTTAAGTTTACATCAGAAAGGCACATCATTATATATTGTTACTAAATATCACCTTCTTTGATTGTTATCACATTATTTAGACAAACTTTTTTTCTTAAATGTGAAATTATGGATGTTTGAGAAAATACATACATTTGGTGTGCTAACACACTCATGGTGTGTAGTGCTGTATGGTGTGCTATGCACACTGGTCTTTTTACGGTGTGTTCATTCAGATCATTCAGGTTAATGAATCTGTAAATCAACATAATTATTGTTGCATTTGTTTTGTGAATTAGTATGCATTGTTATCACTAACTTTGCTTTACACTGACTGCATGTGATGGTTTCACTTTTGATGTTGTGTGTGCATGATGCATGTGACGTGATAAGCTGCTCTGATGTTTTGAACACTTTTTTTACATTCAGTGCACTTATATAAAAGTGGCCCAAACTACATGTATACATGAATGCATTTCTGTCACTGGTTTCTTAGAACATTATACATGTTTTGTAGTATTATACCTTGACTCTCTTCTGACTGTTTTGTGTTAAGTCACTCCTTCGTTTTCTTTCTGTAGTTGTTTTAGGGGATTCATTAATGAGGTAGGTGAAGGCCAAGCTGGATATTGTGGTGATTCATTTAGTTTTGGTTTAGTAGAGTTAGCTATATGTTTCTTTGCTGGTGATTCATGTAGATCAGGAGTTGATTCAAGGGTGAGTGTTACAGTTGACTTGTTAGGGAGTGTTCTTTCTTCTACTGATCCACTGTATTGCTTAGATTCTTTAACCCAAGGTTTTTCTGTTGTACTAAAGATCTAGAGATGTCCAGTCAGATCAATCTGATAACTATATAAGACATACATATATTGTAAAGCCCACTGTCATGTTGTATTCAAATACTAGAATTTTAGTAAGGATTTCTTGCCACATGAAAAAATGTATTGATACCTTGATGTGGGTTTGTTGTTGATAGATTTTGTTGATAGATTTTGTTGACCATTTAATAATTTATCTTTCTGCTGTGTGCAGTGTTCCCTGTTGTTTGTAACAAGACAGCATGTCTGGGTGCTAATTGTATAAAAGGTGATGGTTAGCTTACAGAAGTACTTTGCTGTATAGTTCGTATATCATCTCATAATGAAATTTCATCATGTCTTTCTGAGGTAACTGCATAAATATTATAATCAGTGCTTGAAAACTGTTCACATGTGAACAGTCAGCATCACAACTATTTAAAGTGTACTGAGCCATCTGATCATGATGTATATGTTAATCAATATTTCTTATACCGATTGGTAATGTCACCTTAAGAGCAAATATTCCACAATCAAATGCATTGTATTGAACTTGGGTAATCTGTTGAGTAGGAGGAGATACATGAGCTGGTGTTGACAACAGGACATTTTACTTACCCAGTGGACATTCATTTTCCAATCCCTTCATATGAATGGCTGACCTTTTTCATGTAAGTATCACTTTTCTAAGAACTGTCTGTGTCATGACAATTTGTATTTTTAACTTTAAATTTTACAAATATCCAATATTTCTCTTACATTATATTTTGTCACATGGAATTCCTGACTCGACATTCATTGAGTCAGAGTAGTGGATGATCCTGTCGGTCAAATTTATCACATGTAAGCAGGGGTGGATCTAGAATTTTATTTTTGGGTGGGCAGAGTTAATTAGACGGTGTGGTTCATTAGTTATTAATAATTATAAATGTAATTAATAAGGTGTGTGCTTATTATTTTCAGTGCAAAACAATTCGCCTGTTGAGGCAAACCTGGGGTCAACTTTCTCCGTTATCTCTCTCTCTCTCTATTGACAAGATAGTCAAAGCTGAGAGATGGTCTTCCACCATCCTACTTCTGAGGCAAGTCTTAATTCCTGTTAAGAGCAGAGAAGGATCGTTCACTTTCAGCACTAGTGACTGCTATTGTCAGGGATATGTGTGTAATAAAGTTCCGTTCTACCAGAGCTTCGACCAAATGCCCGAACACGTCTGTTACTCACAAACGCTTGATAAGAAGTCAACAATAACTTTTACTTTTTTTTTGCAAAATTCAATCACGTGAGTACAATCAATCATAAATTAACAGTTATTAAATAATCAATTATTAAGTCTCTAACATCCTTCCCCCGTTGACCATACTGGTCAACCTTTAAGGGGAAAACAAATTAACACAAAAAATCAAAAGGGAAGACAAAATTAATACAAAGAATCAAACAAATTAACGAATGGAATCATTTAATATTAAAGTAGCTCACTGTTTTTGTTTTTCAATAATGACTCACTTCCTGAATCCAACCCTTCCATTTGTCAGCAGCTGCCCGTTTTGGTTGGTTGGGAGTGGATTCGCTCACTGGTTCGGTCGAACTTGTCTGAGTTGTATAAACTTGAATTTCTAATGGTATAAATGATGAACAGAACGTCTCAGTGAAATCAATCGGTTTGCTTTCGAGTGGACTCTAACCACAGCTCCTCTGATGTGACCATCGCTTCCTGTTAACACTTCCTTCACAATGGCGAGTTTCCAGAGTCCTCTGGGTTGATCTTGATCTTGGACGATCACAACATCACCAACAGACACAATACTAGTGCCCTTTCTCGTTTGGGTTTGGTAGCGATGACTCTCTCTCAACTCAACGAGATATTTGGTTCTCCATCTTTTCCAGAAATGTTCAAGTGTTTTATTGAAGTGTTGCATTCTCTTGGTCAGTTCAATAGAAGACGGCTGTGGGCCATAATCAGGATCATCTGAATTAGGCCATACGGGTAGATTCACACTCTTCGACCAATCAACAGATTGGATGGAGTCAAAGGTTCCTCTATGTCCTCGGTAGAAACAAATGACAATGGACGAGAGTTTAAAACCATTTCCACTTCAGCAACTGCAGTAAGTAATTCGTTGTAACTTAACATTGCATTCCCTATGGTTTTCTTTAAGCACCTTTTTACAGACTTTACCATCCTCTCGAAGAATCCTCCCCACCAGGGAGCTCTCTCCAAATTAAAAGACCATGTGACATGGAGTCCACTAAAATGCTTTTAACATCATGATGCGTCAAAATCTTACTAATAACCTTTGCTGCTGATTTAAAGGTTTTCCCATTGTCAGAGATCAGCTTTACTGGAAATCCTCGTCTACCTGTAAATCGCTGGAAACTATTCATAAAGGTCTGAGTACTGAGATCGGATACAATGTCCAAATGTACTGCCCTGACCACACAACAAGTGTACAAACAGATCCAAGCTTTCTTGGAGACTGAGTCAGTAGAAGGCCTCACATTGAGAGGACCCGCAAAGTCTAGCCCAGTGTATGTGAATGGTGGTGATTCACTAACTCTAAAATCAGGTAATGCAGGAGCTGGAGGTATGGTGTAGGGCTTTCCCTCTATCCTTCGGCAGATAACACACCAGTAGATCAACTTCCGCACCAACATTCTTCCCTTCACAAGCCAATACCTAGATCTCAGCTGTGTCAATGTCTCTTTCACGCCATTGTGTTTAACTTGCTTGTGACACTCTTTAACAATCAAAGTAGTAAGATGGTGAGTCGGACTCAATAAAACAGGATATTTTGTTTCATAGGGAATGTCGGCATTGACCAGCCTGCCCTGACATCTTAACAGGCCTGACCGATCAGTCAATAGATGGAATTGCTGCTTCCAAGCACTGTATTTCTCACTGGACATCAAAGAGAACTGCAATTCTCTCAACCAGTACCTTTCGGCCTCTAACAGATCATTAACTGTCTCGCTATTTCCTCTGGTTTTCATTTTAAGGAGTCTTGCAAATTTCAAAACATATGAAGTTACATGGATTAATCTGCTTAAAGAGCTAAACTTCTCACAATCGATAATCCTATCGAGTAACTGATCTCTCAGTTACGAGTAAGTTAATGGATTCCTGTGGCTTCTTCATTTCTGATAAACACTCTCCTGGGATTGTAGTTTCGTCAATGTCCTCGGACACTTCTCTGAGCTTGGTCAACCACTGTGGACCATTCCACCACAGTGAGTTATACTTGAGTTTGTCGGGCAAAATGATATGTCTGCAGGATTTTTTTTCTCTTGACAGTGTCTCCAGCAGTTGACTGGAACTAGTTGTCTTATTTCTGTCACACGGTTCTGAACAAATTGTTTCCAGTCACGGTTAAAACCTTTCATCCAGTATAGGGCGACCCTCGAGTCAGTGTAGCATGTTGGTTTACTTAGTATAATTTCAGACTTCAACGCTGAAGTGACATTTACCACATGTTTGGCTAAAAGAAGTGCTCCAAGTAGCTCCAATCTAGGGATTGTCTGTGTCTGTACAGGAGAGACCCTCGTCTTGGCGGTGAGGAGTCTTACGTGGCTCCCAGCATCCGTATCAATCTTTAGGTACAACACTGCACCATATGCCAGCAATGAGGCATCACAGAATCCTTGGAGACTGTACTTCACGACTGGTGCGATAATGCCATCCAAGTAACATCTTCGAATTGTAATGGTCTCTGCCTTCAGCAGACCTGACACCAATAATTTCCATCGATCCAATAGGTCTCCATTAAGTGGTTCGTCCCACTCAATGCCTGCCTTACACAAACTCTGAAATAATATCTTCAGTTGAACAGTGATAGGGGGAGACAAACCCAAGTGGGTCATAAAACTTGGCTGCTAGACTCACTGCATTCCTTTTAGTTGGTTTTGTTGGCAAGTTGAGCTACGTCGCTAATATCAAATACCAGGTCATCAGAGGCAAAGTTCCATAGCACTCCCAGAACCTTCTGTTCTTTTGATGATGCCTCCAGCCTGTCTCCAAGAGTGGACTTGGGATAGCTACTATCCTCTGGGATAATTTTCTCTAACTGGTCAACTACTGGATTCATGTCAGTTCCGTTGTTCTTAATTCGCTCATGTAACCCATGCGAGTTTGTGACAAACTTTTGAAGAGTGAAACCACCTTCTAGAAATCGAACTTTAGAGTTCTGATACAATTCATAAGCACCTTCATTGCTTTCATCTCCAAACACGACGTCGTCAACATAAATCGAACGTAATAACTTGTCCACAAAGATGGGGTCACTGGCTCTGTACTTCTCCATGTGATGATTCACCATCACATTAAGAAGGAAGGGACTTCAGGTCACTCCAAAAACAACTCGACTAAAACGCATGGTCTTGACCTTTGAAATGTGGGAATATATATCCTCTACCCACAAAAACCTCAATACTGTTAGTAAAGTTCAAGCAACAAAATTGACAATTCTTAAAGAGAGAAAAACAATACAGAAATCAATCATTTATATAGCAACTCAAACAGGAAGTATTACATAACCATGTTTACATAAATAAGTATTAACACATTCATACTTATAAATCACTGTTCTCCAACACTCCCACTTGATTTATCAGTTTAACTATTCTAGTCCCATTAAATTTCGTAACATTTCAAATCGATCACGAGGAAGTGGCTTTGTGAGCAGGTCAGCAAGCATTTGCTCAGTCGGACAATATTCTAAAGTAACATATCCATCCAGGATTGTTTCACGTATATAGTGGTATTTAATATCGATGTGTTTGGTACGAGAATAAGAAACGGGATTTCTTGCTATTGCAATTGTCCCTTGATTGTCCTCTTTTATAACTGTTGGTGCTTCTTGATGGAGTTTGAAATCACTTAGTAATCGTCTTAACCAAACAGCTTCTTGTGTGGCTCTGCTTAAAGATATATATTCTGCTTCTGGAGTTGATAAGGACACTGTAGGTTGCTTCTTGCTGTACCAGCTCACTGGACATCCAGCAAATAGAAATAGATTACCACTTGTAGATCGACAATCATCGAAGTCACCCGCAAAATCTGCATCTGAGTATCCTACTAGAGTACCACTTTCTGACTTCTTGTATTTCAGTCCTAAGTTAATGGTCTCTTTTATGTATCTTAAGATCCTCTTTATCGCTGTTAAGTGAGCTTCACTTGGATGCTGCTCCTACAGCTTGGGAGATGTCGGGACGAGTGGCTAAAGCTGCATACAAGAGGCTTCCGACCATAGACTGGTACAGTGTAGGATCTACCAATTTGCTGGTTTCATCATCCTTTCTGAGCTTTACATTAACATTAAGGTGTTGGCACAGTCTTAGCTTGTGACAATCTAAACTTTTCTAACATTGCTAAGATATATGGCCTCTGATGTAACCACAAGGACCTCCTGCTGTCATCATACTCAACTGTTATTCCAAGACAGTGATGCAATTTTCCTAGGTCTTTCATTTTGAATCTTGATGTTAGGCTTCTCTTTATTTCATTCATCTTCTCAGTTGTCTTGGTAGCAATTATCAGATCATCTACATATACAGCAACTATTGTAATCTCTCCAGATTCTTCTGTCTTAGTGAAAATACACGGATCTGCAGTACTCTGTTTGAAATTAGCTGATTTCATATGCTCTTTAAATGCCTTGTTCCAACACCTAGGGGATTGTTTTAGTCCATACAATGATTTCTTTAACTTGCAAACCATCTCTTCCTTTCCTGGTTGGACATATCCTGCCAGTTGTTGCATATATATCTCTTCTTCAAGTGTCCTATTCAGGAAAGCTGTCACAACATCCATTTGATGTATTAGCATATCGTTCTGTATGGCATATGCTAACAGAGTTCGAATTGAGGAATAACGTACAACTGGTGCAAAGGTTTCTTCATAATCGATTCCATATCTTTGAGCAAATCCCTTTACCACCAAACGAGCTTTATATTTCTTTATATCATCACCATCACTTCCTTTAAAAATCCATTTACATTCAATCGGCTTTCGACCTTCTGGTAAATCGACCAATTCCCAAGTATTATTCTCCATTAATGATTCATATTCAGCATTAGCTGCTGCACTCCAATTTTCACTGACAAATGCTTCTATACTTTCAGGTTCTACAACTTCATTCACCATTGCAGCTTCGACATATTCATCCACTCCAAACCTAACTGGAGGATGTCTCTGCCTTGTTGACTGATGTATCTCTCCCACTGGTTCAATGCCATTCTCATCAGAATCTACTGGAATCTCTCCTTGAACATTCACCTCAGTTGGGATGACTGGCTCTGTTTCAGTATTATTTACACAAAAATCATTTTCATTAAAGACCACATCTCTGCTTATCACAACTTTGGTGGTTTTCTCATTGACCAACCTATAACCTTTGGAGTTGAGGCTATAAACCAACAAATCTAAACTTCTCAGCCTTTTTGTCTAATTACTTCTTTGACAGTCTGGAATGTGGGTATAAGCCACACAACCAAACACCCTCAAATGACTTAGGTCTGGTTTCCTTTGATACCATTTCCTTAAATGCACTGGTGGGATTAATTACCATCATTGCCCAGTATACTCCTGTGCACAGGAATCACCCAATAAGAGATCAAACATCTTTAACTAGAATATAGCCATTTGAAAAGAGGTATTTCTGATTGATGTAAAATTTACCTCTGAATACCAGTTTGTTACAGTATGATCGATTCCTTTGAACTCAAGTTTTGTAAAGAAGAATGATGCTAGTGGCAACACTTCTATTTTCTGTAACATTACATTTTAGTGGTAGATAACGATTCTATGTTATAATCTCATACCTTTCTATTTCTCTGATCATTTGCAAGTAGGAAGACATAACTGTTTATTAACTGTACCAATAGCAAATGTTGATGACGTTTTCCAGTACAACAAATTAATACTTACATATTAATTTTGGAGGAGGCGTTGTAAATCAAATATTGATAGAGCTCAAAAGGCCGAATTAAACCACAGGTAACATTGTGCATAGCTTCTTCCAGGTTTTGCAGGCAACAGGCAATGCACTGTGTTTTCCTAGAACCTTAAAGTACAATTGATTATACAAATCACATTTAATATACTCTGGCTTAGTACATTGTGTGTGACTCCTGATAATCATCACTGCTGGAGGAGAATGCAGCAAAACCTGTAGTATGGAGTTCATAAAACATGTGTTTCGAAGATTTACAAGTCCCATGGGAACACCAACATCGGGGTAAATTAGTGACTGCACCTGCATTTCCTTTTATACACCGGTAGATATACCTTGCAAACGTTATAATGCGTAATCTGAGGGTTTTTGCACAATAATGAGCCCCACCCCGATGGGACTACATGTGTTTCAGGATTACGATAAATTACTGTTCCGTTACACTGCTAACATACTGTCTCTAATGGCACTTGAAAACGCAACCTTCAGCCATAGCTACAGAATATCATATGGCGTATGTTAGACGTCATCTAATAATTGCATTCCATTGTGCCATTGCACGTTCAGAGTCATCAGACCTTCCCTCTACACACTTTGCGACCCCACCCCCAATAATTTGGAAGGTCTGGCCATGCGAGGCTACGTGATTTCTTGACTTGATCCCATGCTTCATTAGCTATAGGAAAGCAGCAAGACGAGCGTTTGAAAATGTAGTAGTCAGTGGCGATGCCCATACTTGGCGTCTTATTCACTTTCGTTTTGGTCTGTAACTCCACCTTTTCACTGCTATAAAGCAAATAAATGTCTTCTTCGTAGAGTGTACTTGTCAGTTTGCTCTATATTTAAAGAGTTTATCATGTATTTGCACTTTGCTACTTAAGCCTTGGTACTTATTTTACTCCGTCAAGAAAATGATCTGGAAAAACCACACTCCCTTATCTAATTAAAAAAAAACGTGTCAATTTGCAAATAAGTCATGTGATTTTGAACCAATCATATTCTTGTTTATAAAAGATAAATGAATATGTAAATAAGCGAAGTGATCCTGACTATCACATAAATCCAAAGCAAATTTTAAAATGTCATATATGAGGGAGATTGGACCTCTCGTCTATGGAAACAACTATGAAGCAGTGATACACTAATTGCAAATCTTCTTAGCTGACAAATGAGGTGTTCTCGCTGTGGATCTACAATGATGTTTCAAAAGAGAACAAAGCGCAATGGATCATTGGATGGATACACATGGAGATACAGAGATAGTCAATGTTGAAGTTGAACTATAAAAACAGTTTGTAGTGAATTTTTCTTTGAAAAATCAAAGATCTTGTTAGACAAGTGGTTGCTGTCCATTCATCACTGGAAATATCTCGTGTCAGTGTTATGCAGTGCAACAAACTCTTGAGGGAGGTATGAACAACAAAGCTATTGCGAACCCCCATTGTACTTTGAGGAACTGGAGCTGTAGTACAAGTGGATGAATCCCTCTTTTCTATAGCTCATCATGGACATCTGCCAAATGAACAAGTATGGGTATTTGGAATTGTTGACACCAGATTTCAACCAGCACTTGGATATATGCATACAGTGGACAGACAAGACAGTGCTACATTACTACCATTATTTCAAGTGTTGTTGCACCTGGGAGCATAGTTCATTCTGATTAGTGGAATCCATACCATGCCATTGAGTCACAACTTGGTTTCACGCACAGACTGTTAATCATTCTTTACAGTTCATTACTCCATCTGGTGTTCACACTAACAGTTTGGAAACATACTGCAATCGAGTAAATCTGAAAATCAAAGCCATGAGGGGATGTACGACAGAAGAACTGTCTTACCTGGACGAATTTATGTGACATGGAAAGACAGCTAATGAAGCATTCAACAGCATCCTGAGTCACATTGCAGAACTGTACCCTGTTTAAACAAATATTATCATAATCGTTAATATCAATTTTTATATTATAATTATGTATAATTATTATGTATACTTAAGGTTGTAGTCTTTTCCGTGGGCGGATGCTACTCCAATCAGTTTCTAGTCTTGCAAGCTTCTTGCTGCATACAATTTGGTTCCATTCTGTATTTTTTGGAAGCCACACCTACCCGGGGGTATACTTATTGGGCCTAAATGTTTTCACTGATAGGGCGGTGGGTGGGAAACAATGGTGGGGTAACTGTAGTTGCTCTCTGAGAAAGATCGGAGTTTGATAGTGTCTAGAAAGGTAAATTTTATGGTTTCAGTGAAAAGCTACAGAATTCAGCTTTCTTCAGCCTCCTGTAACTATAAAAGTAAAATGAATTTTCAGAAAACGGCTCTATTTATTTCCTCAAAATGCATTGTACTTGGTGCACGCCATAATTGGTGGGCGTGGCTTTCTTAGTTTTGTACTTATTGCGATTGCAAAAATGGAGATTTTTCCAACACTCTCTCGCTTACAGACAAATATAAAGATGATCAGAAGATATGAAGGTTGCTATTACACCAGGTTAGAGTCATATTATAATAATATTCTATATTGGAGTCGCATCTGCCCACTCCCTAGTACCACCTTAATATTATATAATTACTATACTAACTTTTAATTTTGTAGTTACAATTATCTTTTATCATCAGTTTATATTATTTAGTACCTAGTACTAACTATTTATCATTTCATAACCTTTGTGCTTGGGGTAATTAAAAAAAAAATGTAGTTTGATGGGTGTGGCCCATCCAGATCGCTTTCTTTAACACTTTTTAATGTTGTAATTTGACAACATCCTGTCAGATAGGAAGTACCACACCTACTTATTATATTACTAACTTTCACTGCAATGACTGGGTCTTGGTGTTACCACACCCCAAATTACTGTAGATTACGAGAGTATACTAATGTCGGCATTCTATTGTTCAAAACGCCCACGCATTGTTGGATGTGGTTTGATTCAAGTGTCCGCCCTTTGAAGTTAGCTTAGGGTACTTAAAAAAAATTTTAAAAAAGTAAAAGGAGAGAGGAACGGGATGTTGATGTATGTGTGATGTATAGACTTGGTTTCTAGCTGGTTCTAGCGAGAGAGAAAGGGATGTTGGGAGAATAAGTGACAAATAGCGTTCGCGTGCAGACTTGAGTGGATGCTGTGCTTGCAGTAATTGGTAAGCAAGGTTGAGGTGACTGTTGGATTGCTCCACAAGTTGGAGAAAGTTGCAAATTGCCTGTATTCAGTAGCAACGAAGGTTTTGATTTTAATGAGATGCTAAGCCACACCTCGCAATCAGTATATTACATCCATGGTAGGTGTGGTTGGAACTATTATTACAATTAATTCATTATTTTTTCAAAAGCCCCCGGGTTAAGAAACTGTAAGTGTTAACAGCCTAAAATAAGGCCAGAAACCAATTCCGATAGCCTTTTTGACGTGATCTGAAGCATTTAAGTAATTTATATGCACTGCGTGCACTATATCATATTTATATCCCTGTCGGTTGCTTTGATGTTTGGCTCCAACATGATATAAATATAGATATATAATTATTATATATATATATATATATATATATATATATACAGCATGATTGTCTTGCGAATGGCTGACAAACCCCTCCTATAGGATGGGCTGTGAAATCATTATTTAATTAAGCTCCAGGAAAAGTCCAGCAATCTTTCAACATTACCAAATTCAGGTATGTCTTATAGTGTATTATTTATTGTGTCTTTGGGTCATATAAAGATGTTTCCCCGTGGGCATTTAATGAGAGGCGGAGCGTCCTGTCGGCCATGTTGGTTGGCAAAAAGCCACGTGAAGTAACGTGTCCAGCATCGAAAATACACAGTGGAGCGAATACTTACAACAATTAAGCTCAGTTGCGAAGCATAGATACAAAGAAAAAGTTTGGCTAGCTGGTCTAAAGACAGATCCATACTGTATTAAAGATTTTGAATGGGAAAAAAGTCCAGAATTGTTGCCTGAGGTATCATGGAGTGATGTAATGATCTACATGATATCTACTCCAAGTCCTTATAATGGGAACAACAGAAGGGCACAGATTAACCAAAGAACAACACACAGAAACTATTTTGTCAATAACAGTTAAGTTTGGGTCACCACAAGTACTCTTATCACAATATTGAATATGAAAGATGTTCTGGAGAATTATGAACTTCTGCTTTAGAACTCCAATGACCCATTCCATATGGATGCGCACTAAAGACAGCTCCCTACTCCAGTGAACATCGATTTCTTCAAACTGGGTACCCTGTCAGGATCCATTTCCAAGTGGAAAGATGAAGGTTTTCCTATAATACATGTATGATATTAGCCTGGAAAGACATGGTACACTGAGACCTACTTTCATTGATATCATGAACTTTCAGGTATCGACTACAAGTCGTGTTATAAGGTTTAGGTTTAATTCAAAAATCATGAAATAATTGGTAAATGTTAATAACAATTTTAATATATGTTATCTTTCTTAATTAATGAAACTGCTAAGTTTAACTGTTAAGTATAACACCAGCAGTTAAAATACAAACTATTCAGCTTGTTACTAATTACTTGGTGTCATCTGAAACTTTGAAATTACCCATCACTAGTAGTTGAGAATAACTTTCCCACAATAAATCAATTTATGTAGTCTTGAGTCTATGTGTATGTACCTGCTTATTCAAATTTTAAAAGTTAACAAATTATTTTAACACTGTTCAATTGAGGCTTTTTCTGACTAAAATCATGTTAATTTGTTTCTTGTTAGGCAATCTTGACAAATACATATGCATTATAGAAAAAAACAACAGAATGTATTATATCCGTAGAGTAGGTTGGTAGAACTATAATGTATATAGTGACTATTTATATAAGTACATTCCAGTACATGTATTTACGTGAATTTGTATTTGTATGATATCTGTTTACTCCATAGATATTTGAGTGTAATAATAATTATTAACCTTCGCCTGCATAGGTGGAACCCTCTGGAGGGTTACTGTAATCATTCTGTCTGTCTGTCTGTCTGTCAGAAAAATTCCAGCATGATTATGAATAATTTATAACAAAATAAGGAGTTCCCATGCTAAATTGATTTAAGTACACAGATATAATACACCTTATCAATTTAGTAATAGACAATAATATTTCACATGTTTTCATGGTTAAATACATGTAGTTTCACTTCACAAAATATAGATTACTTAAAACTCTTGTTGCTACTAAAAACGCATGATGTCCACTTCTTTAACATGGGATGAAAAGAAGGCCCTAGTAAGTGAAGTACATAAATCATAATTCTGGTCTACTTATAAATTTATGTTTTTGTTGTTATAATAATGATAGTATGTGAAGGGTTCGTAATCTTATAGTGTTCTGACACATTCAAGTCAACATCACTTATCTTTCTAATAATAATAACATGCACAATAATAATTATTAATTTAGTTTGATCTTCAAAAGTCTTAACTAATTAAATGATCGTCTATGTGAAAATCAGGCAATAGTGACAAACATTGAAATTGAGTTTTGATATTCACTTATTCCATATTGCATCAGTGATCTAGTGGTAGAATCATTTCAGTGATCACATCTTCCTTCACTGAGATACAAGCGCTAGAAAGTATACAATCAGTCAAAATATTAGTTGGAGAAAATAATGTAATTTTAACTTAAAAAAAATTATTTCGTATATCTTTGTTTTTATATAATCATGGAGAAATGTGTAGATAGCATTCTTACTATTTATAGCGACTCCACTGTCGAGTGAAAAGCAGACAGAAGATGTAGTATTGTTTAATCATAGGTAAGGTAAGTGGGTGTAACTTCGGACGCTCTTCGTATTGTACTATTTTGATGGACATAATCTGTCACATACGTTCTTTCGAATACACGAAATTGATCACTCGTCTTTGTTACAATTGCTCAAGGAATATCACACAAATCTGTTTTAAGATGAAGGAAAAACCAGTCAGAGTTCAGCAACATCCAATAATCGCCATTTTTTGTAACTCCGGACACTATTGAAAATTTATAGTAAGCATGTTTCAGGCACATGTTCATGATGTATAATGGAAAAAGTAAGTTGAAACTGTTGAATGCATAACTGATTGCTATGTATTATTTCTTATATTACAGATTCTACAATTAAATTTTGTTTTTTCTGATGGCTTTCGTTTGTATCCAGCACACTTGTAGTGGAACCATCTCCAACAGCTGTCACAACCTATCCAGGCCTTTTGATCTTCTTCGTTATCATTAAGGTAACATTTACCACACTCTTGACAGTTCTCCTCCTCATCTGTTTGAGAAATAAAGTACTGTAAATTTCTTTGGTGTGGTACATGTACTACTGAATAATTAGTGTGAATTACAACTGAGGTATTTTAACAATTTGATTTGATTGATGCACTTAAGTTACCTTCATCATGATCTGATGCTTCATTATCCACTGATTGGTCCTGTGTTTGTTTTTTCTGCTTCGATTTTGTTTTACTAGCCTTAGCCATAGCCTCAGATTCAAGTCTAGCAATCACTTCTTCACTGGTTAAGGCTTCACCATACTCGGTGTTAACTCTCTTCTTTTTCTTTGTAGGTTGTTCATTTTTCTTTTGCAACAGGTTGCTAAAATGGGATGTCAAATGAGGGCGCATTGGTGTTAGTTCTTCTCCGCAGTGTTTACAATTCCCTCTGAGTAGTTTTGGAAAAGCAAGATCTGGATCTGAAGATAAGGTAGTGGAAGAAGGTAATTCATCATTTATTTGCTGAAATGGAATTCCCGTTGAGGTTTTGGAGTACGAAATAGCCCAACGATTCAATGGATACAGACCAGTAGTTCGAAATCCAGATCGAAGATGACTGGGTTTAAAAGATTTATACCATAATTTATTCATGAGAGAAGGGAACACTGCTTTTGTAACATTTTCTGCCATCATTTCTAGTTTGTGTTCTTTGAGAATGGCAGAGTATGCTTGTTTAAGTGGATGGTAAACACTTACATCCAATGGCTGCAAAATGTGAGTAAGATTTGGTGGAAAGCATACGAGATGAACTCCATTTTCTCGTGCTGTATAAATGAGGTCTAAACTTAAATGTGAATAGTGCCCATCTACAAAGAGAAAAACTGGCCCTTCCTTTGTTAAGTGCTCAACATTTTTGAGAAATAATTTATTGAACCAACTTAAGAAATTGGCACTCTCCATTCACCCTGAAGGAGAAACACTATATAGTGTACCAGGAGGACCACCATTTTTCCAAATGTTATACATATGTTTTGCCTTGTAAACAATGTATGGTGGTAGCCTTTTCCCCTGAAGCTGATCCACATCCTATTAATAAAAAGATACCAAAGGGATTTGGTCTTCCAATTTGTTTTAGGTAACCTTTCACTACTACATCTACATAATCCTTGTTGAGAGGGAATCCCATCTCTGCTAGTGTCTGGCATGTGATCACTATTTCAGCTTCTTCAATATCTGAAAGAACAGTCGGTGCTTTTTGGGATTCCGAATGTGATAGCAGCTTGTCGCAAGGAAAGTTCCTTGCTCTTCACTTTTTCCAACATGTGAATCAGTTATAGTGTTGAAAAATTTGTCACATGCATCAAAGTTATGTTTAGGCTGCTCACTAACATTCCTTCGATTAAGTAGGTTACGTAATTGAAAGAGTTGCTTTGTCACTGTGATTTTTGTACTGTACAATTTCCTCCAAATACCCTATAAGTCTATTTTTGTATGGATTCATGCACTTTATTTTTTAATACTTTGTTGTTGATTTTAAAAAGCGAGTATAAAGAATTTTATCTTGATAGTTGCTGTGCTACATCTCCTATCCTAACACTTCGCAGAATACCTTGTGAGTAAGAAATGTATCGCATACTCATTGTATCATGCTCATTTTCAAGCATATGTGTGTAGCTAGTGATAGCAGAACTGTTGTAGTTTCATTGGTGCCCTTTGTCGAGAACGAGTATGAAATAGGTATAACTGTCCGAAGTTTGGGTGTGTCCGGAGTTACCCGCAATTACCTTAAGCAATAGTATCTAAATTAATTTTGTGTACATTTTAAAGTGTGACTGCATGATTGTTTCCTTAACAGATTTTTCTTGGTGTAGTTGTATAAGATTAAAAGACAGAAGATAACTTTAATAATAGTAGTGTAAGTAAAGAAATAATATTGAAATCGTTGTACTGCAAAATATTAGAAAAAAGGTTTGTGCATGTATATAATTTTATAAAGAAAAAATGTGTGTGAACATTATAAAGAAAAATAGATAGTATGAAATAATTATAAATCAAATATTGTGTAAAATAATATGGCAGGGGATTGTGTCAAAACTGAACATCTTTTTTCTTAAAATAGTTTAAAGGTTGTCCAACATAATAATCATCCGACCTCGTCATGTTTATGTGGGAGTTATACGGTATTCAGCGTTTTGTGTGTGGTTTGGGAGGTTGGTGGTTCGAATCGCAGTGAAGCTATTTTTTTTTTTTTTTGAAAGCAATTTTTATAAAATGAATTTTTATTTTTATTTGTAAAAACAGTTAATTCATTAATTAATTACCTTCACTGAGTAAATTAACCTGTGCATATACCAAGACAACCAATATAAGAAGACAAAATTATAAACAAAATATTAGAAATCAATGTATCGAGGTTATACTGAAAAGAGCTAGTCTGTAATGATGCCAAATTATGAATTGGTTGTTGCCAGATCACCACTTTCCAGCATTCTGAATGTTCATTAAAACACTCGAACCTAAATTATGTGTACACTTTGTCTTCTCAGATAAAGTATCAACCCAATCCTTGACTTGAGTTTCATCATCCAAATTAACTCGAACATGTACCTCAAAATTGGCCGCTGGGGCACCACAAAACTTGTGCTGTGGCAAAGCCTGATAATATTCAACAAGGTAAGTATACATTTCACCTTCAGGTAGGACACTCTGCAATTCAGGTTTGAGATTTTTCCATGGTTTTGGGTATGGACTGAAGTCCAAGTCAAATTCTGAGTCACTATTGTTGAGGTCTAAACCATCTGATAGTGCGGAGGTAGTTTTAGTTTTCTTCAACTCGTCTTCAGTGTCCAATAAATCTGATGTTTCTGAACCGTCTGATAGTGCAGAGGTAGTTTTTGTTTTCTTCAACTCGTCTTCAGCATGTGATAAATCTGAAGTTTCTGAACTGTCTGATAGTGCAGAGTAGACATGGGGTCTATTACAGTAGAAAGTAATATTGCAATAATTATTACTAGTCATTATTTCTTTGATTCTCCAATCAATTTTTTATTTTGAAAAACAATACCAAATGTTTCGACAGCTATTCAGCTGTCTTCATCAGTGGTACAATAAACCACACATGTAATTTCAGCTACTTATATAGCAATGTCAATTACTGCGATGTTGTAAGCATTGTGTCTTTAATAAACTGTTATAGACGTCAGGCATTAGCCCTTTCTCTCTGTTGATGGTTCCTGGGAGACTGTTGATGTACCAGGATTCAATCAGACAACGGGTGTTTGTAAATGGATGCCCTCCAATGACGGTAGTCTCTTCCCAGTCTATATGGTGGTCTTCAGATAATACATGTTCTGCTAGGGCACTATTGTCTGTGCTTAGTGTTTCTACTGCCCTCTTATGTTCTTTTATTCGTTGTGAGAGGTTCCTTCAAAGGATGTTTGATAAACAGAACAGGACAAGGTTCCAGGAAACGTGGATTGTGAATCTTTCATCTACAAGTATTACTGAACATCAGAAGTCAGTACTGTCAAAAGGACTAAACTTTGCTCCAACTCCAAACAAATTCCCGGTTCCAAAGATCATAACAAACATTGAAACGGCCCTGAAGTCTTCAAAGGCAAGTCCTGAATCCATCTCAGGAGCCCGTTCACAGATAGTCAAAATACTAGGTAAACCATCTCGACTTACACCAAATCTCACCCCGTCTGAATGAAAGAACTGAGGAAAAACAATACAATCTTAATCCTTCCAGCTGATAAAGGCAGAGCAACAGTAATAATGGACAAGGATGACTACAACAGCAAGATGCTAGCCATGCTGAATGATGCTGATATATACAAAAAACTTCCATGAGACCCATGTCCTGGATTGATGGGAATAATGAATTCCACTCTTCTGAAGATGAATAAAAGCCAACAGATTCCAGACCAACTTTACAGCCGTCTACGCATTTCAGGAGGACAAACACCAACAAACACCAATGATTTATGGTCTTCCCAAAGTCCATAAACCAACTGTACCACTTCGACCCATTGTATCCTTCTACACATCACTAACATACCAACTCTCGAAACATCTCTCATACATCCTATCTCCACTGGTAGGAAGAAGACAGTCTGCAGTACAGAATTCCAAAGAATTTGTGGATTTTATCGCACCACAACAACTGAAGGTTCTAGTGTATTTTGATGTAATATTATTGTTCACGAATATACCAACTGACCTTGCTATCAGGATAGCTCGCAAACATCTAGAGGACGATGATACTCTTGAGGAACGTACAAATCTGGAAGTGGACAACATCATTCTACTACTGGAGTGGTGCCTCAATGCCACATATCTACAATTCCAACAGGTCTACTACCAACAGAAGCAAGGGACTGCCATGGGATCTCCGGTATCAGTTACTATCGCCAACTTAGTAATGGAGGACGTGGAGGGAAGAACTCTCTCATCATTCAAGTCAACTGGACCTTTGTTTTGGAAAAGATATGTTGATGATACATGGACTGCTATCCATCCTGATCAAATTGATGAGTTTCACCAACATCTAAATTCTATTGAACCATCAATCCAATTCACTCGGGAAGTAGAAGGGAACAACCAACTGTCGTTTTTGGATGTCCTGTTAAAGAAAGATGAAGATGGACATATCTCAACTTCAGTTTATCGTAAGCCAACTCATACGGATCAATATCTACAGTATTCTTCACATCATCCTCTCTCACATAAGAGTCTGTCATGCAGACCTTGTTTAGGAGAGCTGATGTTCTATCATCAACTCTACTGGAGAAGGTCTCCGAAGGGGAACATGTGCTAAATGCTCTGGAGAAGAATGGCTACCCTAGGAATTTAATCAGGAGAAGTTATCGACAACAACACAGTGTAACTCCTAAAACAACTGAACAACCATCAACGAGAGTTACACTTCCTTATATCCAAGGAGAGTCGGAAGCTATCCGACGAGTACTAAAGAAATTGGATATTCCGACATGTTTTACTCCTGCGACCACTCTAAGACAGATATTATCACATCCTAAGGATCCGGTACCAACAATGAATAGAAGTGATGTAGTTTACAGGATTTTCCGTGTGCAGACTGTGACAAATCTTATGTGGGTCAGACTGGAAGGAACCTCTCACAACGAATAAAAGGACATAAGAGGGCAGTAGAAGCACTAAGCACAGACAATAGTGCCCTAGCAGAACATGTGTTATCTGAAGACCACCACATAGACTAGGAAGAGACTACTGTCATTGGAGGGCATCCATTTACAAACACCCGTACATCAACAGTCTCCCAGGAACCATCAACGGAGAGAAAGGGCTAATGCCTAACGACTATAACAGTTTATTAAAGAAACATCGTAGTAATTGACATTACTATATAAGTAGCTGAAATTACATGTATGGTTTATTGTACCACTGATGAAGACAGCTGAATAGCTGTCGAAACGTTTGGTATTGTTTTTCAAAATAAAAAATTGATTGGAGAATCAAAAAAGTAATGACTACTAACACACCCAATCATTCAGGATTATATACTATTGCAATTACTGTTACACAGAGATTATTTACTATTACTTGCACCATTGGGACCAATGAACTTCAGAGAAGCAGAGATAAATCCCAATAGTGTATATTACACTCATACAAGTACTATTACCATATGAAAGTCTTTTTCTATTGCTTATTACTATTACATAGACTTTCAGGCTGTTGAATACTATTACTACTACATGACACAGTGTAATCTTTACTATTACTATTACATATTACTATTACCCCATGTCTGGTGCAAAGGCAGTTTTAGTTTTCATCAACTCGTCTTCAGTGTCCGATAAATCCAAAGATGAACTTTCAGATCCAGATATAGAGTTATATTATGTTTGAAAAAGATCTTGATCAGCAAAACGATCTTCCATAGCTATGGCAGGCCTAAGTCTAGTCACGCGGGCAAGTGGGTTGTGCAAAACAATCCTAGAATTTTAACCCTTTTTGTTGTATATTGGGTCGAAGAGATAAGTAATACTAACTGTATTTTATATTCACCGATTATAAATCATGAAATAATGCACATTAATAAAGAAAGAAAAGTAGCAATAATGAGCACGAGCCAAGAGACACACGTTGAATTGCACACACTCAAAATTACGAAAAAAAACCAAATCAATCAATAATTACGAATAATAATAAATTAAATAATATAGCAAATGAATTAAACAATATAACAATTCTACCCCCTTTTTAGATATAACATGCATGTTAATAAGTAATTAAGGACTAATGTCAATAGTAAACAAGTCCCTGAAATCGATTTGGCGGGTGATGATCACGAGTGGATCTCCTAGGGCCAGAATCACTACTTCCTGTTATCGAACTAGGTGATGACGATTCCGTATTCGATGGTTCAATGGTGGGTTGTAATAGGTCAAAATCATCCCTATAATTAGATCCAGCATCCGTTTGATCTGTTTGACCTGAATCACACTTCCTCAAACTATTAACATGACGTCTAACAACCCCCTGTGCAATTTTAACCTGATAGGACACAGGACCTGAAACCTTAACTATTTCACCATGAAGCCGTTTCAGCTTGTTAGACCGAAAATCTCTTGCAAAAACTTTATCTCCTACTTTAAAAACACGAGTGACTCTGTTATATATTTGTTTCTGTTGACGTTCTTCAATTTTTTTCCCAATGTCAGGATGTAACAAGTCTAAATGAGATCTCGGACGATGTCCCATCAACATTTCTGCTGGGGAATAACCAGTTGTTGTATGAGGTGTTAACCTATACCTAAATAAAAATCGAGTTAATCGAGCTTGTAGTGAACCTCCCTGAATCTTCCTTAATGCACCTTTAAAAGATTGAACTGCCCTCTCTGCTAAGCCATTAGTAGAGGGTTGATAAGGTGAAGATGTAATATGCCTAATACCATTACTATCCAGAAACTCTTTAAATTCCATACTCGTAAAAGATGGACCATTATCCGTAACTATCATTTTAGGAAGTCCATGTTCAGCAAATATTTGTTGTAGTTTGTCTATAGTGCTAATAGATGTAATAGAGTTCATAATAACGACTTCTAGCCATTTGGAATATGCGTCAACTAAAACTAGGTACATACTTCCCATAAATGGCCCCGCAAAATCTAGATGTAACCTAACCCATGGTTGTCTCGGCCAGTCCCATGGGTGTACTGGTGCCACGGGAGGAAGGGGTTGAAATATCTGACAACGACCACATGCTTTTACATATTCCTCAATTTCTGAATCCATGCCTGGCCACCAAATGTAACCACGACCTAAACTTTTCATTCTACTGGACCCCAGGTGAGTTTCATGGAGCTGATCTAATAAATACTTCCTTCCTTGAGGCGGAATTATGAGGCGGGAACCCCATAGAAGACAACCATTTAATACACTCAATTCCTTTTGCCTAGAAACAAATGGTTGAAATTCCTTCCCCAAATCAGCAGATGGCTAACCCGAAATTACAAATCTACATACCCTTGATAAAAGTGGATCCTTCTCTGTCCAACATTTAATTTCTTCAGCACTAACACATGTAGTTTTTAAATGGTTCATTAACTGAACTAACTCTCCAGGTAAGCCAGTATAAGTGGTAGTAACTGGTCTAGGAAGACGACTTAATGCATCAGCATTAGCCAAGTTTGCAGAAGGTTTATATTCAATTTTATATTGATAAGCGCTAAGGGTCAAGGCCCACCTCTGTAACCTAGCTGAAGCCATAGGAAGGACAGCTCTAGACTCACTAAACAAACGAGCGCCGTCGGGACGGGACCCTCGCCTACGTGGCAAGGTAATACAAACTATAATTTCGAAATATAATATGCTAAAAGATTATAATTATCATTGCTCGTTTGTATGGTCATATAATAATGAGAATGTTTACTTCAGATTGTTTAGTTTGTGTATAAAACATATTAAGTTATAAAACCGTACTGGCATGTTAGTTTTTATAATAATATTATAATAGATATAGATATATATATATATATATATATATATAAATTATATAAACTAACATGTCACTACTTATTACTTAGTATGATTATACTAGTCTCTTCCTTGTCTATACTATAAGTCTTACATTTTAGTCTCTGTATTATCTGAAAGAAGAAAGAAAGATCCTCAATTCGTCTTGTGAAATATTCCACAAAGACAGCATAGATAGGTCCGCAAAACTGCTGACGTTCGAGTAACGTGCACAGCACATGACTTTGAAAAATTGAAATAGGTGGAGTTTGAAAGTAATGGAGAATGCTTGGAGCCAGTACTCGATGTTGTAGCAACCACTACCCAAATTTTGTTTGCTTTTATGTAGTGCTTTGCTAGCGATAGTCATGATATAGGAGTAGTTATGTTTTGATGTGTCCAGATGCCTCCACGAGTCTTCTCAAGTCTGGAAACAGTAACCGTGAGTTATAAACATTGTGATAACTTTATAACCGAAAGGTTTAAGAAGAATTCCTACGTTATTTTTTTTCCTTGTATAATTTGAAGTCTACCAGTACCCCTTTTGAAACGTCAATGTTTTTATTTTTCCAGAAAAATTGCTAACACACACACACACACACACACACACAGACACACAGACACACAGACAAAACGATTACCGTACCCTTCCGCCTACGCTACGCGGCGAGGGTAATAATGTAAGGGTTGGTGATCAGATCTGATTATAAAATCACGACCATATATATGTAAGTGAAACTTTTTAACCCCAAAAATTATGCCTAAGGCTTCCCTGGGAGTAGTTCATTTCAGATGGAGATAAGGTTCTTGATGCATAGCCTACTGGTCTCTCAGTACCATCCTCCATTACGTGGGACAAAACTGCACCCACACCGTAAGGTGAGGCATCACATTCTAATACTAATTTCTTTGAACCGTCGTAGTGTACTAGTAGGGAGTCACTTTGTAACATTTCCTTAGCTAAACAAAAAGCCGTTTGTTGTTCACTACCCCACTCCCATTTTGACTTTTTATGTAATAAGGCATACAGAGGGGCTAGTTTAGTAGATAAATTCGGGAGGAATCTGCCGTAATTTATCATGCCAAGGAAAGCTTTCAGTTCAGTAACACAAGTGGGAGTACGAGCCTCTTTGATAGCCTCTACTTTTTTATTGGATGGATGCAACCCATTTTTATCAATGATATATCCCAAGTACTCCACCTTTGGTGCCATAAAAATACATTTGGATTTATTAAGTTTAAGGCCAGCTTCACTCAACTTGGACAAAACTTTGTCCAGGTTTTCTAGATGATCTTCCGTCGAAGTACCTGTTATTAAAATGTCATCCAGGTAAGCTAAAACACCACGAAACCCTTGAAAGAGGCTGTCTATCACCCGTTGGAAGATGGCAGGGGCAGATGAAACTCCAAAAGGGAGCCGATTATACTGAAAAAGCCCTTTATGGGTATTAATAGTCAAATATTTCTTAGATTCATTATCTAGTTCAAGCTGTAAGTACGCTTGAGATAAATCAAGCTTGGAGAATGCCTGTCCTCCAGATAATGCTGAAAACAAGTCATCTATTCTCGGTAGGGGGTATGACTCTAAACGAGACACCTTGTTTGCCGTTAACTTATAATCTCCACATACTCTAATTGTGCCATCTTGCTTAACCACAGGGACGATGGGTGCTGCCCAATCAGAAAATTGTATGGGGGTAACAATACCTTGATTTACTAATCTATCTAATTCTGTTTCTACTTTAGCTTTAAGCACATAGGGGATACGAGGTTTAAAAAATTTTGGTGTTATTCCCTCTTGAACTTGGATCTTAGCTTTCATACCTCTAAGTGTGCCCAAACCACCACTGAAAACAGAGGGATGCTTTTTTAGTAGCTCCTGTGACAAATCCCACCCCCTAACTGTATTGATTTCCTGCCAATTAAGTCTGAGTTTATGCAACCAGTCCCGCCCTAATAGGCTGGGGCCATTCCCCTTTATGACTAACAATGGTAAAACAACTTCTTGTTGATTATTTTTAACTTTAACATTCATTTGACCCAACACATTTAATGACTCACCAGTGTAAGTCCGTAATCGAACTGACGTATACTCTAGTACTGGGTGCTTGGACTTCCCACACAGTGACTTGTATGTTTCTTCACTCACGATGGACTTTGATGCCCCAGTATCTACTTCCATGTTCAACTCCGATCCTTCGACGTTCATGGTTACTTTATACGGTTCCGACGAGTTAGACGATAATGCAAACATTATATAACAATCCTCTTCTTCAGGATCACCCTTTACCACTCCTTCGACATAATTAGCTTGATTCGACGACGGTTTGCTTGATTTAGGATGAGGCCTTCCTCTTCCCTGTTTACTAAGACACATTCTAGCCAAATGTCCTTTCTTTTTACATGCTTGACATTCTACATCTTTAAACCTACAGAAGGTAGCAAGGTGATGACCACCACATCTTATACACGAATATTTCTTGGTTTCTGGTTGTGTTCTCTTTGGGGGTTTCCCAGTATTGAAATGGACTGTCTGACAGTCTCGAGATGTAGCCAAATCCTTAGTATCTTGGTCTGCTGTTTCGATTGCCTGAGCCAACTGTAGTGCCCTCCCAAATGTGAGGTCCGGTTCAGCCAACAGCCTTCTTTGAATACGATCATTGTTTACTCCACAGACCAAGCGGTCTCGCAACATCACCTCAAGAGTATCCCCAAACTCACAAAATTCTGATAATTGTCTTAATATAGCCATGTACGTTGCTATTGATTCATCTTTTGTCCTCACCCAAGTGTTAAATTTATATCTCTGTACGATGCTTGAGGGTTTTGGATTGTAGTGATTAGTGACCAATTCAACAATATCATTGAAACTTTTCTCACCAGGTTTTGCTGGAGATACCAGATTCCTTATCAACTGGTACGTTTTGGGACCACACGCACTAAGTAAAACTGCACGCTTTTGTGCATCTCTCGTAATACCGTTTGCTTCACAGTAATGACCAAATCTCTCGATATAAGATCTCCAGTCTTCCACCGAATTATTGAAAGTAGAAATAGTGCCATGTGTCGCCGCCATTTTTGAAACTAGTGGCCTATCCAATCTCTTCTAATCCAATCCTCGTCGCCAAATATGTTGTATATTGGGTCGAAGAGATAAGTAATACTAACTGTATTTTATATTCACCGATTATAAATCATGAAATAATGCACATAAATACAGAAAGAAAAGTAGCAATAATGAGCACGAGCCAAGAGACACACATTGAATTGCACACACTCAAAATTATGGAAAAAAACCAAATCAATCAATAATTACGAATAATAATAAATGAAATAATATAGCAAATGAATTAAACAATATAACACTTTTGACATCATCTTTTTTGAATCAAAGTTTAACAACCTCGTCCAAAAAAAATTTAGCCCAACCTGGGCATCTGTATAGTGATTGCTTCTTGGGTCTTGCTTTCTTTAATCTTGATCCATCTATCCACTTTAGTGACTTGAAGAGACCTTCAGCATCCCCAACCTGGGCATCTGTATAGTGATTGCTTCTTGGGTCTTGCTTTGTTTAATCTTGATCCATCTATCCACTTCGGTGACTTGAAGAGACCTTTGGCATCCCCTACCTGGGCATCTGTATAGTGATTGCTTCTTGGGTCTTGCTTTCTTTAATCTTGATTGATCTATCCATTTTAGTGACTTGGAAGAGACCTTCGGCATCCCCAACCTGGGCATTGGTATAGTGATTGCTTCTTGGGTCTTGCTTTCTTTAATCTTGATCCATCTATCCATTTTAGTGACTTGAAGAGACCTTCGGCATCAACTTGGGCATCTGTATAGTGATCTCTTCTTGGTTCTTGCTTTCTTTAATCTTGATCCATCTATCCATTTTAGTGACTTGAAGAGACCTTTGGCATCCCCAACCTGGTCATCTGTGTATAGTGATTGCTTGCAGGCTTGTCTTGCTTTCTTTAATCTTGATCCATCTATCCATTTTAGTGACTTGAAGAGACCTTCGGCATCAACTTGGGCATCGGTATACTGATTGCTTCTTGGGTCTTGCTTTCTTTAATCTTGTTCCATCTATCCACTTTTTTGTCTTGCAGTCTTGATCCATCCATACACTTCTTGGTCTTGCGCAGTCTTGATCCACTTCTTCTCAGTCTTGTCCTCCTTGGCTCCCTGAGCCACTACTAATGTCGCATGCTTGAGATGCACCCCTTCTTATAGTATATTTCCCTGCCTTTTGTCTTAATCGTTTTAGCCAATCAAATTTACTCAAAGATTTCCATTGTTCTTTTCCAGCCTTTTGTTTTTTTCTGTGCTTTTTTCTCTTGTTCCTGATAACTCTAAAGCTGTTTTTCTACTGCAAATAGAACTTGTAGCATAAAATTTATTGTCTCACAGTGAATCTTGTGATGTATTTTGAGGCTGGTGTCACTTTCAGTTTGATAATAACAGTTTTACTGCATGTGAGCTCATAGAAAGATACTTTCAATGACTGTGAAGCTGTTTTGCTAGAGATAGGATATCGTTTTGAAGACTACACACAACTGACTGTGAGCATTTAATATTTAAACTGAGAGCTATATAGTAGTTATGGCCATTCAGTGCCTTGTATAGACGCAGAGAGAGAGATGTATTTTGCATGTTAGGAAGTTAGTTGAATGGTTGGACGACGAACAACAACAGAAGACCGAAGCTATTAAACTGGTGTAACTGAGCTCTTAATGGTTGCAAATGGAGATATACTAAACTGAGTCAACAAATGTGAAGATGGTGGTGAACTGTGTCTGCTTCAGTATGCATGGGAAGGCTTTACAATCCAGGTCTATCATCAGATATATTTTGCATGTTTCGAGTCAATGTTAGTTAGAAAGACAATGGAATTGATAAAGGTGAGTTTGATATATAGGCATGGAAGAACAATATGTAATTGCTAGTGGAGATATATGTTATATATAATTATATATATATATATATATTATATATATATATATATATATATATAATATATATATATTATATAATTTGTCAAAACTGATTCAACACAGTTAAAGATCAAGGAAAGTTTTATAATCCAGCTCTCTGTGTACAAGTTAAGTTCATTATGGGTTCCTGCTTAGATATAGAGATCATGTGATGGTGAACAGATGAATTCTTTTCACATCATTACTGTGTATAATAACAATAATTATTATTATACTATTATTTATAATTATATAATTAATTACATGTATTATATATACACTTTTTTATGTTGGACGGAGTATTGTATTGCTATATATGACTGAGAGACATGTCATTATTTAGCACATGTACTCACTGCAGTGTGCCAAATGTATTGGATTTAAAATACATAATATATATATATATATTATGGAGTCAATCATAACTGTATGTCATGAGTAATATAACTACAGATATATTATAGGTATGATTGCTTCTATATGTAGTGTTATTAGCTAATAATGATATGACTGTTGTAACAAGTTAGCAAATAATTATTCAATACAAACTGATAGTTTTTATCAGATGCCCAGATCTGTCACGGGATTGATGCCCAGATGTGTCACGGGATTGATGAAAAACTGTTGCTACGTACGAATGAAACACATGAACAGATTTATTGTAAGACTGTAAATTTGATAATGTGAGTTCTATTTGCAGTAGAACAACTGCTTTAGCAGTGAAATCTCTAATTGGCTGAAAAAATTAATTAGAACATTCCTGCATGTGCAGCTTAACTGTGCACGCTCCTGTCAAGACTATTGACTAAGAAGTATTAGAAGGTCATTCTTTCCGGAACATTCTACTTTTTGTTACTTGTTAACTTTAATCATTATTGTAGCACTATATATAAAAACAGTCACACCTATATATCTGAAATTGACTGACTGACTGACTGACTCCAAAATAATTTTTGTTTAGTTCAGTACATAAACACCACTAATGTCATAGTGACTTCTTCTCGTGTTTCAGACTTTACACAATAATTGTAAAAGATGATTTTCTTTTTATGGCCCGTAGGGCCATCCTTATAATTGCTTTCCACGGGGTTTAATGTATATATATAATTATATACATATATATATATATATATATATATATATATATATAATATATATATATATATGTGTCACTTGCGCGACTATGCGTTGTATACGTAGTTAAGGAAGTTGCGTCATTACCGGGGGGCTCGGTCAATTAATGGGCGTGGCGCGTAAAAGAACGCGCGTGCTACCGACCAGCCAGGAAGATTCAGAAAGGATGTAAAACTGCTAATAACTGTTGTATATAGCGGAGAAACAGTATAGATATTATGCAAGAATCTTTAACAAGTAAGTATGATAAGTTGTTGAGTTTCAGACACGAGGAAGTCATCATTTAGAACCTTGAAGGAGTACCTCAGTCAGTTCATCAGACATCTGTGTATTTAGACTGCAATTAGGCTTACACTTACGTCTTCAGGCCCCAGAAGTACACAGAAAGGTAGAGACACTAGTGCCATCAGCAATGCTTAATACATAGTCATCACAAAGCGAATATAGGGATGTTTTTTTCTCTATGTACACTTGTTTAAGAAAAAGATTACAATATTGTATTCAAAAAAAGAGTCTTCTAAGAAAAAAAGATGTTTAATTTTGACACTAATCCCCTGCCATAGAATAATAGTAGAAAAATAGTGTAGAATAGAATAGTGTTATTAATACACAAAAGAATATTGGTGTATATATAAATATTATAATTATATATATATATTTATATACAATAAGGATGTGAAAAGAATTAAGTAAAAGTTTGTATAATATCGTCATGCACATAATCTCTATATGTAACTAACTTGTACATAGATATTATAATTGGATTATGAAGCTTTCCCATATTAAAATTATTTAAAAGTTGTTGGCTCAGTTTAATTATATATATAATATTATATGTATTTCCACTTATCCAGTCTCCAGTTCCAGTCTACCTCATCCATTGCTCCAGTGCAGAAGACTTTAATTTTTCTTTAATTTCTTGTAAGTTTATTGCTGTTTTTATGAATTTGTTTTATTTTTAATGTAATATTTCACAATATACTATTTTTCTTAATGTGTAATAATGTAATAATTTTCATAATAGTGTACACCACTATAAATGTTTCTTGTGTATTAATAATGTAATAATTATTTCATAATAATATACAGAACTATTTTATCTTGTGTATTACAATTCTATTCTACACTATTTTTCTACTATTATTCTATGGCAGGGGATAAGTGTCAAAATTAAACACCTTTTTTCTATAAAAGAAGACCCTTTTTGCATATATATAATCCGTTATATATTATTGTGCAAAGTCTGAAACACAAAAAGTCATTGTGACAATAGTAGTGTATATGTATCGAATGGTGTAGGCAGTCAGTCAATTTCAGATATATAGGTGTGACTGCTTTTTATATAGTGCTACAATAATGATTAAAGTTAACAAGGAACAAAAAGTAGAAAGAATGACCTGCACAGGGTTCTTCTTCTAATACAATAGTTATCGACAAGTCTTGACAGGAGCGTGCACTGAGCGTGCAGGAATGTTCTAATTAATTTTTACAGATTTCACTAATTAATTATTTATTAATTAATATCAAAAGGTAGTCTCGCCAGGCCAGCCCCTCACACGCTACGCGAGGGTCTGGTCTGGGATGTTGTATTCGTGTTTAACACGCCACAGTTTTTGTGGCGTGTTAACCACAGGCAAAGTGTATAAAGTATGCATTAGTATAGTGTTGCAGTCATCAGCTGGGGCGGGTTTCTTAAGTGGGTGAAATTAATTAAAACTGATGTGTTGATATACTTTGTACACTGTGGTTAACACAAAAACTGTGGCGTGTTAACACGAATATGCAACATGCGAGTTTGACCAGACACTCTTCCCTGTAGCGTGTGAAGGGCTGGCCTTGCGAGACTAGTCTTTCTTTTTCCTGATGCTAAAGCAGATGTTCTACTGCAAATAGAACTCACACTTTTTCATCAATCCCATGACAGATCTGGGCATCTGATAAAAAAACTATCAGTTTGTATTGATGAATTTGGAATAATTATTTGCTAACTTGTTACAACAGTCACATCATTATTGAACACTACGGAAACACCTATAATATATCTGTATTTATATTAGTCATGACATACAGTTATGATTGACTCCATAATATATATATATTTAAATCCAATACATTTGGCACACTGCAGCGAGTACATGTGCTAAATAATGACATGTCTCTCAGTCATATACAATACTACGTCCAACATAAAAAAGTGTATATATAATACTTGTAATTAATTATAAATAATAGTATAATAATTGTTATTATACACAGTAATGATGTGAAAATAATTCATCTGTTCACCATCACATGATCTCTATGTCTAACCAGGAACCCATAATAAACTTAACTTGTACACAGAGAGCTGGATTATAAAACTTTCCTTGATCTTTAACTGTTGTTGAATTGTTTTAAGTGCATGGATGGATCAAGACTGCAAGACCAGGAAGTGGATAGATGGATTAAGATTTAAAGAAAGCAAGAACCAAGAAGCAATCACTATACCGATGCCCAGGTTGTTAATTAAACACAGGAATGAAGCCTATGAATATATAATTAATTAATTCCTACATAATGAATACACTCATTAAGAACTCTCCAGTAGGTCTACAAAACTTAGGAAACTCCTGTTCTGCAAACTCTATAGTTCAAGTTCTGTCTTATATTCGCCGCAAATATTACCATGCATGCCCTTCTGCCAACGATAATCGTTAATCAATTAACTTTACATTCATGATGCAAAAAATTTTTCATTAAATAGTATTCAAATTACTTGTGCCTTAGTCTGAGTCCTTCATGAGCATAATTGTAGTCCAAATTTCCATTGGTCTTTGCAAGATGTTCCGGTTCCACCTTGTCTTGTTGATTTTCAGTAGTTGGTTTGGTAGGCACACAAATATAATTTACACAAAAGAAATGGACAAATAAAACAAAATAACTAAAATACATTGCAAAAGAAATGTAAACATAAAAGTATGTAGTTTCAACTCGGCCATCACAATACCAACCAGTGTTAATGTGACTATATATATATATGTTAATTACAATTCCAATAAACATCTGGATAAGCTGTAAAGACGTAATAAATATGTTAACCCACTTTGGTAGATGGACAATGTGAGAAGCACGAACTGCATAGTATCCATACATGACTGAGTGCACAATATAGTTCATAGAAACGAACCATTGGCCAGGAGTAATCAAGGTACCATAATGATACCAGCAGTATATAAAAACTGTGATGTGGTGATACCAGTGAAGGAAAATTAACTTCTGTTTCCTCAAAACAATAAAATAAGTATCAACCAACTCGGGGGCTTTTGAAAGCACAAATAGAAATGACCACAGACCAGCAGCACCATCATGAATGATTGGTTTGCACACTGAAAAATAAAAACCTTGATTCATTAGTCCTTGGATAAATTGGCTAGCAGCCATATAAACACCAACTGAACTAAATAAGCACAATCCAAGACTCCAAGCAAACAAAGGCATTCTTAGATTGTATTTCTCTCTATTTTTCATCCATATTTTGATAGAATATATGCTCATCACATAAAATACAGATAAGTAAATTGAAAAATGCCACTTGGGGCGAAGCCAACCAGCAGCATTAACAGATCTGAAAAAATAAACGAAGAAAAGTTTAATATAAGGACTGTATAGGAATAAAATAAGAAATAGTTGTAATATTTCATGTACATAGTTATAATCATTTTGTGTTGATTAGCCAGTAATAATATAAAAGTCACATCCATAATACTATCATTGCACTGCTATTCGTGCATTTCAAATGATGTATGATAATTACTATTCCAATTGGTGAGAAAAACTCTCAGGTGCAATTAATGCTTCCTTCAGCATTATGAATGTTTAACAGAAGAGAAATAGTTTACATGTCTGCACTAGGTAGTTGTACTGTACAAATAATTACTGTAACTAAAGAAGCCAGCTATATATGTAATTTGCACCATCTAATTGCACAATGCATAATTTAATAATACGTATAATAAAATAGTTTGACTACTATTAACTATCTCCAGGAATTACAAATAAGGATAATCTAAGTGGTGTGATATGTGACAAAGTTTATAATAACAATTATTACTGCTTCACCTTTTCTGAGTATACATACTTATATCATTGGTGTAGTGATGCACCATGCATTGGTATGTATAATTATGGTGTGAAGCGTCTCTGAAATCATCAAATTTGAGCATTAACTACAGACAATGAATATAGCATGTTCTGTTATGTTTGGGTCACTTGCCCCTAGAGCCCCCATGTTTTCCAAAATTATATAATTATGACATTAATAATACTATAGCTTTAATTGGGAGTGCTATGGTAATAGTCCTGAATGTTATTTTAATTTTTGATTGGTAAAAGAAGTATGAATTAATGGTATTGTCTATTGTTGTTCAATCATGTATACAATATTTATACCATAACAATAATGCATACTGTCTGGTTCATACTTTAATCTTATCAAACACAACTCCACAATCTGATAATTATATGCATAGCTATAATAATTGTACAAGTATTAGATCATAAATATTATTATTATATAATTATAATATTATGTATAATAATTTATTATATATATATAATATATATATATATATATATATATAATTATTATAATATATATAACACAAGTGTGTGTATATATAATTATAATACTTTTACAATTATAATTATGTAAATGTTATACATGCTATATATTCACTCACTCAAAATCCTCATGCAGTTTAACAATATATCCCGTTACATTCCGTATAGCCATTGCTGCAGCGATATTCAGCTGGATTCTGGAATCTGAACACTTGTATCGAACTATAATTATTTATATTACCACGCAGCCAGCAAAGGTCAAGTTAAATAAGGGTGGAGCTTATTATCACAATAAATTATAATATGAATAATAATAATATTATAATATAATTTATAATTTCAATCTTTGATTGTAAATTTTGTTCAGGACCTATAGGTAGGAGTTGTTAATGCTAATCCATTAATATGGCCATTCATTAATGACGAACATTCCTTTTCAGATGAAGAACCTTTCGATATTTCTCTACTGATTACATTAATAGTATCAGATTTACGTGGTCTGTTATAAACGTATGTCCAATAATAGAAATTCCCAAACAAGATAGCATACGAAACATAAAAGAAAACAGATATTCCAACTGTAAACCAGTCCATGGCACACACTTTACCAAGTGTGACAGCTCGAATAGCTGTGTAGTTAAAAAACATACCAAAAAACATTTGAGAGAGTTGAAGAGTTGTAATAACACGAGCAGTCCAACGAGGAGGGTTTCTGCCACTAGCCTTGATTGCATAGTAAGTGTACATAATAGCATGTACAAAGTAGTTCACAGAACCAAACCATACACCAGTAGATATTGGAAATGCATAACTGTACCAACAATAAATAAACACAGAAAAATGATGATAATAGTGTAGAAAAGAGAGCTTCGATTTCCGAAGAATGATGAAAACAGTATCAAATAATTCTGGTAGCTTTGATAGTGGGAAAAGAAAAGACCAGATTCCCAAATGAGTGGAACCAATGAAATAGTTCACATCACATATACTATACTCAAATCCACCGTACATGATAATATTATTCCATAGATGAGGGAAGGCTCTACAACAAGCATAAATACTGAAAGCAGCCAATCCAGTGCTCCACATGCATAATGCTCTGCGTAGATCATATGGTTTTCTGTTTTTCATAAACTGATGGCCCAGATAAATTAGAGTGAGATAGATACCAGAGAAAACGAACGACATCCACCAATAATTATTCATCCATGGCAGAGCTCGTCGTTCATCAAACTGTTGTTCAACACGATCTAAGAATCTGTACACAGCTGCAGGATATTCCATAATGAGGCTTCGTACGTAAATGCTAAATGATTGAAGATCTTGAGTTTCGTTCAACAGTCAGATAACTGCACATGCATGAATGTTATCAGGCAACTATAATAATTGCGTTATTGCAATGCCACGCCCTTATCACCCTATCGACGTCGATCGATCGATCGAAAGGATCGGCGGCTAAAGGTCAAGGTTGAAGGTTACTTTTTTTTGAGGTGGAGTTTCATCATGAAAGAGGAATCTTTTCTTCTTAAATACATCTTGACAATTACATCTGCAGCCGTGGCAGAAACTGGTGAGGGATATAATTTTTCTTCTATATAATTATACATACTCAGTATTGCATAATAATTAATATTAAAAAATAATATTATCAACGTTAATTATTAATATAGTATTCTTTCTCAGACTGAAGTATCTAAGAATGGGACTTGAATATTTGGATCAACTGACAAGAAAAGCACCTCGTTAATATTCATACAACACCACCCCTCTTACTCAGGTATTAGTATGGCCCGTACTAAGACACGAGTCAGAGGCGTGGTTGCATATGAATATTAGCAAAGTGTTTGTCAGTTGATCCAAGTAATCTAGTCCTATTCCCAGATACCTTAGTCTGGGAACAAGACTACTCGCAAACTGGCAACTTGCAACCTAGCATTTAGAAAATAAGTACTTGTTAATAGACCTTGTGCAGCTAACATCAGAAGGTTGAATTTTCCGTATATTTACCATATTACAAGTGTTTATGAGTGGCAAAAGAATAGTTGTTTCTATTGCATTCTCCAGAAAAAGCGCACTTGGAATCATGAGCAGACAATATGTTGTTTAATTCCAATTGGGAACAACCAGACTGTAGAGATGCATCAACTTTCTGCTTGTAGTAGAGAGAACGCAGCAAATCTACTACACTATTGTATAGTATCTTGCCACTCAAATTGGCAGATTCGCCGTATATTTCTGTGTTGGATGACGTAACCGCACAAGGTCTATACTTTAGCTACAGATTGTAAGTTGCATGTAAAGTGTCTGTCAATAATTGCCTGTAATTAAATGAGGAGATATGGCTGACTTGGGTAAAATGTGCAGAACACCCCCACTTATTCTGAAAAGGCAAAGGTTGGTCTTCAATATAGAAACTGAAAAAAAATTATAATAATTATAATATCGAACACTCATGACTCATCAAATGACCTTTGAAGCTAAAATGTACTCAAGGATCTCATTTGTGAAATGAACAAAGAATAATTATTACTGAGGTTGGCAGATGACCAGATGTACCAAGCAGATTAATCTTTAGTCAGATCTGACCTTTAGGATTCTTCTTGCTTGAAAAATCAAGTGTTAAGCATAAGATTATGATAGTGCAATTTTATGCAATTCTCAGTAATGTTATTTTCACAATTTTATATATATCGCATTTCAAAAATGAAGGTTTTATAATAATACTATTATGTTTTCTGTTCTACAGTGTAGCATTATTATAAATCAAACTGATAGTAATCATATTCTTTTGTCATCCATGTTAGTCTTTTCTTTATACGACACTTCTGATTGCACTTGCTCACGATCGTATCAAATATTTTTAAAGATTCTTTCCTTGCCAAACATTGCTCTAATACATGCTGTAATACATGCTAATAATGAACAATAAAGTCTAAAATGAATTATTTTTGTTAACTTAACATTTAAAAATTTGTAGGTTGACTCTGTCAAAGACTGTCTTGTAGTAGTCTGCCCCTCAAACATTTGGATCTTCCACTCAATAAAAAGGCCTAACTTTAGTTTGTTTAGCTCATGGCATTCGTTTTTTTTCCTTAATCAAAACTTGTAACTTAAATATATAACTATAATTACAATAATCTTGTTATTTACATTATTATAAGCATGTATTATATATAATCATTCAACATAGTAATTACTACTGAATTAGGCCTATATAAAATCATCCATTCTTCAACTATAAAATGAACTCTTCTATGTTTTCATCAAAGTAGTTGGTATCGTATTGTATGTGAAATATCAGGTATCGCCCACCACTACTGTCTAAATTAAAATACAAGTACATGGCTACTTGTACATGTACACCAGATTCTACTACAAATGTGCATTACTAATTTATCTCATGAAATGAAATTGAGCCCACAATCATTATCCTCTTCTTATTTTCGTAAGTTAAAAATTAATTTATAATGATTTTTAGTCTGTCCAATAAATGGGAGATAGTGTAGTAAATTAATAACCTCAAGATGCTTGTTAATTTTGACCAGCAGATGTAAGCAAAGATTGAATCTCTTTCTCCATTTTGTCTGTTTGTAACATAAAGATATCATCTACATCTTGATTAAAATTATTTCTTTGTGTGACGTTCTATTATAATAATTATTAAAAGTTGATGGACCATTCGGATTACTCAGTGTAACTAAATGTTATTCACATTTACCTTGACTTCAAAAAATGTTCATAACTTAATTTAAAATGACCAACATTCTGTATACCTGCACCAATTTTATACTATTGGATCCCATTCTTTTTTGTGTATGTCAAATTTTAATCCATAACTTTGTTATTGTGTTACATCTATTTACTTTATGACCTAAAACTATATAGTATATACATTATAGTACTTATAAATCATGACATCCTAATTTTGAAGTCATCGCACTAAATGTAAACAGACTTTGTATGTAATAAATGCTATCCATCTCCTATTCTTGCCTACTGTATGAATTGCACTCTACTTGATTCCTTATTTTCACACTATTTGTTATATTACCGAGGCTTCAATGTATACCGACTCAGACAGAGTTTATTTTATGCTTATAATGTCAGCAAACAAATTCTTATTCTCCGTAATATACATTGTGAATAGAACATCTCCAATATAAATTTACTATTGAGTTATATTGAAGACTTCTATCTCTTATATAGTTACCTTTCCTCTTGATCTCACTAAAACAAGACTGCAGGTACAAGGTGAACTTAACAGGACCAAATCATATAGAGGTATGCTTAGAACAGCTGCAGGAATAGGTGAGCTTAACAGTTAACAAAAAATTATAATGTATAATTATAAAATGAAGTTTATTGTCTGTGTGTCTCTGTCTTCAGTTAGTGTATACACATAGTCACATACATTGTAAAAAGCTTGGGTACTCCTAAGGTTGAAAACTTTCCCAATTAACTATGGATCATTTCTCTCTGAACTATCTCGCAAAGGAGTTTTAGACCAAATCAGGGGACAGACTAAGATAGATTTTGAGAAATTTGCTGATCCCAACACATTAGTACCCACAATTCTGGCATGCCCCTCTGCCACTTTGATTCAGCTGACAGTTAATTGTCAGCAGTCCAGTGAATTCCTCTTGTGTTTTTCGCAAAGATAGTACACTATGATCACAAATTGTTCCCAAAACAATCTATAATAAATGGCAGAACCCTTGCCACAAGTGTGATTGATATACTGACAAGAAAATAATTGCAGACAATACTTGACTGTAATTTAATTATTACACTGAGATTGCATTAAACTAATTGTGTCGCAACTTACACTCCACTCCAGCCAAACGTACATGGAACTTACACTCCAGAGAAGCACAGTGTTAAAATTAAGTAGCAAACAGTTTTGCAGCTTCAATCACGTGCATGAAAGGAAATAGGTGAAGTTGTTATTGTCAAAGGCTTAGCCTACCATTCAACTTCAGCAAATTGCCTACTCCAGTGCTGCCTAGTGGATGCTGCAGGTTGCAACCATCAAGCACGAAGAAGAAGTATGGTCTATTCACTAGCAACATGGAGTAGGCAACTTGTTGCCAACTTCAAAGTTGCCCAGTTGATGTAAGGATTAGAACCAGCTCAATGTTGTAGCAGCCACTACTTCAATTTTACTTGATGTCAAGCTTTTATTTGACAGTGAAAGCCTTCAAACAATATGAGTTGTGTTTTCATGTACTTTGTTGCTACCAGAAGCCTTCTGAAAGTGGTGAAACAGCAATAATGAGTTTAAAATTTGTCATAACTTTATAACCAAACAGTTTTAGAAAAAGCCTGTCTTATTTTGATCCTTATAGAATTTCAAGTCTGTTGGTACCTCGATCAAAATGCCAATGTTGTTAGTCCAAATATTTTAGAAACACACACACACGCAAATACACAGACAGAAAACGTGGTTACATTAACCCTCCACTCTGCCTGCTGGGGCAAATATTAACGATAACTGCTACGTACATTATCACATTGCTTGTGCTTTGCATATGTGTACCAACTGAATAACCAGCCTAATATTATTGTACTTTAGCTGACAATAGCAATGTGGTTTTCACAATCCTTGTGGTGCATCCTTTATCATACATAATTTGACTAATTTCAAATTGAAACTGGTAAGTTTATATGCAGTTTCAATAGTTCTTTTGTAATAGTAGATGGAAAATGGCTATACATGTGTACCTCTTAATCTACGCCATTTGCAATGTCATACCACTATGGTAATTTCCTTGTATGACCCCCTACACAGGTGAGGGTTAATAATTAAGTATTTACATGTACTATTACTGTTAGTAAACATAATTACTGCTATTACACGTACATGCATAGTTGCCACCTAATACTATTACTGCAGGCTTTTCACTGTGTAAACTGATGATAGGAAGTTAAATAGCCTATCTGACTAGTATAATTAGAACATGGTGTTAGACAAATGGCATCTATCTGGGCAAAATTGTTTACCTGCAATGTTACACCATCACCCTACTAACTTAATTTATATCATAATTTATTCATATATTCATACAGCTTCAAGTTTCATTCCATTACTACTACATGTAGTATTACTTTTGAAAGTACTTAAGTACAAATTGAAGCACTTAACCTTAACATTGTTAACAATCACAATTTAAATTTAAATACTCCATCAATGGACTGTTAATGTACAAAAACAGCTGGAAGTTTGTGACTTGCTTCTGCCATTCTTTGTACTGTCTCACACCTGTTCAAGCAGCTGTAAAACAGCATTATGCTATCAACCAACAAACGTCCTTTGAATAATGCTGATAAGTAAGTTATCATCACCTGATACAGTGATAATAACACTCTGGTACAGACATAAAGTTTAACACACTTCACAAGTTTACACAAGGATAACTGATCATGCATAGTCAAATAGTTATGTGAAAGTGCTCAAAGTACTTTGAAATTCTTCATTATTATGAAAGGGCTTAAGCACATATTGTAAACACTGTCAAATTTAACATTAAGTACTGGAGTAAGCACTGGTACTTGTGCTTAATTAAGTTAACCCTTTGAGCACTGAGCTTGTATGCCAGGAGCACACTCCCAAGTGCACAGTGCTTAAATGCCACATATATGTGACATCAGTCCTCTAAGAGTTAAGCGCAAGTACTTAAGTGCTATGCCCCATGTCTGAGTCATCGAAACACAACTATCTTTTTTGAAGGCTATCGCTGTTTAATCACAGCTGCAAATCAAGTACATGTACAATTGAAGTAGTGGCTGCTACAACATCAAGTTGGCTCTAAGCTTTCTGCCATGACAGTCGCTTTCAGCTCCACCTATTTCATTTCATGCTCTTGGTTGAAGCCACAAAACTGTTTCTACTTCATTTTATCACTGCGCTTCTTATAATAGATAGTATGTAGGACTGGAGTGTAAGTTGTATATAACACACTCACGCATCATTATATAATTATAATACAATCTCAATAAAATTATTATTATTATAGTCAAGTATTGTCTGCAATTATTTTCTTGTCAGTAATTGTTCTTGTTTCCCAATCATACTTGTGTACTTAATTGTATAATTATACACATTATAAAATTCTGTAATAATTATTATGATTTAATATGTTATAATGATATATTCTGTTCTTTTCTCTGAGTAGTTAGAAATGAAGGTTTTTTTAAGTTATGGAAAGGATTACAGCCAGCTGTTTTAAGACATGTTGGTAAGCGTTTCTATCAATTATTTTAAGTATGAAAGAAACTCTCAATTGCTCACTTAGTCCAGCACTAGACATGTGTATGGTGATGTTAACCATTACTACATGAATGAACAGTTTTGTGTGCTGGGGTAATGAGAAATGAATTTCCCAAAAATAATGAGAGTGGATGATTAAGCTTTTGAGAAGAGATGGTAATGTTTACATCAACAAAACAAGGAAGATGTTTAACACTGATGTATACATGTGTAGATCAACTCTACTCAACAGTGCATGATGTATATATATTAATTATCTCTCCATAATTATAATGAATGTTTTATGAGATAATGTTATGAAAAAATTAATTATTCATTATCGAATTCTGATCTACCGTAAATTGGGAATATTTCGTCTCTAAAATATTTCGAATTTTTATTTTTCGTATGTATAAATTTTCGTACGTGCGTACGTTATTATTTACAAATACCGTTTATTTCCATATACCCGTTAATTTTGAATTTTTAAATTTTGCACGCATACTGTTATATGAAAATTTTTATAGTATGAAATTTTCCCGAATTACGGTATCTTGCTAGGGGAAAGAAGTATATCATAATTATGAAATTTGATGTTGAAAATACTAAATGATTTACTGGAAACTGTTTTTTCTCTAGTTTATTCTGGTTGTCGAATGTCATTTTATGAGTATATTAGGGATCATATTTTTAAAAAAGATAGCAATACAGGAGTATATCCTTTGTGGTAAGAGAAGTACCTATATTGCATAATGTTTGCAAAAATCAAGCATACATTTAGATCAGAATTTACTTTTATTATGCAACTCTGTACTACTGGTAGCAATTGAAATTTGTATCCAAGATCTCATTGCTCTTCACTTGAATGCAGAAACTTACATGGCCCTTTAGCTGAAACACTTGTTTCAAGAATCACCACAATGAATAGTGTATAATTACATATATTGAAAAGTCCTTACATATTAAAGTCCTTACAAATTACATATTAATACTACACTATACTTGTCACATACATGTTACACATAGTTATGGAAGTGATGTTCTTTGGGGTAGGGTGGGGTGGGGTGGGGTGGGGTGGTAAGGGGATGGTTTGGTTGGGTGATGAACTCTGTCAATTAAGGATCACAAAGCATTATAGAACATGCACTTAGCTGTATTACACCAGCAGGAAGAATGTGTGTTGTAGAAAATGCAACTAATACGTGTATTTGTAATGCAGTAGTAGATCACAGGGTTCAGTATTTACATCCCCTTTTTACTTGTTAATGAATTCATAGTAACACCTTTAACCCTTAGAGCACTGAGCCTGTTTTTCAAAATTCTTCCCATTTCCAACACTGGCGACTCTATTGCATATAATTTGGCCACAGTTCACTTTCTCTACCCCAAACTTGGCTCCTTTTCCGACATGGAGTACTACTTCCACCAACTTGCTTACCGGGACTCGAAAGTCCCCAAGTACATTGTAGGATCAAATCAAATGCAGTGCTCTCCCTCTTTTGACTGGAACTGGGGCTAACAAAATGACCCCACTGCATGTTGGCACCAGCTACACCCACGATTTCAGGTTTCACAGCAAGGAAAATGCCTCAGCTACCCACCAGAGGGCGTGGGCGGGGTCAAAAAATGCAAAATTTGTTGGCATCGAGGGGGCTGTGCCCCCTTCGAACCCCAGCATTAATGGGGGAACACCCCTTTTTAAAATTCCCCCCGTAGTCCTTATTTAGGCCAAAGGGCGGCCGAAAAAACATCAACTTTTTTAGCCACGTTCATCAGCTTGTGCTTGACACCAATTACATGCATTTGGACAGCTTCGTGTAGCCAGGAACAGACGGCGAACCACGTAGGGGTGAAATGTCACATATATATGACATCAGTGCTCTAAGGGTTAAAATATTTTCCATTATATAATACTGTGGTAAATAGGTACATGTAGTAACCATGAACTCATTAAACACAGTAATTATGTAATTTGTTCAACAAGTGAAATGGAACACTGCAGTGAAGTGAGTCAGGATTACTATATAATTATGGATTAAGAATCAGTAACAAAACTATGGCTTAAGAAAAGCATTGATTGCTGTTTCACTTGTTAGTGATCTGTAAAAACGATTTAATTCAATAATTACAGGAGCACATGATGAAAAAGTAAGAGAGAAGGAGCGTGAAACTTCCACGCGTGAATGCTGTTAATTAGATACTTCTGTTGCATTCCCACGCTAACGGACATACTATTTTTAGACACCACGTGAAACTGTTCATGGCATCGATAAAGAAGACGAAAGGAGTGTTTATACCGCCTGTTGTTACTCCTAGAAGATCTCCTAGACTAGCTGTTCGAAACCTTTTAGAACAAGAGACGACTAAACAAGTTACTCCAGTGAGAGAAACTCTTAAAAAAATTCCTTTTAACCAGAGGCGAGTCCAAAGCATTGTTGGACGAGCTTCAATCTTTTATTAAATGTTCTGAGAAGTATAGATTGTTAGAAGCTACTTCTATTACTGCCGAGATCGAGTTTAATGTGATAAAGACGTACCTTATAATCGCTAGAAGCATCAAAAGCTGTAAACACTTTTCCAATGATTCTTTGCAGGTCAAATTGCTAGTAAGATTTTCAACAAAATCCTTTCGCGATTGACTGAATTGTAATTGAACTCCATTAAGCAGTCAAACGATAAAAGATCAAAGTCAACAATGATCCCAACTTCCCACAGTATTCTCAACATTTCTGTATGTGCAGATGTAGTCGATCAATAATTTGAAGTATCGTTGTCGCGATACAAAAATATTATCACGATGTTATCACCCAGGCCTGCTTTTAATCACAAAGTGGACACTAAGGATATAATATGCATATGATATTTAGTAGCCATCTGTGATGCACATTATTCTTGCATGCATGTAGCTATAGATTTACATTGTAAAATGTTTAATGTTCAATGTAATCACATATAGCATTTGCAGACAAACTGTTATCATATTTCTTTCATAGGAAAGCAATTCCCACTGGTATGATTGCAGGAGGAGCTGCGCAGTTTCTGGCAAGCCCAACTGATTTAGTGAAAATTAGACTACAGACTGGGGGGAATGCACCAAGGTAATGGAAGTTTTTAAGTGTTGACAGGTCTACTTCATAAGACCATTATGATAACTTGGCAATCTGTGTATCTGGTGGTCTTTACTATTAGTGTCAGATGGTTTGAAAGATAGCTAAATTACAACAAATTAAATTGTCTGTGATAGACAGGATTGTGGAAGTTGTGGGCTAACTGCTGCAGCCTCTTTTCACCTCATATTTTAATAGTGATTCACTTTCAGGGACATTTACTTAATGTTTTGGACAATCTCTTGAATAATTCGCTGTTTTCTCACCAATGATTGTCTGCAGAATTTAGAAATTGTTTTATGGTGACCAGTAATCTTTGGTGTCAAACCAATTGATCTGGAATGAATTTTGGGTGTATAAGACAGTGAAAGCCACATGTTTGTTGCAGTAGAAGTTTTACAATGGGACTAAAACTATAGACGTGTAGTGTAGAATATTTGCCTACTTGGCTAACCAAACAACCCTACTGGGTTTTTGATAAAGAAAGCAGAGTTGCGATTGTTTAAATTTAGAGTTACATACATTTTCTCATGTTGTTACGTATGATCCATACATATAAGACCCAGTTTGTATTGTGCACCTACTGTGCTTCCAAACTCTGACTATGTCACTGGTTACTATTGTTATAATAAATTACATGTATGTGTAAATTATTCTTCTATTTGTCAACAGATATAAAGGAACATTTGATGCATTTCGGGCTATTGTTAAAGAAGGTGGTGTAATTGGTTTGTGGAAGGGTTGGGCTCCTAACTGTCAGAGAGCTGCCATTGTCTGTTTAGGAGGTATTAGAATAAAGTTAATTAGATCAATAATTATCACTGTGCTTTGCTCTACCAAGACTTATGCCAATCTGATTACCGTAAAGTACCGAGTCAGCGCCCATGGGCGTTTACTCTTGGATTGAAAATTAAAGGGGGCGGGCGCTAACACGGGATTTATAAAAATAGTAATCTAGCAAGCGCCCATCATGAATAGATTTCTAATTCATTATGATAATTAATTTTTAATTTATAGAATAACTGTGAAAAGTTAATCATCATTGAACGGGTCAAAGTCATTAATATCATCTTCATCTTCTTCCTCATCACCTTCCTCTTCATCCAGTTCATCAGCAATGTCTTTAGGAATTTCATTTCGAATTTGGTCGTCTTCACTTCTATCTAGAGCATTTGATATTCCACATCGTTTAAATGATTTCACTATAATGTTTTCTTCTATTTCTTGCCATGCTGTGGCAGTTCAAAAAGGCAAACTAATAGTTGGCCATCTTCGAAAAGAAATTTCAAAGGTCTGTTGGTTCTTTATCCATAGAGGAGGCACAATAAAGTGCATAGTGAAAGACAAAAGAAGAATTTCTCCTATTGAACAAGCCGGCTTGGAAGTGCCTTGTGAACTTATATTTACAGCTGTTGAAATCCTTGATGGCAACAATCTAATATCTAAACTCAAAAAAATGTTTAAATAATAAATAGATCCTAGACTAAAATGAATAACTTGACCTAGTAACTGGACTTCTTTAAAAGTTTAATTAAAAGATAAGATAAAATAGAGCAGGGTGGAGCATGTAAACCACTAATTAAAAGGGGTGGGCGCTTGCATGGGAGAGTGGTCTTTTTGAACATGCAGCCATAAAATGGGGGTGGGCGCTTACTCGGTACTTTACGGTACATGCAGAACTAAATACATCAGTATTCTCACACATCAGAGCTGTATATATAATTTACAATAAAACTAGCAAAAACAAATTTTATATCTACTCATGCTGGCCTTTATAAAGTAATATGTATTATTCCTGTTGTTAGTTCTCTTTAGAAAGTGGTACATTTAGAGTATGTTTTCTGTACAATTGTTACAAATTGGTGAATTATGTTTACATTGGTTTTATGTTTTATTGTTAAGTACAGTGATGGTTGGGGATAATAATACATTTCTTCTATTTTGCCTTTCAAAGATTGTTGTATAAAACCATACATTTCAATATCGAACTGCTATTTTCTGAAGTAAAATATATAACATACATGCACAGCGATCATTTCTATAGTAAATGTCATACAATATGTATATGTAGTTCAGTCTAAAGATGCTGAGTTCAATGTGATACAATCGATATAGTTGCCCTTTGTTGAGTTCAGTTTTAAGCTGTCCATAGTACTAGACTCTAAATATTATCAGAATGATAATGTAACAGAATCTCAGGACAACTTAAAACTGATAGCATCCTGAGCTACATATAGAAGACTATAATATAGGACATAATTATTGTATGACATTTACTATTAAAATGCTACTGTGCATTTATTTTTTTGTCAGTACTCAGAAGTCATTCTTGTTTCCCAATCGTGGGTTCTGCACTATTAGTGCATTCATTATTATTGTTATCATCTTATTCTGTTAGATTTAACAACATATGATACTGCAAAACAAGCTATCTTACGGAACACAGGTCTAGAAGACACTGCTATCGTTCATGCACTAGCAAGGTTTGAGGTATACTTTTATTGTACATGATAAATTCGTTTTAGGAACTTATAATGACTTTGGTAGGTATACGTACAACCTGTACGTATTGAAATATTTCACTACATTGATCTTCCTTTTGGGAGAATTACTGTGTACATGTAATTGCTATGAAATTCACTGGCCATCATAACATCTGATTACACACACAAATATTCGGTTTTATAATTGGAGGCACCTGTCCCTTAAGTTCCCCACTTCCGCCATGAGGTGTTTCTATGGTAAGTCCTGGGCCTAGTTAAATCAGTAAAAAAATTTTTCATGTACCAATTGTTTGTTTTCATTTGCTACTGGTTCTGTTAGCACAGTAGTGCACTGTGCTAACAGTAACCAGTAGCCAATGTGCCTTCTAGAAACATCTATAGTCCACTGATAGACTTACTATCAAAAGGATTGTGTGCATTTAGTCTTAAAGAATATCCCATAATCTAAATCCTGGTGACTGCTAGTGTTCATTGTATGAAACCCTGAGAAGTGATATTACTCATTGTGTAGGAAAGCTGTGTTTTGTTTGAGTTGATATAAAGTAAACTTCATTTCCTTCTTATCAGTTATCAGTAGCTCATTGCATTTGCTATTTACGTAGTATATCCATTAACTGACTAAGCTTCCTGAAATGACATAAATTTCGTAACTATGTATGTATAGTGAAACATCCCTTTAGACTCCTCCGAATAATATTCACCATGCTGAAGTAGACACTTGAATATCGTCCCATCTGTACATTTGTCAACAGAAAGGCTATGAATAGAGAAAGCCATAAAGAATTATCTACATAAATCAGAGTGTGGGCAAGGAGCATGTAAGTGTGGTTTAGCCACTCCTCTGCTTTGCCTTGGAGTGGATAGACCACACCTACATGGGGTTTAACATGTATATACATAGTTCCATTGAAGCCTATACCACTGAAATACAGACACCTTGTTATTTCATATAGCAGCAATAGTCAAATTTAATATAAATACAACAACTTCTCCATGTTAATTAAATCTTGAATGTCTTGTTAGTTGTAGAAACACCTCACCTATCAAAGCTTACGGAGATATATTTTGGCAAACATTTTTATGTATCACTCACTTTTGAAAACAATATGGTCACTGGTTCATCCCTTTCAAAGGAGGGGAGAGTATTAGGACACCACTGTTAAGACACTTTCAACTAGCTAGGTGGTCTCAGTGGTTTTCACATTATGGAGGCTTAACTGTATACAATTTGCTAGTGATAATTATAATAAACATTAATCCCTGTAATTGGACTTCAGTAAAAACATTATACTGAGAAATACTGTTTTACACACAGTGGCATTTCAGGTCTGGTATCAGCTGTGTTAGGTGCACCTGCTGATGTAATGAAGACTAGAATGATGAATCAACCTTATGAGAATGGAGTTGGCACTACTTATTCATCAACGATGGATTGCTTATCAAAAACAGTTAGTTAACATACTGTGACAATTTAAAACATTCTGTAACATGTTTGTAGTTGTACATGTACATGTAGGTAGTGTGATTGTCATGTTATTTATTATTAGTATAATGTCATGTTATTCGTGTGATTATGTATATATATCCAATTATTGCTCAGTGCTGTCTAGTCCCATTTTGTGAGTATAAATATGAACACATTTCAAGGAGAGTTAGTCCTCTTTTTTGATCATTTGTGCCAAGATATACGTCAACATTGTTACAATACAATTGAGTATTAGTAGTTAGTAACTGCAAAGTTCATGTGATTGGTAGTAAATTGCAAAGAGCACTTACCTGGCTTAAGTGTGCACTCTGACACAATAATGGTCTCTGTAATGATTTAGCTTATGCATACATTACATCACTATGTGCACACTTAAAGCCAGGTAAACATGCTAGAAACAAATACATAAAATTATTGTGTATTTGTGACCAGAAAAAGTGTAGCAGTTTATAGGCAGTTTGTATGATGTTTTTATGATTGATATAAGATAAAAGTCCATGTTACTGTTTTTACAAGCAACTATGAATGAAGAACCATTGGAAGTACACAAGAAGAACATTCTACTGTAGATGCTGGCTCCATACGTACACAATAATTAGCATGGAAAATCTAATTTTATTTTGTAGAATTATGTTCCTTTGACTATAAGAATGCAATTATTACTTGTGTGTCAGATGCACTGGAATATTATGTCTTAGCTATAATCACTACAATCTTAGCAGCCACAGTATTGTAAACTCTTAATTGTCATCACTCAAATTTTCAGGTAAAAGCAGAGGGAATTCCTGCCCTTTGGAAAGGATTTGTGCCAACTTGGACACGTATGGTGAGTGCTATTGTTGTTTGTGTGTATATTATCAGAGACAAGTTACTCTGTGCAATAACATTTAGCGGGATATTTTCATGGGGTCTAATTTTCGTGTTTTGATTGATATGTCATTTTCGTGGGTCAAAATTTTGTTTTTTGATCGATATTGCTCAAATTCCACCCATGATAATAAATGTTTGTGAGTTAAATATTCGTAGAATGGCTCTGTATCACGCAAAACACGACAGGTAGACCCCACGAAATATACCGCTATATGGTAATCAAATTATGTGGTAAATGTATATTGGGAAATGTATAACTTGAAAATTGTAGTTGATGATTAAATGGATTACAGAATTGAGAAACTGTTATGAATTTAATGATTCTAAGATGTGAGTATGAAATTGAAACCTGTCTGCAGCTAATATTTTTAAGCTAAAATGAAATATCTTTTTTGAATAAAATAATTGTTACTTCACATAATTGATAATATTTTGATCTAAATTTCATAATTTTTCGCAATTATTACATAAGTGCTTTGTTCTCTTCAGGCTCCGTGGTCTCTCACATTTTGGTTAGTATATGAAGAAATCAGAGTTAGAGCTGGAGTAGGAAACTTCTAGTCCTATAATATTTTTATAAAAATTGTAAATACTAGTTTGTTTGTTATCAATAATTTTATCATTGGTATGCATGTACATTGTTCTTGGCATTCATCACTAATAACTAATATTTGTTTTACAAAGCACACTTTTCAACTACTAAGTTGATAATTTCAGCAATAACTGTGGGATACACAGTACAAGACGTAATGGCCCTTTCAATCTTGCAAAAGACATTTGAAATTTCCAAACCCTAGCATTGTGTCTGTTATGTTGGTAAAATTTGTTAGATGAAATGCAACGCAGCTGAGGTGATAATACAATTATTTTTGTATCATAATCATGTTTCATTAACTGTAAATGTCAAGAGGTTCACAAGACACCCTTTTGTCCTGAGTGGGTATGTAGCTGGGGATGAGACTGAGTGTAGGTTGTGGATGAGATCCAATTGTATTTTTAATTTTTTAATGCTATGTAGATCCTAAATATGGTATAAGATCCACATTGTTACCATGAATTTAATTTAATGGGACCCCTAAATATCTACCCCCACAATCAAACACACTACTATACTTGCATGTTCATTTTCTTCTATTTCCAACTGCACCCACTATCACATCCTTAGCTTCATATTGCATCCTTCATGGTTAAATTCTAACCAGAATTTAGTGCTGTTTACCCAGTACAAACTTTAATTCTGTCTCGGTAGCCTATATATCTATGTATTGTCTGAGAGGTAGTTAGTCCTGACCAGTGGTAGGCAGTATAAACAGAACACTTACAGGCATACACACAAGTATATATAAGGAAAATAATGTATATACTTGCCATTACTTGGATAATAATTAACACGTGCTTACTAAGAAATATGATAATGAAAGGAAATTGATACTTGCATATATAGGTGTAACTAATATTTGTTATTAGTGTCTGCCAATTTTATTAGACAACTCACATGGTAATTGCCAAATGTGACTTAGTATAATTATTTAGAATATTAAGTTAATTTGCTTAGGCTGATTCAGAAAGCCATAGGTATCAAGCTTCATTGTAGCCAAGAAAATAGCAAGACAAGCATTTGAGCTAGGCTTAGCTTCATGTATCGTCTATTTTATCATGTTATTTTGTTTGGCTAAGTATACCTTCAATTTTGGACTGCAAAGAATAAAGTTATGATTCAGATAAGATGAAACATTATATATAATAATATATTTTTAAAATCCAAACAATTTATTGCAATCAAATTTGCAAGATAATAATAACAATGACAAGAATAGTTTCAATGTGTCCGTTGGTTGTGAAGTAACATTTACTACAATGTATTTATTACAAAAAAACAACAAATATTATATAATATTATAACTGTAGTGCTTGTTGTTCAATGCCTCTTGGGTGGTTTAGGAATAATTAGCAACCCATTTGTACCATCATCCTGGGCTTCAGTAGAATGTATGTAGTGATCTTCTGAACTATTAATATACAATATAATAAGTATACTGTTAATAAGTGATTGTAAACAAATTCATCATGATCTCATAAAACTGTTCATAACTTTAGTTTGGAAGGACCAACAATGCTTTTACCGGCACAAATTTCATATGATTATTATTCATGTTGTTTTTTTCTGAAGTCAAATTTCAATTCATTGCTTCATTATTGAGTTACAGTATAATCATGTATTAACCTTATGAGATTAAACTATACACTATATTACATACACATGTAAAGTCATCACATTATAATTTTGAGGTCATTGTGAATGGGAACAGGCTTTTGTATGAAACCTAACCTTACTTCCTGACTGTTAGCAATGATCACTGATAATATAACAATCATAAATGTTATCTGCTTGTTGATATTGTGATAGTCGTCAGTGTACAATGATGCCTTGATTTCATAACAATCATTCCTAACATATCACCTGATTAATTAGTAAAGGTGGTAAATATTATACAAGCCAATGCACAATATCACATGTATATCACATGCATAAATCATTTAATCACATGATTCAGATACACATTCGGCTAAAAGTAATCATCCCGAATATTATTATACAATATAATGAGTACTGTTAATGTAACAATCATACCTAGTATTACATCTTCCTGACAGTTAGTGAACAGTGTGACAAGCACTACCATCATACACAGTATGATAGCTATCTTCTATTATTATCTGTACATAGAAAATAGACACTATATTACATATAAGTTATTGAGTTACAGTATAATCATGTATTAACCTTATGATATTAAACCATACATGCATACATGTACTATATTACTATTATGATGAATGTGAACAGGCAGCACAACAGTTACCATACCAGTAACACACATTATGATCATAATTATATCAGACATAATAGTAAGTTGGTTGATGATGCATGTAATATCAAAGACATTACTACAATTTTGGTTATCACAATGCAAATGTCTATCCAGATTAAAGGTAATTTATTGCTGGAAGAGCCTCGAAATCAAGCTAAGAAATAATTTAAATTACTATAATTATAATTATTATTATGTATTTTTGTAGACAAATCACATTAACATTAAGGTTGTAGTCTTTTCCGTGGGCGGATGCTACTCCAATCAGTTTCTAGTCTTGCAAGCTTCTTGCTGCATACAATCTGGTATTTTTTGGAAGCCACACCCACCCGGGGGTATAATTTTTGGGCCTAAATGTTTTCACTGATAGTTTATTTTCAGAAACAAACCTAAACACTGCCCACGGGTGGTGGAGGGGGCGGTGTGCCCGAAACAATGGCGGGGTAACTGTAGTTGCTCTCTGAGAAAGATCGGAGTTTGATAGTGTCTAGAAAGGTAAATTTTATGGTTTCAGTGAAAAGCTATAGAATTCAGCTTTCTTCAGCCTCTTGTAATTATAAAAGTAAAATGAATTTTCAGAAAACGGCTCTATTTGTTTTCTCAAAATGCATTGTACTTGGTGCACGCCATGATTGGTGGGCATGGCTTTCTTGGTTTTGTACTTATTGCGATTGCAAAAGTGGAGATTTTTCCAACACTCTCTGGCTTACAGACAAATATAAAGATGATCAGTAGATATGAAGGTTGCTATTACACCAGGTTAGAGTCATATTATATAATATTCTATTTTGAAACTGATTGGAGTCGCATCTGCCCACTCCCTAGTACCACCTTAAGCTTATTGGCCATGAAGTCATAATAATTATGACAAGAATTTGCACATGTATACGACCAATTAATAATTTATATGTTCAGTAATTTTGTAGATCTACAGTGACATAAAGCTGATCAGAAAGTCATTGCCATTAATAACATATTGTGTGAGCTTTGTATTTCATTGTTACAGCTATAAATAATTCACACAGATAATTATAATGTCTATAAATGATGTATATTATCTTTGCATACAAATTATAGAGTAATTAAAACATGTTTTAATGCTGAAGTAACTCACATTTGTGTTGCTGTTGCAGTGTAGTAATATTGCAGTCACTAAATAAGAGTAATTCAGTTGAGCAATTTTGATGCAAAATAGGAACACTACTTTGCCTCAGAGTATAGCAGACTTTTAAAATATGCTATGTGGGTGAGACACCATACAGCTAATCAATTATAATAATTATACAAATCCATAGTAACAGAGTGATCATTTTAATCATGTGATCTGTGATGGTTGTGGGAAATTAATTAACACTACCTGTGAACATACAGCAGGGGGGGGGGTTGCAATTATAGTGATACTTTTTTCCGAATATAATTATTTTGTTAATTTTAAAACAGCAGCGCAACTTCGAATTCCCTGATTTAGGTTGCAACACAATCAAATAAAATTGCATTATGCAATAATTATATATATTTATTTATTTATTTATTCATTTATTTATACATGGTATATATATATATATATATACATGTAATTTTTAAACCACAGAAAATATATTTTTCAAATAATTTCAGATTTCTGATTTGCAAAACTAACTCTGCTGCAACCCTCACTAAAACAGATGTACAAAATACTCACATGTATTTGAAATACAGGGGCAGATCCAGAAATATTTAATAGGGGGGGTTGCAGTCCTACGTTTAATGCTTACATGCACATGCAGTGTCACAAGCCATACCCATGATAATATACATATACCCACAGTTTTAATTTGGTTATGAATTGAAATTATTGAAACAATGAGGAGTCAAAAAGTCTTCTTGGATGTGTTTGAACAAATGCTTGACAAACTTCATCTGCTGATACCCGTTCACCATAATGCATGGCAATAACAGAAAGATCTGACAAACGCTCCTCGCTCATAGTAGACCTTAAATAAGTCTTAATTCTCCTTAGAAGTGAAAATGACCTTTCAGCCTCAGCACTAGAAATAGGCAGAGTACATGCAATTACTAATAGGCAGTGAATATTTGGAAAGGAATCCTTATCACAGGTGCCAAGAGCTTGGAGTAAATTATCTGGTAGAGGAGTATCAGAATGACCAGAATCAAGTTCTTGTTTCTTCCCATGCCAGAGAACATTCCACCTTCGAAGCTCATTTCCCAGTGATGCTGGAAACGGAAGGTCACTTTCCCAATGAAGTAAATCTTCCAAAACAAACTGCAAATCAACTGATTCTTGGAAAGACGTCATAACTGAGGGTACTAAATATAAGAGTTGCTTAACGTAGTTCTGATCTTCACAAAATCTGTCCTTCATTTGAAGTAGTAATGAATCTAAGAGTGGGATGGCAATTGCTCTTTTGTAATGCTCCAGTGGGCTATCACTTGGGGTATTAGTACGATTCCGTTGAAGACTTGTCTTTCTTGGAACAGACTCAGAGACACCAACATTATCAGCCAGTGGAAGGATCTCAGAATTATACCATGAAGTGAAGACTTCATCAATATTATCTCTGGTACTTCTGATATTTTGAATACTTGAGTCTACCATCTTGTAAGCCTCAGAAACATCTTGGTCTCGCTTCTGAAATTTAGAAGCCAGTGGCTTAACTTCATCAAGAACATTTTTCGTTATTATAAATACAGCAATAGACTGAAAAGAAGAAAGAGAAGACTTCAATCCTTGTGCTTTCACTTTTGTCTCTCTGTCCCAATTCCATGTTTCATCCTCCAGAAGCAAATTCTGATAGTCACTGGGTGTAACAATAGCATCCAAAAAGGTGACAAAGCATACATACATCTCCAAAAATATTTCAAAACATGTATGGCGTTCTACCCAACGTGTTTTACAAAGTCCTGAAAGTTTGGAATGTGCAGATGCGGGCAAATATACACTCAAGGCTCGCTCAAAAAACCTTTGTCTCTTGGGACTGTTATTCACAAACAAATATGACTCATTAATTAAGCCAATGAGGTTTCTCACTTCTTGAACCTTGCATGAAGCTGCAATGGAGAGGTTAAGGGAGTGAGCAAAGCAATGGGTGTATAAAGCCAGAGGAGAAACTTCCTTGATCTTTGCTTGGACACCAGCAATTTTAGAAGACATCACAGCTGCTCCATCATATGCTTGACCACGGATGTTGCGAGCATTCAAAGAGACAGAAGGATGTGAAATCGATTCTAAGATTTTTTGGGAGATTGTAGAAGCATTTGCTCTCTCAATGTTGACGAGATTGATTAGACATTCTTTGATTTTAGGCTTTTGTGGACATGTAAGATCAACAAACCGAACACATACAGAAAGAATTTCTTGATTTGCATGATAATCGGTAACTTCATCAGCTATAATGGTAAATGGCAAGCTATTTGCTTTTAGCTGGTTAGTTAACTTTTCTCGTAATTTACAGGCATATATATGAATGACTTCATTCTGTATGGTTTTACTTGACAAGTGTAAATAAATTAATCAACAAAAGCAATGATGGTCAATTTGACTCCAACCCAGTGTTGCCAGATTGGCACAATTAGTGCTAAATTTGGCACATTAGCAAAATTTTTAGCACCACTTTAGCAGTGGAAATTATTTAGCACTTTCTTAGCACATTTTTTACAATTTTTTTAGCATTGTGTCTAAATTATGTCTATACCATTGATACTGCTCCAACCCAACAGCATAAGAACATTATGTGTATTGTGGACTGGTTGTGTGCGTATGTGTGAACTCTCTATTCACCTTTGTTATATTGATATTTCTTTTTGTAATCATTACACCATGTTAGTAAATAGACTTCAAAGTAACATTTCATTATACAACATTTTCCTTTGATCTATGCATACTTCTTTTATAGTTTCCACATCTATTCATAAATTTTGTTCAGAGCTGGAGCCCAAAGGGGGGGTTGTAACCCCCTCAACCCCCCCCCCCCTGGATCTGCCACTGAAATACTATAATCTAACTTACCGCGTCTGTGATGAACATGCATTGCGAATCTTTATATTTTGCCAGCTTTAGGGAGTGGCTCCGGCAATCATATCATCTATGTCGTAACTGCGCATGCGCAGTGCTCATCTATAATGGTATATAATTTTATATGGAGGGTGTGGTTACGGAACGGAATAACGAAACTGAAATCCTCTGTACGTAAGTACTAGTGTTGACTTTAGCTCCACCCTTACTAATCACGTGATACAAAACACGCTGTGTGAACTCGGGAAAGAAACTCGAACAGAATGGATAATACTACAACTGATGAAGATGGTATTACTGTCACCAATAGTAATTCGTTAGGAGCAAGTATTCAAAATGTAGACAATTTAGGTGAGTCTTGTTACTGTTCTGTCTGTCTGTGTATGTTTGTCTGTATATGAACAAAACTAACAACAATGGGACTTCGATTGAGCTACCAAAAGACGTGAAATTATACAAGGATCAAAATAAAAGACAGGCTTGTTGATCCACAGGCTTTTTCTAAAACCCTTCGGTTATATAGTTATATATATATATATATATAGATAGATAGTAAAGTCCCCTACTATTTTTTCAATAGCTAAAACTCAACTATATTGTAGCCTTATAATTATTGAAGTGCTTGGACTATAGATAAAATTTTTGTACCTACTTTTTCAGTAGGTCTTGCTGTATACAACTATGAGTATAATTCATGTGGGAGATGTAGGACAGGAGAGAAATACTCAAGAAATGAAAATCTCTGTTTGTCCTGTAATACCAGACGTGTGTACTTTTGTATATTAAATTCCAAGCAGCTACAAAATATATGTTTAGATTACTGTAAATCCCATAATATTAGTGGTCCCTTTATTTTAGCGAGTTTCACGTTTATGGCGCGTGTGCTTACATAATCGGTAGTTAATGTTACTGGTGTGGCCACGTGTGTGCCATTTGCATGCAAAAGACTGCTCAAGATGTCGTTGGTTTGCTCCTGACAAACAACCTACTAAGCCCTACTTACCTGATCCCAGCAAACAGTAGTCAGAGAAAGACGCTATGGAAGTTGAAGCAACGAATCAGTGTGTTGAAAAAGAATTGGTGAGGAAGAGACGTGGCAAATAATGGGATTTACAGTACTTATATTTAGTAGGTTTGTAACTGTTCATAAGTCTTACAAGCTTTTATAATTTTAACTGGATTGTATGCCCATGAGATAGTATATGCTTTTTGCTTTCTTGTCATATGTAGAAAGCTTTCCAATGCTTTTCTTCTGTCAATGAACTGTCTGTTTAAACTTGTCTATCAAAAGTGTCTGAAATTTTGATAATTTTTTAGTTACATGTATATGTGTATAGATCTACAAACAATGAAGTAATTTTACATTATTGGGCCTTGGTAATAGAATATGCCACCAAGCTGTATAGACCAGCATGAAGAAAACTGCCTGTAGTTTTTGTGCTAACTGGAACAGTAGTTAATATATAAATGTATTGCTGCACATACACAGTGTATGGGTACTGAGATAATATGCAAAAGAAACTGATGACATAAGAAAGTGGTACAATTTTACCTCTATCCACTCACTCCTCTTTTAATATTTTCTTGTTTGATTCCACAGAAAGTCCATCTTCATTATTATCTGATGCTCCAAATCCTCCAATACAGCATAACTCAAATATAGAATCAAAAGTACCTTCAGAAACTAATAGTCATAGACATCAAGATTCGAAGTGTACAGTACCAGCCCCATATGACTCCACTACTTTGAGTGATGTTGTTTCTCATAGCCCAACCAATGATGTTGATGATGCTAATTCTTCTACCACTCTTCCTCCAGACAGCTCCATAAGTAATTCATTAAATCCAGGAACATCACGAAATGAACCAAAGAAGAAAAAGCACAAATCTCAAGATAAGAATATAATCCAATCAACTGATGAATTTCTAAATTTAAATCAGTTAGCAAATCAGATTGAAAATTTAAGTACTGAAGTGCCACTACAAACACTTTCACAGACACCTTCAGTTTCTTTGGATCAGGTAGATACAGATATGATGCAAATTGATTCTGTTCTCAAAGCATTAAATACTGGTACATTTGACAAAAGCAACATGATGACTATCAACCAGTTAACAGCACAAATCCCTCAGGTTAGTAGATAATATTAACTGCATGCATTTTTACTCACATACATGTAGTGCAGTAATGTCCTTGCAATATGATAGAGAGGGAGTGTTTACTGTTTCTTTAATTAAAATGTATTCATGTTAACAATGACCTGAAAATTAGGGAATGATGACTTTATATGAAATATAGTCTATAGTTTAATGTCCCCAGGTTAATAAATGTTTATAGTATAATTCATTAGTGAAGTATATATGTGACTGTCTACGCGAAAACCAGGCTTTGGTGACAAAATATAATTTGGAGATATGATCGAAAGTAGACAGTTATCAATTATTTGGGCGATCACTACTTTATTACATAAAAAGCTTCACAAATGTTTACCAGTCTTCTGATACCTTTAGCAAGTTTTAGAGACCTTTGTGTGCTTCGCTAGCCACTGCTAAATAAATTGCTAATCATTAATTTTAATGGTTAAGAAATTAATTTAATTGCTTTTTTCTCCAAATAAAGTATTTGTGACTGCCATGGTTAAATCGGTTACTGTAGCTTTATCTTTCACATGATTGGGATGTATAATATATCATTCTACAGCTAATTGAATGCTCTATTCAGGCAAGACAAAAAAATCAATTTAGAAATTTTGTCACCAAAGCCTTGTTTTCGCGTAGACAGTCACATATATAGCTGATTGAAATTTTACATACACAAAAAAAAGAACAGTAAGGATAATTACATGTACATGTACATGTTAATGATAGAGGTAAAGATATTATTTTTAGGATGTCATGGTGAACATGAATAACCATTACATGTAATCAACAGTTCACTATATACACATGTACATGTATGTGTGTACCTTGGATCCTCTATTCTACTGCTTTCTGTCATGGGCTTCTGTTGATTGGCACCTTACAATGTAATAATTAGATTAGTATTTGATACTGTGTATGTATTATTTAAAGTGTTAATTGATTAATTCCATTTTTCATTTATTATTAGAACGTTTTATCCACTGTTCAGTTATGTCCAAGTGCTGGACTGAGTTTAATTAGTCAGTTAGTTTCTGATGAAGATAAAATGTATAGTTCAAGTGAATCTGATGGAAGTAGTTGCAGCAGTGATGAGGAAGACACTTCAGGAAGTGAAACAGAACGAAAGCATGTGTGAGTAAGAATATCAGAGGAGCACTTTTACAAATGCAAATCATTTGTAGCACTTTTAATTAATTTTTGCCATGCATTACATATTGGCAGTGTTCTGCCCAGGATATTTAGAGTGGTGGTTGGATTCTACATTGCATTTAGTGCTGTTTATCCAGTATATACTTAATTCTGTCTCAGTAGCCTATATATGTATTATCTGAGAGGTAGTTAAGTTATTTAAGAGGTGGTTAATTTATCTAAGAGGTGGTTAATTCATCTGAGTGGTGGTTATTCCCGACCAGTGTGGGCAGAACACTGTATTGGTGATATACATGTTGAGGTACATGTGTGTATGATAGATCATCACATTCACACATTGTATTTAATTCCTCAGGGTATCAAACTCAAAAAAGTGTAGTTATCCTATGGTGAAAGGAGAATTAGATTATAAGGTGAGTATGTTTGTGAATAATAATTTTTGTGTGAATGAATGGGTTGATGCTCAATGGCTGCATGCCATTTCTTTACAGGTTTATTACAAATTGAAATGCCTCTGATTAAGGTGTTATTCCAACATGCCTGACGAGTTTTAAAATGATTCTTGATCATTTTTATGGCCTGTAGGACCAGCCCTATAATTGCTTTGCCACGGGTTCGATATATTTTATATATATATATATATATACATGTATGTTTGTGTCACTTACGCGAGTATGCATTGTATACGTACATGTAGTTAAGGAAGTTACATCATTCCTGTGGGCTTGGTCAATTAATGGGCGTGGCACATATTAGAATGCGCACTCGAGCTCTACAGAGCAAAAGAATGCTGCTTGGCTTGCTAGCTCGTGTAGAACTAATAGCTAGCTATTCTACCTGAAATATATTCCTAAAGTTCTACAAGGTCCTTTAAAAGGTAAGGAGAGTAGATAATCAAAATAATAGCCTATTATCTCGTCTTGTATAATTCTTAATTAATTATTTGATGTATGGCATGTATCAGTGTTTCCCCTAAAGGGTGGTACCATGACACTCTCCCATTCTTGCTCTCCCACCCTTTAATTTTAAATTTTATTCTGAAAAAACATTGTTGTCCAAACATCATGTACCACTGATGCACTCACCCTTAATATTTTATCCGGGGGGAAACACTGCATACATGTGTATGTTCCACTAAACTTTGAACATTCATCCAACTTGTACTCCAAACCCCTCATTCTTGATTGTATACAAGCCCTGTATCCATCATTATCACCATAAAGGTGAAGAAGACCTTTGTGTCAAAATGTTCTCTTCATTAGAATTAATTATGACGTTATTAATGCTCAATAAATTTCACAAATTTTATTCTACCAGCATCACAACAAAATTATTGTTTGTTTTTGTTTGTTTTTTCACAGGATCTTCCCCCGGATGAACCTGTGCCAACATGTCCAACAACAACTGAGTTGACAGCAGTAGGAAAAGTACTACACACTGCTGAGAAGCTTAGTTAGTTATCATGATTACAATACTGAACATAAAAATCATTTCTTAGCCATTGCTCTCTAAATTCACATGACAATCTTTATGTGTAGTCCATTTACAGTTACATGGTGTAGTGTACATATATGTAATTTTAGAATGTGTATCTGACCTATAATTATGTAATAATTCCTTTTTACTTTGTAACTTTGTTACTTTTTTTAAATTGTGTCTGCGTGTAATTTTTATAACTGCAGTTTGATATTTTTAATACTTTTTTAAAGTTTATCAATATTCGTCTTCCTTGGGTTGTTAGATACATGTACCTGGTCTTGAGATTCACATGTAATTATTAATAATGACATTATACTGTCACTTGCTTATACTGGTATGATTGCACCAGGAGAATTATGCAAGTGAAATTAAAAATTAGCTGAGATTAATGTCATTCAACAATTAATTTACATCTACATAGTATACACAATAGATGTAGTTATAAATTATTATTGTTTGTGAAATTGATGTAATGTACAAATTGTACACGTATTTATGACTGTACATGTAAATACAGAAAGGAGCCATACAACTCAAAGGTGTTTGATTACATGTACACAGTACTATTAAGTTATTAACCCTCGCCCACATACATGTAGGCCTAGTGGATGGCTATTGTAATCAGGTTTTCTGTTTCTGTGTGTGTGTGTGTGTAATCATAAAAAATTGGGACTTTGATTAAGCTACCAACAGACTTGAAATTACTTGTATACAAGGATCAATAATAATAAACCTTTCAGTTATAAAGTTATGACAATTTTTATAACTCATGATTGCTGTTTCACCACTTTCAGAAGACTTCTGGTAGCAAAATAGTACATGGAAACAACTCAACCTGCTATCACTGACAAATCAGCTTGACACTAAAGTACAATAATTGAAGTGTGGCTGCTACAACACCAAGCTGGTTCTACGCTTTCTGCCAAAATGATCACTTTTCTAGCTCCACCTATTTCATTTCATGCATATGATTGAAGCGACAACTCTTTTCTACTAGCAATGCATAGTTATCATGTACATGTACTCTTGGAGTGCAAATTGTAACAATCACACATATCTATAATAACTCACTATAATAATTATTATTAATGAAGCATTGTTGTCAGTAATCATTCTTGTTTCCCAATCACACTTGTGGCAAGGGTTCATTCTTGTAGGAAGCCAATTAACAACAATCATTATACAGGCTTCTTGGATCACAAATTTTACTGGCTTCCTGCATAAAATGACCAAATATATCAAAGCTAAATTATCATATTAAATTTTATACAATCACTCTTGGAGGAGACATTCATACAGGCAATGCATTTAAATACATGTATTCATATACTAGAGTAGATAACATTTGTCTTTGTATAATTTTGTACTAAATAAAAATTCTACTGACACATACATGTATCTGAAATTTTGATGATTGTTTGTTTAGCTTGATGATATTTCCACCTATTTTTTGTTGTTACTGACTTTCTTGTATGGCAGGAAGGGACCTACAATGTAATTTAGTATTCTTCCAAATGTGATTGGGATATGACATCACACCTTCCCATTTGATGGGTAGCTGCCGCAGACATGGGGTCAATTACAATGGAATGTAATATAGTATTATTACTATTACTTTAAAAATCACTATATTACTATTACAAGTACCTCCAAAGCCAATGTAACATATTACCATTACCTTAAAAAAATATTACTATATACACGTAATTACTATCTTAAATATCAGCATTACTTGTAATAATAGTAATAGTGATATATTACATTGACTCGGGTAGTAATTTACTATGTAATATAATATTACTACTAAAATAAACTTAAAATTCAGTAGATTACTATTACTGCTCAAGTCAGTGTTGCAGTTATGGTGCAGATTACTATAGTATTGAGGTTTCTTTGCATGTTTTTCATGTTTTTAACTAAATGACCTTTGTACTTAATATTCATGAGTTTATCAAACACAGAATCAGTAAGTCTGCACCTTTCTGGCCAAAAACATTTCCCTGCAGTACTAAAAATTCTTCTACTGTCCATAAATGAACACGTTGCTTATTACATGTACAATTGCTATTACTATTACCTAAACATTGAGATATATTACCATTATTATTACCATTACCTTGAAACATGTAATCTATTACTACAATGTATTACCCCATGTCTGGACTAGCTGGGTATTTATCATTAGAAAGTGTGTGTAGGAAGCCAAGATAATTATTTAGCATTATAGCATGGGGGGGGGGGGGGGGGAATCTTTATGTCACTGTGGAGCTTTCTTCATAAGCGTACTTACTGGTTTTTTTAAAGAGAAGTGTAATTTTGTTTTCTCTAACCTTTTCAGTTATTATTGAAGCTTATCTTGATTCTCCTGTACTGAGTGATGGTACTGTTCTATGGACTTCACAAAGATATTCAGTAGGAAAGGTTAGTATATGGTAATATACATGTACAGAACTATAAATTCTTCAACCCATGTCATGAAGTGATTATCTAGCTAGAGGGAGTTTGCTCGGAATAGATAATATTATATCCCATACTTTAATTCAAGAGTTTAAAGATGAAAAAAATGTAATTAAGCTACTAATATAATGTTAGCCACAAATCCTATCACTGGTAACTGCAATGGCAAATAGAGCTCACCAATTATGCCATTTTGTGATGATAATTGTTTACAACTAATAATTGTGCTGTATCAATTACATATATATGAACTGCTTATAATTGTGACAATACTATTAGCTACTGATAATAGCATTATAATACAATATGCAAATATGTTTTTAGGTGATAATCTCCCCTCCTGTACTGGGCAGTTTGTGTTTTGGTAATGATTTACCCCTCTGTACTGTATGACTTGTTGTGTTTACAATATGTAGATGGTAAAGTAGGAGTTTGAGAGGTGGTGGGGGGGGGGCTTGGGGGGGGGGGTTTGGGGGAGGTTTTTGGACAAAGTTTCCTTTCCTGCATGAACTTTACCTCACAGCTTTCTATAATGTTTGCTCCTTGGGGTAAGGCAACTGTCACTGGATAGCTAAGGTATTAGGCTACCAGTGCAGTCAATAGTGCACAGAACTTAGATGTGCAGCATTCGGGGCTTCAAGACTAATGCATGACTGATATTGCCAGCTTCATTTTTTGTGAAAATCAGTGGCATAGGTAGATCAAGAAATGAAGGGGGGCCCGGCGTGCGAAGCAGGCTGCAAAAAAATTTTTTGGCAATTAATTATTCATGAGGGGCGTGGCCAATTACATCGAGACTGCCGTTGATTCATCATCGCGTATCAACAGATTTACAAACACAAAATTAGATCGTAATCATGTAAATAATATTTGTCTTAATGTAATTAAATTTTATTAAGATACATGTAGTAACATTCTTCTGTTTTTATCCATTGAGTTAAACTTGTTTACAATATCATCCAAGGATAAAGAGAAAGAGAAATCCCTTTCAATTGAAATCACAGCCAAACTATTAAGTCTTTCATCGCTCATTGTTGAACGTAGGTAACCTTTCAACCGTTTAAGGCAAGAAAAGGATCTTTCACAAGAAGAAGAAGTAACACACAAGGTAAGTGCTAGTTTTAGTGTCTTTAAAAAAGTGGGGAAAGCTACTTTTAAGGGTAAGAAAATATCAAGTAAATCATAAATACATAAAGGTTTGTCTGGATCAGGAGTATTGGACACAATTCTCTTCACTTGAGGAACTTCAATAAGCATATCAGCCTCATCTATTTCATAATGCTGTAATAGAGGTTGAAGAGTATCAAGGTCTAGAAAAGTATTAGAACTGGGGGATAGAGCTTGGATGGAACACATTATACCTTGATTAAGACTTGAAAAGTGACTATTTAACTCCTCTAGAACAATATCAATAATTGGATAATAATACTCGGTACGAAAAAATATTTTTGGCTCTATTGCACTCAAACTAAAGTCCGTTCGCGTTGAGTTGAGACTTTTCTCATTAAATATTCATAGGTGAAAATTACTCGTATACGTGGGTTTTACTCATGAATATAATTAAAAGCACGCGGTGGTAGTAAAGACGCAAGTCCCTGTCTTTTTCTCTGTGTGTTTAACTTGGAACGACAAAGTTACCTCAAGGTAAGTAAAATGGGTGTATAATATCATAGATGATAATGTGTTCGTGAGTGAATAAAAAATGCAAGAAAATGAAATAAGTAATGAATGACAGTAAAAAGAATTATAATATAACTCACAGTTATTACAGTACAGGACAACACGTGAAAAAGCGTGGTTACTATGGTAAGTTTTTATTGTCAACGCTTGGGATGTGCGTTACTATGGTAAGTTTTAATTGCGTAACTATTGAAATTAGATGAATATTTAATGAGAAAAGTCCCAACTCAACGGAAACGGACTTTAGTACGAGCACCAACACTTGTAAAAACAACTGAATCTACTTGCAATCTACAAGGAAGTTGAGACCTTCTGTCCATTCTGCTTATATTTTCAGTGTTTACATTAAGTGACCTAGCAATAGCCTCTGTTTCAGTCCACAGCAGGTCCCATTTTTCATTACACCTGTATTCTTGTAGAATACTTATTTGTGCCTGTATCAGTTGTACTGCAGCAGCCAAGTCTAAATGAGGTGACTGAAGTAACACTGAAAGTTTGTTAGTTAGACCAAAAATGGCTCCAAATACTACAAGGCCAATAATAAACTGTAGCTGAGAAATTTGATTAGTGATTCCTTGAGCTTCAACTGCTTTCTTTCTATCCTCACCTTTAATGATGACATCTAATGTAGCCACAATTGAAGGATATGTCCTTTGTACAGCCAATATTGCAGAATACTTACATGACCAGTGAGTATCACTAAGACGCTTCAATTCCTTTGGAGGTTCATTAGGCATTATCTTCTTATGTTGAGCAATAAATATCTCATGTGCTTTAGATGTAGCAATAAAAACATACAATGATTCAAGTATGCAAAAGAAATCACCAGCTGCTTTAACAGACTTGACTGAATCAACTAGTACCAGATTAAGCCTATGTACTGTACAGTGCATATACAAAGCCTTAGGAGCTTCTTTCCTCACTTTAGCTTACACACCGTTGCACCTCCCACTCATGACAGAGGCACCATCGTAACATTGACACACACACCTGTCAATAAGTATATTACATTCCAGTAGTGTGTCAAGTATGAGATGGGTTAAAGACTGTGCATCTAATGCTTCAGCATGTACATAGGTTAAAAATCTTTCATGAACATTCTTTTCCTTAACATACCTTATAACAATTGATAACTGCTCAGCCTTTCAAATATCCTTAGTTTCATCTACAACAATGAATAGAAGCCTGCCTCATTAATTTCTTCACTGATTTTTTTTCGAATTGTTTCTCCCATAATTTTGATCAAATCATTCTGGATATCAGGTGAGGTGTACTTCGCATTCTTTGGTGCTGATGTTAGATGATCATGAACAATTTTGTCATGCTTTCCAAGTAGGTTAAGAAAAGAAATAAAATTACCAGCATTAGATGAATCTGATCCCTCATTATGGCCACGAAGTGCTACATTCTGTCTAGCACACACTAATATTGTTTCAATGACACTCTTAAGGTAGTGTCTATTGTCAGCAATAACTTTTTTACGCTGAGTATTTAGCTGATTAGCAATGCTAGTGTCATGCTTCTTGGCCATCTGATATTCTCGGAAAGCCACAACAGCACTTCGGTGAGAAGCAGACCGTTGATGTTTAAGCAATGCTCCGTCTTGTCCAGTTGCTTTTTTCCAGTTTGAAAAACCAGTTTTGACAAACACACTACTAGTACGAAGAGCAAAGAATCTACAGGGCTGACAGTAGACTGCATCTTGTTGTGAAGAATACTCTAAGCTCTGTACCACTCCTTATTAAAGCAGCGTTGTCTTGCTCCCATAGATTTCAAGGGATATTTGGCTAATAATGGTTGGAAAGGCTTGTCATCAGGACTACTTGACAGATCTAAAGTATTATAAATGAATGAATAAATTATATAAAGCTATGCCATCTTCTGCAATTCACAACATATTCAACTCTCTATACACCATATAACTTTATTACATAGCATATATATATAATATATATATTATACATATACCATTTGTAGTGGTAGAGAATGTAGGGTGCACACTTGGTTCATTACTAGCATCACAACTGCCAATATCTACAGTTTTGTCGACTTCATCATCAGAACACGACAGTGGTGATAGTAAAGTATCTGCTTCCTGATCACTACCTGACTCTGTACCACCATCGTAAGCTGATGGACTTGTATAATAATCATTCTTATCATCATGATTTACCTGATAAGACTCATCATCTACATCCTCCTCTACATCTGACTCAGGCTCTGACAGTACTCTAAGATGGTTTAGATCGATTAACTTTTCATCAATCAAAAATAACTAACCTTTTCCTAGAGTAGACAGGAGCTAAAAAATTAGTGATAACTGCCTGCCTCTTGATAGCCATTTTTTTAATCACATGGTCAGCAGGAGGGGCCATAATCTTTTAAGGGTGGCCAGGCCCACCCTGGCCACCCCATAGCTACGCCTATGGTGAAAATGGAAGTACTTTTAGTATTGATGCCAATGGTTTTGAGAGTTAGTCTTACATTCGATTGGTCATTTATATGGTTCAAAACCATGCTTTGTCATTACAAAGTATAAAGCTATAAAAATATAATGATAAATCAATCATTGATGATGATTAAATGATGTGAGATTGAACAGGATTAATGGAAGTAAGCAATCGATAGGTATAAAAAATGATTTAATGTTTTACAGTATTTGCAAACAAATTCCGCTTGATTTTTTTTTTCAAATCAAAGCACCAATAGTGGAACCACCCACCAAAATTGTCATTGTCACATCCTATGCATTCTTCCTGATTCTCTTTATTCCGAAACACACATGTTGTGCATTCTCAACCATGCTCCAGCAGGACCACCACCTACCTAATCTACCTAACCACCTATGGTACAGATGTTTTTCCTTGTAGAGGATGAAAGGTGGAAGCCTTACTTTGGATCCACTACTACCACACTGTGCAGTGATGTATTCACGTCTAGACTCACCCTTAATTTCGTAAACATTCCACATTGTGCCAGCAACTGCGGTGTTAGAGAAATATTGCTATGGATATATCATGAGGATCAAAACCAGCTTTCAAGTAATTCATCTTTTTTTTATAACAATGCATCGACACAATTCAAAAAAAGTGAACCAGCTTTAAGGCTCTACTGTCCTTTCTAGTGTAAACAAATAAAATGGATAAGAACCTCCACAGGGATGCGCCGATACCACAATTTACTGATACTATACAGATACAATTATATATTAAAAACATTTTCCAATACCAATTACCAATACCAATTAATTGTGTATGCAAACTTTCATGTTAGATGTAGTATATCCTTTAATTTTTTTCCCACCACGACTATACTTCTGTTTACAAACATCACAAGTAGCCTTCGATTCATCTTCAATACATATCTTGAAGAAATTCCAAACTGAGCTTCTACGTGATCGGCCATTTTCCCGTTTACTGCACACATGTGCTCAACAGGTACGCATGCGCATTGAGCACGTGGCTAAATCACTAGGAAAAAGCTGAAATCACCGATACCAATACAATTTTGATACTGTGAGTATCGGCAACGATACAAATACCGATTATGATATCGGTGCATCCCTGAACCTCCATGTGTACATGCTTAAATCACATGCACAATCACAAAATGAAACAGCCAGAGCTACAAAGTGACTGTCATGTCATAGAGCTCGTGGTTGTGTTTTAGTGTTTACATGTACTGCATTTACCTTGTCTTGATTCCCTCTTCATACACAGATGAGGGTGGGAAAACCATGTACCCTGACTACATGTATATATCTCATCTACATAGAGTATGTGATGTACATACTGTATAGTGGGAAATTTTCGCGTGGTTGAAATATTTGCGTTTTTTTGCAATTTATTGTTATTCGCAAAAATTTCTGCCTGTAATTGTTTAATCACATGAGCTGTTCAGAAATTCAATCTCTGTCGATGGCTTTGTATCATTACCTGAAACCTATGGATGGCGTACTACCATTTCCCTCTATCTGCTCATATTAGTCCAGCAACCATCAGAGTAGTTAACAAAGCAGTCCAAAAAAATGAACGTACCAGCAACATGATCTTACCTCAAAATCTCCGTTGAGCAACAAGCCAAGATAGCTCATTACGCATCTCTGCATGGCAATACAGCAACAGTTCATCAATTTTCTATACCTCCAGCCATTGCTTCCACTTGAAAAGACAGCTATTCAGCCATTACTCTTTTAATTCAACCCGATATATTTGTGGGCGGGGAATTAATGTTATTAATTAAATACTAAATAATTCATTAATTAAGCTTATAATAATTCGCAAAGATTAAACTCACAAAAAAGCCTCATCTGGTAATTTGCTCAAAAATTCTTCTTGTAAAAGTTTCCCTCTATACGGTATATTGTGGTAGTATTATTAAGTTATTGCTAAGGATACACTGGGTGTACAAATCCTCGCTCCATCCATTTTTGTTATTTAACTGGAATAGACTATTGTATATATAGAGGGAACAGTAATACAATAACCATACTTGCACATACAGAAGAATGGGTGTGTTTAGTTTGTAGTAATCATGATGAGGTTTTTTTGTTGTATCTTTGAAAGGATAGTTGTCTTTTATGCAACTCTTGCTTGTGTTGTTGTGCTACTTGGTGTTATTTTACTCGTTTTTGTAGTATTTCAATAGTCATACGTGCATGAACCAGTGTACAGTTATACATTTGATACTTCTTTGCAGATAAAGCTGTGAAGTTTATAGTCAGATTCAAATGATAAACTTTGTGTCTCCAAATCACAATTAAGTTACGCATACATAACGATATTTTCCATCTGTGATCTTTGACTCCCAGTCAAAACAGTGTCTAAGGTCAAGGGCATACCCAGGAACAAAAGAATAGGGTAGGCTTAAAGAAAATGGGATGTGTAGCATGCCTAAAAGTTTAGCTATTTAATTATTCATAGAGGGGTGTGGTCAATTAATAATACTGCATACTTATTCGTTTAATATGGTGGCACAGAAGTGATCTCAGGGTATTTACTGAAATATTCAAAAGGTGTCGGGAAAACAATTATATTTCCAACATAATTATCACTATTTTTTATCCTGTGAGTATATAAATTATTGTAATTATTATTACATACAATATTTGGAAAATTTAGAAATAAATTTCAAAATTTAGGGTTGGCTAAAGCTACTGCTAGTTATACCCTTGTCTAGGTAGGGGGAGTAGTAACCTCGCTTTGCTTGAAATTAGTATAAGTTCTTATAATTCAATCATTTTGATGACCAATTTTGTATACAATTAGTATTTATAAAGCTAAACCACCCTGCAACAACAGACAGACTTTTAGAACATAAATTCTTTCTTGTACATTGCAAAATTATTATTCTTCATTTTAGATATTTGAAACATTTGGACCTGTAAAGAAACCATTCTACTCAATCAGAATTACTAATGTAGAAACTGATGAATCTACTTCATCTAAAGTTAGTCCAGATGATCAATTGTTTGCTGCACTTAATGACACTGAGTTTACAAAGTATGCCTTTGTGGAACAACTGATGAAGTGAGTGCCTGTGTGCATGTAATATATATAATATATATTATCATAGTTTTTGATATGTTTTAAAAAATGGGCCAAATTGGCTCAGAAATAGTTAGTGTGTGCGTCATGGGAATACATCTTGAGCCAATTAACTAAGAGTTATTGCTGATAGTGATAATATAATCATGATATTATTAACTGCTCCACTGGCGCAGAGCGAACTGTGCAGTGCCAAATAAGAAGCTCTTTGGGCCAAAGGTGTGCCATATAAGGTTATCAAAATCACTGATTATGATTTACAGTGTATACATGTACATGTACAATGTATGTACGCATCTGTACATGTAGTTTGAACTAGATTGTTCAGAAGGAGAAAGCTTTTATGACCTATAGGGTCATCCCTATGATAGCTTTCCCAAGGGTTCAAACATCAAACTAGATATATTTGCTTGTATAACATACACGACCACATATTGTTTAAGTAGTGAACAAAGCTGCATTAGTACAGGGGCTCGGTCAATTAATGGGTGTGGCACATAAAACAATGTGAGCTTGAGCTATAGACCAGTGTAAGGTGCTTAGACTGCAGTTACACTTACATGTACATGTACTTCTTTAGGCCCAGTTTTCAGAGTACACAGAAATGTAGAGGCACTAGTGGTATTAGCAATGATTGATAGGTAGTCACCACAAGCAAAGGGATACTTTTTCTTGTAATATTAACCCTTCATCTGCGTTTGCAATTTTTCCCGTTTGTGGGCGTGGTGCGAAAGAAATTTGTAGATATTTTCTGATTGATTTTATAGTATGAAATCATGGAATATAAAGAAACTGACATACACACAGCATAAAGAAGATGTTTATTTAGTTTAATGGAGCCCAAAAATCGAAGCTACATGCCTAACAAAGCGATAAAGAGATGCTAATTGTGGGCGTTGCCACTGACTACTACACTTTCAAACACTCGACTTGCTGCTTTTTTGTAGCTAACGAAGCATGTTTTTGGTATCTACAGCTTTCTTAGATGGTCTTCTGTCTACCTAAGGCAGCTAAAAGTCACTGCTATTTAAAATGCAGAAGTTATGCAGGCGAGTATAGAGGTGGGCGTTGCCCGTGGCAGTACTATATTTTTAAGAGCTCGTCTTACTCTCTTCCTGGTGATAACGAAGCATAAATTTAACATCAATGGCTTGCTTAACAACTCTTCTTTACAGCAAAGTATGTTAGAATCTTGAGTCTTATAAAATGTGAGAGTTATAGAGCTGCAAGTAATTAGATATTAAGTACTCCGCCCACTTGCAGCTTGGGTGCATTAAAGCGTCTTCAGCAGTATAATTAGTAGTGGGTGGGGTGCCTTAAAGTGCCTACAGCAGATGAAGGGTTAAACATACCATTATCAGTATACTTGCATACAGCATTCTTTATGTCTCTCTAAGATGTGTATTTTAATGGTTGTCCGGTCATGCCAAGCAATGTCTATTGAGAACTTGGGATTCCTGGTTGTCCCATGATACATGTAAATATGGAATCCTGTTTTTTTTGTTCCACTGTCCCCAAAATGTGCTATTTGTGCAATATCAATGTCTCAACGTATAGTGTACACTGATAGACGCAGCATTGGTACATAGAGGATCCCATGGGATGTTCGATTTTCCACTAATAGGCATAGCATTCCCACTTGTCCATCCTGTACGTCCCATTTGTATCATTTGGTACATGTGGAATCTCATGGGATGGCCCACATTCCCTTGATAGGCACAGTATTACCACTTGTACATTCCATCCCATTTGTACTGTTTGGTACACATGGGATCTCATGGGATGTTTCACTGTGCATCTTTGTTAAATTGGGACGATCGTATTCTTGTAGTGAATCAATTCAGTTGTGTATGATAATAGGTTAAATGGGTTGTGGGTATTACAATAATGATGAGAGTGTTTGTTCACTTTGCTGCAAAAGAATGCTTCTTGCAACGTAGTCGTGTCATTGGAGGTTTCATTGAGGTTTGTGTGGTTTCCTGGACTCTGTGATTGTTTCGTGGGATTTCCTGGAAGCACTGAGCCTGTTTTTCAAAATTCTTCCCATTTCCAACACTGGCGAATCTATTGCATATAATTTGGCCACCGTTCACTTTCTCTACCCCAAACTTGGCTCCTTTTCCGACATGGAGTACTACTTCCACCAACTTGCTTACCGGGACTCGAAAGTCCCCAAGCGCATCGTAGCATCAAATCAAATGCAGTGCTCTCCCTCTTTTGACTGGAACTGGGGCTAACAAAATGACCCCACTGCATGTTGGCACAAGCTACATGTACATACACGATTTCAGGTTTCACAGCAAGGAAAATACCTCAGCTACCCACCAGAGGGCGTGGGCGGGGTCAAAAAATGCTAAATTCGTCGGCAGCAAGGGGGCACAGCTCCCTTCGAACCCCCGCATTAACGGGGGGACACCCCCCTTTAAAATTCCCCCCATAGTCGTTATTTAGGCCAAAGGGCGGCCGAAAAAGCATTAACTTTTTTAGCCACGTTCATCAGCTTGTGCTCTAAGTTTTTTAAGTGTTCCAAGCTCAGATGTTTGAAGCTGACATACTTTCCTGGCCCCCATCCTATAACCAAAGTTTTGGAACTTCTTTATTTTTAGTAGAGGTGTGACAAATGCATTCCTGCCTGGCAAATTTAAACAGTGTGCAGCACCACCACCAAAACTTCAATCTCCGGCTGTAATGTTTCTGTTTCCAGAACTTACTTTTATGATTTTATAAAGACCACCAAAAATAGGACTAAGAAATATGAACAATGTAATAAAAGACCTATATCATATACTTATACACCACATTGTACAAAAGCATACTGAGTTCCTCAGCGAACGTTGCGTCTATCGGCTCCATGCTAGCAAAGTGTTCAGGAAATAACTGAATGAACCTTCTCAGTATTTCCTGGGAAACTCAATCAGTGTTTTTTCTTGATACACTTGGCTGGCTGAATCCTTCCACAACCAGATTGGTTATGTCCATGGTAAAGTTTGCTTCTACAGATCTACGATATGAATTACACAAAAGTACATGTACATGTAAGATGATGTTAAAGGTTGTGATGTTAGACAAACAAGTATGATGACTCCATGAAATTTCATTGTGGAGTTATTAATAAACACCACATTCATGGAAAACAGCAACAGTACAAACAGAGTTATGTAAGAAATGTCATCATAAAGTCCAATATGGATGTAGATATTTAACCAGTGCTGGCTCGATCTAGTTTATGCCTGAGATAGTCACAACAGCAGAGAGATTATGGGTTAGAGTGGAAGACTTAATGATTTTTCTGTTTGGTGGAATCTCTAATAGTTGAATCATACATTATTACAAGATACATGCAAGTACTGGGTTTAAGATTCTTTCTTACATGTTACAAACATATATATATATATATATGTAATATATATAGTACACTTACAGGTCTTATATACAAAAATATAGACCCGAGGTTTAGTGTCCAAGGATGTGATATAGCCCGAGCCTGCGAGGGCTATATCACATCCGAGGACACTAAACCAAGGTTTTATATTGTTTTATATAAGAACTGTAAGTGTACTATATACAATATATTGTATGCTGATAGATTAAAGATTCACAGGTCTATATACAAAAATATAAGACCTAACCACATCAAACGGTTGCCATGGTAGCATGCTATATAATTATATATAATACAATTATGACATCATCCCTTTGATGTGGTGAGGTCTATATTTGGTATATAGGACCCACAACAGGTCTATATTTGAAGAAATTAACCCATTAACAACATGCAATATTTTAATATTATTGACAAAACTGTTGTGAAATCATTGAGAATAAGTATACGCTTGATTTTTTCTGAAGGGTTATGTAGATTATCAACTTCCTGTATCACAAATTGTGTGATCTTCAATTCACGGTGTTCATCACCCCCTCGTAAACACAGGTAAATCCCACAAAGATAGAACACTGAGTTCTGAAGAGTATGTGGAGTGTCACTTCCCATAACTCCAGACTGCCAAAGTTGCTCTTCTTCAGAAACAGTGACAACACGTGCCTGAATTTTGTTCGCACCAACTCCCTGCTTGTGTAGTTTATGAGACAAGTTATCGAGAACAGTATGAATTTGAGTAAAACGTTCATCTTTAAAATGAAAGCACTCCTTATCCTTTTCACGGGCATAATTTTGTAAATTGACCAAAATTTGCAAAACAGACTTGGGTGTGTAAGGCTTCCCATTTTGTTGCTTGATCTCTAAGCAGAAGAGTGACAGTATCTCTGAAACTTTAGCGGAATCGTCATGGGACCAAAGATCTTCAACGGAGTAGCAATGCCCCTCTAGCTCATTCGAATGGCTAACCCAGTCTTCAAAAAGCCTGAAAGCCCAGTTAATAGCTACGGTGGTGTTCTTTGGAACAGCCTTCTTCGACGCTCTCTGTTAATCCTCGGATGAACATACAGTAAATCTTTCACTCTTCTTTGAAAGCAATAGCGACAACCTTCGCTTCTTTTCAGGTAGACCACTGTTCATTTCTTCAGCTGTAATGGATTCTAAAGGATACCAGTCTTACCAGAAATGGTCAGTTGGGACACACAACTCTCACTCAAGGCTCAAGCATGTGCACAATGAAGCGAACTAATACGCATGCGCGAAAGCATGTGGTAATATTTTATTGAGAAAAATGTCATTATTGTACAATATATTGTATATAGTATGCTAATAGGTCCTATATACAAAATATAGGACCCTTGTTTTGTGTCCTCGGATGTGATATAGCCCTTGCAGGCTCGGGCTATATCACATCCTCGGACACAAAACTCGGGTCCTATATTTTGTATATCGGACCTATTAGCATACTATATAATATACATATTTATATATATATGTGTATATATATATATATATATAGATTCAACCCTGTAGAAAGCAATTATAAGGATGGCCCTACGGGCCATGAAAACATATCTATTGTCAACAAAACCCAGATTCCCAGAAGTTACCCAACCTGCTTTGATCAAGTCCAGATTTTTCACTTTTCTTTGATTAAATTAAAAATGTTGAAAGCTCCTCCTTGGTGAAATGGATGTCGTTAGCTGCAAAGCAAATGCATTCGCATGTCTTGAAGGTATTCTCATTACATTTGCTACTACCACAAGTAATAACAATGGCTCCTTGTGTGTAAGGATGCGACGTAAACTATACATGTACATTGGTCTGGCATGGCACTATCTGACATGCAATGGTCTGGCAAGCAATAACTGGGAGCCCAACAGAGAGCCACTGTCTACACACCAATATGGATGGCTGCCTGAGTCTTTTGTATGATGGTAGTGTTGGGCACTAAGGAATATGGTAGACAGGCTTGTTTTTACCAGGTCTAGTACTCTGGACTATATGGTACTAAACAACCAGGTCTGTGAACTAGACAACTACTGAACACTCAGCTTGCTTGCTTATGCCTTTATAGCGCATGGACATCGCTCTTAATATGTGGGAGTCAGGCCTCTGGCCCCCCTGTAATGGCCTAGTGATCTAGTTTAGCCTCATTTCACGTCCAAGGAAAGCTTGGCTTTCTTAGTCAAGGGGCCACTTCCCTTGATTTTAACCATGTTTAACACATTAAACACCACGTAATTGATCCTGTTTGCAAGATCATCCATGACTATTGTACATAATTGAAATTGAAAACATGCATTATTTAAATAATAATATTTGATTTGTGGGTAGTGTCTACTATTTGAGTCAATTAATACTATAATGTATCCAAAATGAAGTAAAATAATATAATTATTATATGTATTAATATTGTGTATTATTGGTTGCAAGAACTTGTAAAGTGTCTGATGTGACTCTTCTCAAGCATCAGGCCAGACTGGCCTTGTCAATATCTCTTTGACTGACCAAGCTTTCAAGTACTTCAACGTGTCTGACATGGCACTTGTCTAGCAGATTGATTCTTGCCAAGGTATCTTCGCTATCTTGCTATGTTATGCAATACAATGCAAGACACTTCCAATATCTGTCGAGGTATTTTTGATAGGGACGGTATTCTATGTGTACGAAATGGGATGGAATAGACAAGTGGAAATGCTAACAAATTAAGTATATACAAGTTTGCATGAGTGCCCATGTTAGCATTCAAATAAAATGTGTATTTATGCACCATATCCTCAATATTTCTCCATATTTTTAATCAATGGTATATTGTACACTAACAGACATTTACACAGAGGGGAGCGGGGAGAACTTGGATTACCCATAAAATCATGAATTTTCATAATAATTTAAAGTAGTGCATATTGATCTAGTTCAATATTATTCTGGTATATCACACGTACGGAATAAGAAAAGTAATCAGCTCCGCATTAGAGTGGGCAAAAGGCGATACTTGTGAATATCAACCAATCCCCCTCCCACTGTAAATTGAAACCCTGCATGTAATTCTACATTATTATATTGTTATTAGCCAAGCACATTTCACTGAATCATTTCTCTTCTCTTTCTCCATTCCTCCCTCTCTCCCTAATTCTTATCTGTCTCTTCATCTCTATCTCAAGGCAAAAAGGATCAGATGCTTCATGGTTGAATGATCTAGAAGTTCCCCAAGAGGTAAGTATAACAATATTATGATACAACTTTAGGTAATAAATGCCCTTCTGAATCATTTACACTACAATGAGATTATTCATCATATGTGCTTACAGATTATCAATACATGTTTATAACAAGTATGACTGTTGTAATACATATTGTCACTTGAGACTTCTCAATGACATGGAGGTTTTCAGTAGTTTAGATTAATTATGTGTATATTACAAGCACTGCTATTATCATCTTGCAGTATCAAGATTATTCAGATGATGAAAAAGAACGAATTGCTAAAGGAAAAGGCAAAAGTACTGAGAGCTCTTCAGTTTCAAGGTATAATATGAAGGCTTTGTGTAGTTTTCCCAAAACATAATCTATATGTATTCAAGACTATGTATTGTACTATTGATCCTTCTTGTACTCCATCGTAAAGGTATATATGTACAATGCGTAATCTTGAATACATGTAGATTGTGTTAGGTAAAACCACATATGTATTCAAGACTATGTATTGTACTATTGATACTTGTACTACATTATAAAGGTATGTACAATAAGTCTGTATGGCTTCCCTCGCAATAGGTAGAATTTATGTTTATGCATTTTGTGTGTCTGTCTGCAAAATTTCTTGAAAACTAAGGATTTTTTACACTTTGAATGAGTTATTGGCAAACTTCAAAGTAGGCTAGGGTAGGCTAATGCATTCCCTGAAATTTTTAACTAAGTTTTTCTTAATTTGCTGTTTAAACTATTATGCCAATACAGGATAAATAATTAAGATAACTTAATCACTGAATATGCCCTTCATCAGTAATCAAATATCTATGCAGTTTCAGTGAATTTTTGCATGGCATTTATTTACCCTACCATACTCTTATTTTTCCTTGGGTACACTTTCCGTTGGTTTCACTGTGCTCTAACAGTGAAGGTTCCACATTTTCCATTACTGTACAGGAAGAAACAAACAAGAGTAAAGAAGAAAACAAACCGGTTTATCCAAACAGCAAACACTGGACAATGTATGTTGAATACTACATTGTATGTTTATATTCATAATAAATACTACTTTAGTAATGTATCCTGTGATTTTTTGAAGCAATCTATCATCGTTTTATAAGTTAGCAGTTGCTTTTTTCACTAAAACAGATGAAATATCTGTAGATGGGAAAAAGAGTCCCTTGGATATAAATGTAACACATTTGGTTGGTGATACCTTTAAATTGCTATTTGGGAAGATACATGTAATTAAAGTAGGTATCTAGTAAAGCAATATGTGACCTAATTTTTGAAAGGACACCTTCCCGCCAAATAATTTGCATGAAAAATTTACCTATAATTGCTCGTCATTCTACCTTCTCTACAGGAAGCATCGCTATTTAATTATAGCTCTTAATGATTAATTGACTTCCTGTATTTTAATTATAGCTCTTAATGATTACCAAATTTCATTGACTTACAAAATGACAGAATATAAAGTGATTAAAGGATGTTATTTCGTGGGGCAGTGTACCTTTTTGAAAATTGAGTCACATGTTCTCTCTTCTTATTCAAAAGATCCCATCTATCACATAGTTACATGTGTATGGGTATATCATATACGTAGCAGAGAAGAGAAAACAGAGGGGCAGAGGGAGGTTCTAGCTCTCCCTCCAAATGTGAATTGGGGTAGTGCTGAGCCCCCCAACTTTGGTACATGTAGCTAATTAATTATAGTATACTACATAATAATATTACTACTACTATACATTACTGATTATAGCTGATGGTCTTCAGCCGTTTATTATTTTGAATAATAATAATAATGATCAGTTTACATTCTAGCATTTCTGAATTTTCTGTTTTGTATAGATAATAGAGGTACTGGCTTCAATCCACCGTCATATTCACGTCCTATAAATGATTATCCTGCAGGGGGTATGTTTGTTTATAATGTACATTTATATGTACATTCATATGTATGCCTCCTAACAACATGTATCTAATTATACAATTCCATCCCAAAAATATTAAATTGACGTTGCAGCCAGGCTAAGCCAGCACAGATAATCAACTCGTAGGAATTTGTGCAAAATTCTATTCAAATTTAGTACTGTTTTTTTGGTAAAATGTATCATTCCATTTGCAACAAAGACTCCATATTGGGCCCACTTGGGAGAATAAGTTTGCAGTGAAGAGTCTGTACGAATTCCCATCCCAGAATGATTCTTATTAGCAGTTAATAAAGTTGCTAAGTAAATATTAGAAGTCAAATGATTATTATTACAGAAACAGCAGTAAGCTAATCATCAGTGTTAGATCTAGAGATTTAATAGTGGGCTTCTCATTGTAAATTAATGAAATAGTAACATAACATAACATACATGTAATCAACTCTCCTACTTTTTGCTTGTCTGGGTTGTGGCTCTGATTCATCTGATTCAGTTTCATCACCTGTGTTGTTAGTCTCCTCTGTGTGGGAGCGCAGCCAGCTGTCCAAACTGGCCATAAATCACGTGTGTATAATAACACCATAATAGTTTGTTTCTAATTTAGCGTTTTTGCATTTTTCATTGCATAGACGCTTTAATGTGCAAAGTAGGCGTCAATATTGAAAAGTAGGCGGTAAAACAACGCCTAAATGCCTTCTAGATCTAATACTGCTAATCATTATAGTCAATGTCATCAGTATCTGATAAGCACTCTTCATGAATAACATTGTCAGAAAAAAGGTTCCTTGACAACCTGTGCAGGGTGTCTTTTGATGGGATTTCCTCAAAATCCAAAAATTATTTCCTATTTCAAATTCTAACAGCTTCATGGGTGTATCATTATTGATTGTTTGTGCAGATTACACTTAATACACCACTTCTGGGTGTGGCTTATAACAATTTTAAATGTGGTATGTGCAGTTATCCTTCTTTATTGCCACTACATGTACATGTGTACACCAGTATTTGTGTTAATCGAAGATCAAAGTGGTGCTATCACTAGCAGTTGCAGAAGAAGTAGTGTTATAAATCTACAGCCCATTTAAATGGGAATACTGTGGAATTGAAGAATCCTTCAAATACGCTGACGGTGGTGGCGTTTTCAAGTGAAAATTCAGTTTTTATTTTCCTATTTAATTCTAAGAGTGTAGCTGTATTTGAGTGACAAACATGCTTTGATTTCCAAGACAATGAACAACATTTGATAGTGCCTCCTTTGTCACTCTTTTTTAGTCATGCATGATAAAGTTAGTTTAACCTTATTGTTATCAGGAAAGGATAACTGTACATGACCGAACATAAAAGTAGCAAAACTGGTAGAGTTAATTTAATCACATTTTATCAGACTGTGAAGTAGTAAAAATACAAAACCATTCATTTTAACCAGTCATATAATATAATATTACAAAACTCAACTGAAATAGTATTACGTGTTAGATGAATTATGATAATGCTCATCGCTTACAAATTATATTTAATGTCAGTTGAGATGGCTAAATAAGATGGTCTATACACCTGGATGTCAGAACACATAATTGTGCAAGAGAAATATGACATGCTGAAGATTAGGTGGATATTGTAAATGAAAAACATAACAACTTGCAAACCAAAAAAATAGCCTTTTCAAAAAACAAATTAAAAATACTGGTTCTTTAAAAGCTCCAATATGAGGATTGAGTTGTCACCATCAGAACAGACTGTATACATTGATGTTCTTTGTCTATATGATTTAATGCAAAGACATAGTTTACTGGCAATTCATTACATAATTGTACAGATATGTACCTCATATTCCACTAAGACAGAATTTCTGACTTTCTTACTTTCTTTGAACATAAGCAGTGAAATAGACATTTAAAAGCACAAATTTGAACCAGAATGTCGTGTTAAAAAGTGAAGAGTGTATAAGATTACAAGATATTCATTCACCTGACTCATCAAGTCTACATTTGAGATCTTTCCTATACTGCCTTTTACTGATGTATGTTAATACAGATAGTACGTATTTCTTCCACTCCTGAAGGAATACAATTTTTATATTTTTCTTCTCAACAACTAAACACATTTCTTGTTCCAGCTAGAAATACAAATAAAGCAGTAACATGGTGTGATACTTAATTATTCGTACATCAACTGACTACAGTAAGGAATATCTATCTATACTCAATATCTTTAGGTGTTTCAAAGCTGCACATTTTTGTAGAATGTCTCGTACATTTTCAACATCATTCTGTATGACACTGAACAGGACTTAAACAAAGGCAATAAAATGGAATCTCTTGGTTTTTTCTTTTTCATTTCAACATCAATTGACATTCTTCATCTTCTACCTCTTCAATAGGGTACCAGTTATTCTTGGAAAAGTGTTTGTCTATGTTTAAAGGTCAAGATTTACTCACTTCGCTCATACATGTACATTGACCTTTATTGCCCTACCCTCATTAAACATGTATTGCATTGTAAAGGGTACATAACTTTGTAATTGATTTTTCATTAATAATTATTTAATTATTAATTTTGTTACAGATGCTGCAAACTTTCAATTCCCATCAACATGTCTACCAAATTATCAGCACTACCAAAATGCACCAAGATTTCATTTGCCAATACCACCATCAACCAACAATTACTCCTGTATTACTCCTAATATTCCACCTCTTTTTGCACCCTCCAATCCTCAAGTACTTCATTCCAATCATCCAGTGTACAACTGCAACTATGGTTCTACTAGCTATCCAGACTTTGATTTTACACCACATTACTGATTTTTAAAATTGTTGTTAAGGAGTTATTCATCTTTTGTTAATTCAAATCACTGTAATTTTGTTAACGCATGGTGTTATCCTTTAGGATGGGACATGCAACCTGCCTTTAAATATATAGTTAAGCCATCAGCATAACTCCCAATCAAAGTAAAGGACACACAAATACCACAAAGGCTAATATAAGTGTGAGCCCACAATTATGATAAATACGCATTAAATTTTAAAATAAAGTATTTTGAAGTAAAATCTGAACTTTTAAGCTAATTGTACTATTCATTTTGAGTGACTTCAGCACCCCATGCAGCATAATTATGCATATTATAGTATTCAGTTTTTTTCTGTCATGAAAAACAATATTGGTCAACAAGTTCGTAATAATTTAAACATAAAAACATCAACAGAAGTACAATCATTTGCATTTGGGATTGCACAAACCTCTCATCATGAACCCAATGTTACATTACCATCCTCCTCCCACTGTTGTGAAAGAAGATTCTTAACTGTTTGCTCTACATAATTACTCCTCCACATCACTTTAAAATGAGTTATCGGTACTACTAACCTTTTCAAAATTATACACAATTGTGTATTGCTGCCCACAAATTATTACTATTTGTAGAGGGCAGAGGTTTAGTAGTGATAGTCTTTTTAGATCCTACTATAGTACTAATTTGCTGTGTAGCATGTGAAAGTTTACTTCCAGTTTTTATTATGTGTTGAAACAAACGCGAGAACAATTCAGTGGACATCATCTATTTATACACAAGTACACAGGGTTCATAATAATAATATAGTTTGTATGCTATACCTTGCTAGTTGTAGCTTCATAAAATATTGTGTGCTTCTTCAAAACATTTTTCATTTCTACTGAAGTTACCTACCCTATAGATTATTGATGTAAATTCACTTCTTTTTCTGCAGAATGTTGATAAAATATATACCTGTGAATCATTCATTTCATACCAACTGGTCTCTGAGTTTACAAAAGTAGTATAGACTACAGCAGCTTATTATTATAGGATTATAAAAAGGAAGATTGCATGTGGCAGTGCATAGTTATAAATTATATACAAACCTAACATTAGAATGCATAAGCATGAGTTGTTCTTCACACCTAACTGTTTTTTTTAATTTTCTTTACAAGAAACTCACAATAATTATGATCAAATATAATTATTATGCTCTATAAATATTCATTGAGATATGTGACCGGCTCTGCGTAAAGCAGTTTTATGGATTAAAAATATAATTATAATTTGGAGATATGATTGAAAATGGACAGTTTTGAAGCATCACAAAAATTAATGTCTTGCCTGTTTTGTGATACCTTTAGTGAGTCTTAGAGACCTCTCTGTGCTTTGCTAGCTACTACAAAATAAATTTTTAATCATTACTTGATAAAAAAAATTGATTTTCTCCAAATGAAGTATTTGTGACTACAACGGTTTTAATCTCTTGCTGTAGCTTTATCTTTTACATGATTGGGATGTATAATAAATCATTCTAGAGCTAATTTAATGCTCTATTCAGGTAAGACAAAAAGATGAATGTTTAAATCTTAATCCATAATATAGCAAATTTTCAAAAATAATTGAGACATGGAAAATACGAAACACTTTAATTTGTAACTGGTTGGTACTTTGCAGCTAAACACCAAAATATAACTATAATAACAATTACGTATATAAACACCCTTTAAAATTATCTGATATGATACAATTGTGGAACATTAGAACATATTAATTACATCAACATCTACTTGCAGATCACTGGTTACATTATGGGTTTTATTACACGATACTAAAATTTCTAATACAAATGCATAACTATAATGAATGCACTAGTAGTGTAGAATCTTTTAACTGTACTTGATTTCATGCATTCCATTGTTGATTCTTGTACAATTTGAAGTCTGTTTTAAGCTAGAGCTAAGTCCCAAAATGTAAGTTTTCCACACATTTTGGAAAGACAGAAATAACGATTGTCCTACATGAGCAAGGATTAACTATAGCTGCAAAACAAAACTTGTAGAAGTAACTTCCGTGTTCAACACTGCTTCTGAACTACTAATTTTTCTAACAAATTACTTCAGTAATTATGTACACATAACACATTTAATTTAAATTAGTACTTTAAATATTCATTTAGTTGGGCCAAAATCCCAATTATAAATTCATGGTCATTTTCTTCAATTCTGCACTTAACTATTTCTAATAGTGATAATTTTATAATATTGTGACATTTTCATTGTCTTACCACAAAGATAGAATGCAAATTGTGTGGATAAATTGCAGTTTGGTACTTCTGCTAGATATAAGTAGTTTATTCATAAAACACAAGCAAAAAAATATTCCAAAGTATTATAAATTACCATAACTGATTCACCCTGGATTGCATGATCATGTCACATGTCTCCATTTACTTTCACAAGTCTCTCCACATGTCCCTTCAGTAACTAATATAACAAAGGAGTGTCCTTAAATGATGGAATTAGCAAACCAGGTATTTTCCAGATACATCTTCATTGCAACATAATGACCCATGTGATGCCACGTGCTTAGGGGGTGTGCATTTTTTGAACGGTTAAATAGATAATTAGAAATTACGGTCTGATAGTGAAGCGCATTAATTAGAGTAGACGTAGGATTGTAGCTAGCTGAGAAATCCTAGCGAATTGAACATTTCTGAAGTAAAGGGATAGTTGAAGTGTAGAGCTGTATTCCTAGATGCGAGCTGGTATCGAGGGTTAAGCTTAGAGATTATATGACGGAAGCCTGGCTTTCTACACTAGATATTGGTTGCATGTCTGTGGCCAAGTAAAAAGTGACTGCTGAGTTTAATTCTTTGGTAATATTTGATTGTGAAGGATACTTCATACTACGCTCCTGTAGTTCATGCAAAGTTGGCTGGAAAAATTTCCCCTTTGTAGAACATGCCTTCTTTGCAACTTTAGGCCATGCTTCTGAATATTTATCTGGATGGTGATCCCTCAAATGTGTGAGTAAATTACTAGTATTCCCACCCTTTACCACAAACCTTGCATACTGGCGAGCCACACTCCTTGACAATAGGACGCCCCTCAGAGTCTGCTTTCAGTCCGAAATAATTCCAGACCACACTGATGATGTTAGGTTTCTTAACTAGAGTATCGCTTTGGCAAGATCCACTCTCCTTCATATTCAGGATTAGAACATGTGATGGAATAATTTTAGTGCGCTTGCGCAAACGGCGGTTTATTCATCTTTAATTAATATTAAAGGTAAGGTTTACCGTCACAAGATAGATCGCGATTTTACTGTTATACTGCCCATCCCTATTAATTTGGTAACCAACCTTCTTGTCTTGTGGCAGCTATCTTTCTGTGTTAAGCGATAAATATGTTCCCTTTCACAGAGTAGTTAAAACAACCTTCAGCAACACAGTCTTCAGCATTTTTTATCTTCCACTCAAAATGGCGGAGGCTGTGGGATGACATCATCTCATCTCAAACCTCTATGCCTTATTACAAGCAAAGGCTTTTATTTATAATCCAAGTGAAAGAATGGTCTAGTCCCAAGTTCCCTGTCAGCCAAAGTATTTTTCAAGACGACACTATATGTCTGTTTCTCATGCTATTCAACCCAGAATAAAGTTAGCTCAGAAATTGCCTTGGATTTGCATCCCAAGATCTACCTAAATGTGAATCAAACATTCTCATTTCCTGAGAATGTTTTAGAGGGTACGACTATAAAAGTATCTGTCCAAGTGACATGGAAATTTGCATGCAAATCGACCAAAATATTTTACAACTTGCAAATCTCCCCCACCATCATTTATGCAAGTTACTCACCAGGACAAGCAAAAATGTTTTTTACAAGGACGAAGTAAAAGAGTTTGCTGATGATCTTACCAGGGCTGGGTGAAAGGTGAACTTGAAAGCCTTTGAATGTTAGCATGTGCAATCATACATCTGTTTATCTAAAATTGTTTACATACATAGTTGAAACCATAAAGCCACAAGGGGTATATACAAAAATGAAATAAGTAAAACTAAAATAATTTCAAAGGCTTTGGGTGAGGAACGTGGGGAGAAAGAATGCATTTTCTCAACAATAACACTCTTGACTGTTTCAGTCTGATGCTCATCTAGATACTTTGGTAATTTAAACCAGGGATCGAGCATTGAGCTACAACTATACACGATGATGCATCCAAACAATCGAGTTCCCATCTTTGTTTAATTTCACAATTTACATTATTTTTACATGAGCTTTTTACCAGTTCTGCAGCAAGCACCTATTGTTAACTTTTGAGATCAAGATATCTGTCACTTTTAGTTACTTGCTCTTTGGAGAGTACAGGCCATCCAACATTTGAATTTGCCTCTGATTTAAATGTTCAGTTGCCACCTAAAGTGGCAGACCAGCTTACTTGGCATCTCCAATCAACCTCTCTATAGCAAAAGGCATGATTGAGATATTATTTGTCACAAACACGATCTTGGTGAAAACTTCGAGAAATTCTGCACACTATATCTTTTCAACTGGGAGGCATGTTCTTATTTATTAGTCATGAAAGGTTTCCCAGAAAGCCATACATAATATTATCAGCATTGTTTGAGACTTTGAAATTCAGAACAAAGTGTCTGCCAAATTTGTCATCATGAATGATTAAGAGTGACAGCTCCACATTTGTAGCCTGGTCATGTACAATTGAGGAAACGTAACTGCTGCTGCAAGGCCCACTTCTACTTGGCAATGTTTAACCCAGCTCAAGAAAGGAAAGAAGCTCTATGAATCCTTCACACTCGACCATACGTATCGATCTCATCATATCCATGGCTATCATGTTTACAACTCTCTCTGTGATCTTCCTTCAGCGGCTATATTTTATAGTGTTGTTTTATAACTAAAGCTCCTTTTAGTTAGACATTTTGACTTGTAGTTGTAACGTCTATTGCAATAACTTTAACTAACTGAAATGAAAATTGGCCAATAATGTTTTAGTTAAAAGTAGTCATTTATAGTTTGCTCTACAAATACTGACTGGAACTATTCAATCCGGTTTTGGTTTGATGGAATTCATCATATCAGAATCAGTGCTTATGCAACCTCACGAGCCACACCCACCACGAGCGAGACTCCTTTTACCTCTTATACCACTTGTACAACCTTTACCCCTTGTACCTGTTGTAACCCTTGCACATCTTGCTAAAACAACATTAGGCCTTTAAAACACTGTTAAACAAAGTTTGCTTCGCTTTAGAACTCTCGTCCATATTCTTCATTTCATATATGTAGTTCAGAGGATGGATTTTACCAGGTGTTCTTGCAAGTTTGAGTTTCCTCCATGGTATATGCTGGCTTCTTTGAACACAGTATACCACTTAGCTTTCTTTTCTTTTTTAAACTTTCAAACATCAGAGGTTTGGGCAGGGTTACTAGCATCTTAGTTGGCCATCAATTACTCATTTATGTGTGTGAAGGGGAATTAATTGCATTCGAACAAATGTAACGATTGTAGAAATTTTTGTCCCAGGGCACCCCAGATCTGACTATCATTGTCCACAAAGTTGGGTTTAGTATCTCCAGTGCACAGAGAAACATAGTGTGTTTTATCTGGCTAATGGGCTACTACAGAGAGTGAGTAACACTTCTCTGTTCAAAATCTCTAGATTTATTTCAGAAGAACACTCATCTACTATCATCAACTCACTACAGTACGTTTCCTTGTTAGCGCTGTGAAAGATACATTCCTCAACCTTGTTATTTAGCAAATTCAGACTGATAGAACCCTTCTTCTGCCAAAGGCATCCAGAAACTGGAACCTTCTTCCACACAAATGATCAAAAAATGCTACTCAAGCCATGTGTCATCCAGATGTGCTAAATGCACCCACACATCAACAAAATTCAAATTGAAGGCCAAAATTCCATACCTTTTTAGCTCATCACCTGACCCATTAATCCAAGAGTAAAGTCAACTTGGACATTTCCAGCCAATTTGTGGACTCCGCACCTGACAAATGTGCTTTAATGCCATTAGTTAAAAAGAAAAGTTGGCCAATATAGTACCACGGTAGTTTGAAATAGAATATAGCAATACAACTAAATACCGACTAACCATGTGTTTCTACAATTAGTCACACCCACAAGCATTTTTTATGCAACAACCAACTCGTTCAGACTTCTACAATACTAAATCTATATATAAAACATGCTTTTTTGACATACTGTAGTATATAAGCTCAACAAGAAATCACTTATATAAAATTGACTCTTGCTATCAAAATAACAGTAGCACTCCTCACCATACAAATTTAGCATCTTGTGTTAACCCTTTACCGGCTATAATTGAAATTAGCGTTTTCGTTATTAACCACAATTTAATTAAAAAATTTTGTGTGGGCGGAGCACTTAATATCTATATAACTTTTCAACACTATAACTCTCATATTTTATAAGTCTCAACATTCTAACTTTCTTTGTGAAAAGAAGAGTCTTTAGCAAACCCTTTGATGTAAAATGTATGCTTCGCTATCAGCAGGAAGAGAGAAAGGCGAACGTTTGTAAGTATAGTAGTCGACGGGCAACGCCCACTTTTTGTCTAGTCTGTATAACGCCTGAATTTTAAGCAACCGTTACTTTTAACTCACTTAGTTATACAGAAGACTTTCTAAGAAAGCCATTGATACCAAAAACATGCTTCGTTAGCAGCAGGAAAGCAGCAAGACGAGCGTTTGAAACTGCAGTAGTCAGCGGCGACGTCCATACTTAGCGTCTTTATCAGTTTTGTTTGGCCTGGAATCTGACCTTTTCACTAATTTAAATCTAAATGTCTTCTTCGTAGTGTGTGCTTGTTAGTTTCTTCTATATTTAAAGATTTTATCATATATTTGCCTTTTACAATTTATGTTGCAAATCTGCAACATTCGTTAATTAATGCATTATTCAAATGCTAAAGCTAAAGCACTATTTCAGCTGGCCATGTGCTCAAAATTATAGGCATGGCACGTAAATTAACCATATATTTCGATATTTTGGTATGCAAAATTTTGCAATACCGTACCACGATATAAGGTAATTGTGGGTAACTCCGGACATGCCCAAACTTCAGACAGTTATACCTATTTCGTACTCGTTCTCAACAAAAAGCAGCATTACAACTACAGTAGTTCTACTGTCACTAGCTACACACATATGCTTGAAAATGAGCATGATACAAAGAGTATGCAATACATTATTATTCACAAATACGCGATTCACACTAATAGTAGTAGTGCTACTACCCGTTAGTGTGAATCGCGTATTTGTGAGTAAATAATGTATTGGATACTCATTGTATCATGCTCATTTTCAAGCATATGAGTGTAGCTAGTGACAGTAGAACTATTGTAATTGTAATGCTGCTCTTTGTTGAGAACGAGTACAAAATAGGTAAAACTGTCCGAAGTTTGGGCGTGTCCGGAGTTACCCCAAATTACCTTAGTAGAATTTCAACTAAATACCGATATAATACCGCCCAGCCCTAATCGTTATTATAGACTCGGCAGGGCACAGAGAATAGTTGAAATTACATTTGGAATTCTATCTAACCATGTCTGTGTGTTAACCCTGAGGCAGCTGAAATCATAGTCATTGGCTACATGCAGTTTACACAATATTGTGTGCACTAAAAGTGAAATGCGCAATATTTATACCCCATAGGTAATTGTTGATATGGAAAATAAAGACACTCATGATATTGATGAATCAGGGCAATGGAGGCAACAAGGCAGTAACTGATATTTGATTGAAGCCAAAAATGTAAGGGATGAGTTCTGTAGCTTTTTCATTTCAAAAGAGGGAGAGAAAATAGTTTCACTAACAAAACAGTCACACTGTCTTGATTAAGCTTACATTAGCCTTCGTATATGTCTTTATACTTTCATTTATCACTAGCATATGTCAGCATCACTAATGCTTCACCTGAAAAATGCTGTGATGTATGTAGAGTAAACCACCCATAATCAGCCACCATCAATATTCGACCACTGATGCTGCAGGACAGAGAAAAGTTGGTTTTCTGATTCATGCATAAATATGACCCCCACTCTTGATACAACTTGCATGCAAATTTCCACTCGGCCCTCTCCTTGCGTTACTCAGCTGGATCACGAAATGTCTGCTGGTCGATAATCATGGATAATCGGACAAAATTACCCATTTTCGACCCAAAGCTATTTCCTATCAGAGGCTTTGCTTACTATTTCCCAGACTAGATGCATATATAATACATTAATACTAATTCTATACTAACAGCAACTTTGGTCAGCTGCTGTTGAATTATTCGAGCTCTACTTCGCAGGCATTATAGCTCAGTCACGTGATCAGTAATCGGCACCGTAACATATCTTGTGCGTATATGTATACGTACGGTAAGGTGCCTGTTCACGTGACAGACTTGATAATTAAAACATAACACAAGACAGCAGGTCTTTGTACAAAGTCTCATAGCATTGTTGAAAGAGAACCAGCTAGGGAGCATGCAAACTTTATAAATCATATTATAGACAAATTAGTTACTTTAAGGTGTACATCTACACGAGCAATGAATTAATACAAAAATTCATGAATTTTCATTTTTCCAGAACATCGAGTGCAATTTAATATTTTAGATCAGACCGAAGAGATCTTTTCAAAGCAACAGCTGTAGAGAAAATAATTGTTATAATAAAGACTACAATAAACCATGGAAGAAATGCTAAAAGTTACACACAAACACAAAATGACTACAGTAACACTTTGCTAAGGGTTAATATATAGAACATGTAAACATAACTTTCAATAAAGCCATAGTGTAAACAAACACATCTAATCACCTTGTGACACTAGAAGGGGCTTTCCTTTTGACTTTAACAGTACATCTTGTGGAAGAGACTACTGCACTAGTATCTGAGCTTTGTACTACAGAGAAATAATGTATAAATAACAACAAATGAAAATAAGTCAAGAACGTTATACTAGACTCTTGAAAAACATGTATCAAGAATGAAGGGCACTAAAGTGCAAAACCATCACTTGAATGGGCTACCCACAACATTAATTTAAAATGTAATGATTTCATAGTCTGTTCAAGTGCACAACATGGCTACCTTTCTTGAAGAGCAATGAAAAATTTTCCACAGGACTTCATCGTTTGCAGAACCACGGTTTAGTATCTAGCCACAATTATTATTATAATTATTATCTGTGAAGAGTGTTAATTAACCAAACTGAGAAAAAGTTGAGCAAATTTCTGCTTTCTTAATGTCTAGTGGCTTTACCCAGGTTCATCGTCGTGTGGAGAAAAGCAATATTTCTAAGTTTGGAACTGTAACTACTGTATGTGCCATTTTCAAGAAATAGTGGAGACAGACAGACACAAAAAATGTAAAGTAACTGCTATACTCCCACCCATGCTTCGCTGTGAGGGTTAATAAAACCACAATTTAATCACCTTTTAACACATTAGAAGGGACTTTTCTTTTGACTTTAACAGTAGATTTTGTGGAAGAGACAATTGCAGTAGCATCTGAGCAGAGAAAAAAACAACACATCCTCAAACAATAGAGTAAGGTTGCATTTACTAGCTATTAGATTTTATTCAAAGCTATGCTGTCACATCCACTTCAACTTTTCACATGTGCACTCGTGTAGACATGATCTTAAAATGTCAGGCATGTTCTTCGCCTTGAACATTGTCTGTTTTCTAGTGCTAAACCCAAATAGAAACAGCAACAATAACAAGAATGATACTATGAAGCACTAAATCTGTTTCTATGAGTAATCAAGGTAAGACTTCAAGCATTGCTACATTGATAATTTGGTAATGTAGCTTCAAAGTTTGCAAAGATTTCAAAAGTTTATTCTTCAAAGCTTCAAAAATATTTCATCTCAGAATCGAGTTTATTATTCATGCACATACCATACTAGACTTTTGAAAAAACATGTAAACATATAACTATTGATAAAACCACAATTTTACAAACAACATATTTAATCAACTTGTAACACATTAGAAGGGACTTTTACCCTCATCTTTAACAGTAACATTCGAACTACCATCTGAGCTTTCTACTATTGCAGATAAATAATGAAAAAAAAATCACAGCCTTGAAATAATTCAAGTTCATTACACTAGACTCTTGAAAATCATGTGTCAATAAACCACAATTTAAGGATTTTATTCACCTTCCATCACATTAGAAGGGGCTTTCCTTTTGCCTTTAAAAGTAGATCTTGTGGAAGAGACCATGGAGTTAGCATCTGAGCTTTCTACTGCAGAGAAATAATGTAAAAAAAATCACAAAATCAAAATAGACACTTAAAAACACATACACATGTATATCATAATCACCTTGTAACACACTTTCCCCTTGCATTTAACAGTAGATCTTGTGGAAGAGCCTGTAGAATTGGCATCTGAGTTTTCTACTGCAGAGAAATAATGTGATCAGAGGTGGCCATGATGTTAGTGAAGGAATTAAATAATTCTTTGTTTTCTCTGTTTGTAGCAAAGAGAGAATGGTTTTTAATACATTTCATTTGAATCTGTATATTTTGCTGGCATTTATGGTCATTTCTGTTTGAAGAAATTGGTGATTCCATTTGACCAGTTTTGTCACATTTACTTGGAAAAAGCTGTGAGGTTAGATTTTCTAAAGTTTTTGTCCTGTATGGTATATAACGAGCTATTCTACTAATGTAGTCTGGGTTTGGCTTTACAATTGCAGTCTTGCATGCTTTGTTGATTAGCATTTCATGGGCTTCATCAATGGCAACTGCATGCCATGCCTTCCTTTAATATGAATTACAAAAGCTCCCTATTGAAACATTGTGATGATAGGAGATGGCAGACACAGAATGTCAGCTAGATGTTGTGAAATGACCTTTTGGTATGTTGAATGATTAAAAACTGTGAAGAGTGGTGCCATTTGCTTCATACATGCTACTCTTAAATTCCAATCCCCACTCCTTAAAGCTAAAAATAGTCCAACATAGGACAATGCATCTGTGAACACAAACTGAACCCAAAATTTCCATGTTTTGTCTCTAGTTGCCATTAACCCTTTACCAACCAAAGTTGCATATATGCAACTTTTAAACAATGCACGAATTAGCCAAGGTTGCAGATTTGCAACCTAAGTAGCAAAGTGCAAATTCATGCTAAACCCTTTAAAAATAGAACAAACTAACAAGCATACAATATGAAGACGACATTTACTTAGTTTATAGTAGTGAAAAAGTGGAGTTACATGCCAAACGAAAGTGATAAAGACGCTAAATATGGGCGTCGCCGCTGACTACTATAGTTTTAAACACTTGTCTTGCTGCTTTCCTGCAGCTAACAAACCATGTTTTTGGTATCAATGGCTTTCTAAGAATGTCTTCTGTCTAACTGAGTGAGTTAAAGGTCACTGCTGTTTAAAATGCAGGCGCTACACAGACAAAAAAAAAGTGGGCGTTGCCCGTGGACTACTGTACTTACAAGCGCTCGCCTTGGTCTCTTCCTGTTGATAGCGAAGTGTAAATTTTACATCAATTTGTTTCTTAAAACACTCTTCTTCGCAACAAAGTAAGTTAGAATCTTTAGTCTTATAAAATAGGATAGTAATAAGAATTAGATATTAAGCGATCCGCCCACACAAAATTTCGTTAATTAAATTTGGGTTAATAAAGAAAACGCCTATTTTAATTATAGACGGGAGAGAGTTAACTGAATAAACTTTTTAAAATCCTCAAAAAACTCGGTGGTAGGCTTAATTCAGCGTTAAATTCTCTGGCAAAGTTACTTGATTGTAATGAATTTATAGAATTCAGTAGTAATTGTAGTATATATGTTGAGGTGTTTTGGGATCTAGAGGTGTTTATATCTCGAGAATCCAGAAACGTTTCAAGCATTGCTCTATACATTGCCTCCCAAAGTTATTCCTCTTCAAATTTCAGGCTGGTTAGTAGAAAAATAGGAAAACTTTTGCTAGTGATGTGTTTAATTTGTTGCCAAACACATAGTTTTTAGCAATCTTGCTACTGACTGGGGAACCAATGCACAAAGCAGTAATGGAAGATGGTGGAGAAAGATTCTTAAAAAGCTAAGAATGGCAAAATGAGATTGTATAGACAATTTAAGACTTACTCCTAGATAAAGAAGACTTCAATTGTTTTTGTTCTTTATCTCAGCATTTTCTTCCTTTATCCTCTTGTCCATCACAATGCGAACATTCTCGGAGATGGTTAAAATACGAGAGGATTTTTTGGGTGACATACTTGGGAAATACAAAGGAGAGCTTGGGTAATGTAGCAAATGCTGTATTGAGCTGGTGGGCTTTGCTAATGCTAGCATTCCACTGAGTGAACCATGACCATGATCTTTTTGGACAGGTGTATGCATAATGGAACTATCATATGATGAAGGTAATGGGCTTTGAGAAAGTGCCAAAGGTCGATATATCTGTAACCACTTGCTGTACTTGGGATCAGTGATGGCATGACAGCCTCGAAGTGAGCGTTCATGATTCTGGGCCATTTCTTCCCTAGAATAGGTAGTAATATCTATTGTCTTTGAGGATTTCACACGAGGTGTAGGGGTAAGAACAGGAACATACACAATTCCTGTATCGCCAACAGATATTTGCTCAACTTGATGAATCACTTTAGAATGATCTACAGAATATACACCAGAGTGATGGAAACCAGAAATAATATTAGGCATAGTCATAGATGCCATCCATGCTTTTGCAAATAGCTCTGAGAATACAAACCGTGTTACCACCTTTCCAGGATTTTTTTTGTCAGAAAGTCATGCCAGACATGCCTCCAATGGGCTTTTAGTGGGCCAAAACAACCTTTGTCTAAAGGTTGTGTGACAAGTGTGTTGTATTAGAGGGGAGTGTAAAGATAATTACCTTTTCTTTCACTGCAGAAAGAATGGTCTCAGGGCAATAGTGGGTGGAATGTCCATCCATCAATAATAAAACAGGTCAAGTAGGAGGCACATAACGGAGAAAATGATGCTTGAACCACAATCTATAGAACTCTTGGTCCATCCATCCATTAGATGACAGTCCATACATCGTTCCTGCAATTTCACCTTTAGACATATAACCATAGGTGGTATACAGATATCTCCAGCAGTCACACATCCCACTACACTGATCTGGGACTTATCTCCAGAAGATATCGACACTGGATTCCTTGAACCAGCTCTGCAAACCAATTTTGGTGCCTTAGGTTCTAAAGGCATACCTGTTTCGTCCATGTTATAAAATCTGGCAAGGTTTGTCTGTCAGATCATTGGATGAAAGAGTATATTGTCCAAAGGCATTGCAATAGCCAGGGGTTAGATGTACAGGTAACTCATGGTTGGTGGGAGCGTTTCTGCCAAAGGCATCCTATATTGTCACTGAGAACAATTGTTCCCTTGTCTCAGGCAAGAATGAGAGCATCAGATACTGAGGCACTGCATATGGCAATAGTGTCTTTTCTTCCCCGAGGATACCAATGTCTGCACATCTTAGCAAAAACTGAACTAGCTCATCTTCTTCAGAAGAAGAAAGATAGGGCTTGTTGCCACTGACAGCTCCAGGAAGAACACTACCTCTCACCCTATCACGTAATGCGGACCGTGGAACATTATATTCGATTGCAGCACGCCGCACACTGATACCATCATTCATTACTGCCTGGTGAGCCAGTTCCATACCTTCTTTTGACCAGTTTTTATAAGTACTGGGTCGAAATTGGGACACTGTAGCTACCCTCTGTGTACAAGATGTACTGCGATACACTCTTTTAGAAAGAGGAGGGTACTGAGACATTACAAATCTTGTCGATGTTCTGTATAAACAGAAGGTAAGAAACGTGAATATTAAAACTTAAACGTGTTCCTAAATGCAAATTATTCACGTACTATACTAAACTAAAAGAGTTCGCTCACCTGGAAGAGAAGCTATTAATAGAACGTGGTCGATTACTGATCATGTGACCGCATTATAAATGTCTGCAAGGTGGAGCTCGAAATAAATCAACAGCTTCTAACCAAAATTGCTGCAGTGATAGAATTAATATCAATGTATTATTATATGCATCTAGTCTGGGACATAGTACGCAAACGCAAAGTCACTGATTGGATATAGCTTTTGGTCGAAAATGGGTAATTTTGGCTGATTATCGATGATTATCGACCAGCTTACATTTTGTGATCCAGCTGAGTAACGCAAGGAGAACACCTAGTGGAAATTTGCACATAAGTTTTACCAAGGGTGGGGGTTATATTCATACATGGATCAGAAGACCAGCTTGTCCCTGTCCTGCAGCATCAGTGGTTGAATATTGATGGTGGCTGATTATGGGTGCACTGTAAAAAAAAATAATGTGTACTGCACACCTTTTTGGGTGTTCTACAACCGTCCAAACAGTGTACGTAACACATTCATAACAGTGTACGTAACACACTATTCTTCCAAGAGTGCTGCGAACACTCTTTGCAAGTGTGGTAATCACACTAACAAAATAACAATGTGATGAAATTGAATTGAAACCATAAATCGTAATTTCACAAAAAAAAGTAATCATGTACAAGATAAGTGCACAAAAAAACAATCGTAATTGAGGTATAATGAATAGGTAGTGTTCTAGGAGGCATATATACAAATTAGTACAACCATTTGTGTAAAAGATACTGAATATATGAGAAATGATATACATGTAATAAGGGATAAGGCCAATGAAAAAAAAAAGATTAAATAAGATATCGCAAAATGAGTTCACAGATGTACATGCAATGTAGCCAGAAAATGATCAACAGAAGGTGGAAGCTTCTTGTGAGGTATATTAAAATAGGGAGTGTTCTAGGAAGGCATACACATTAGCACAACCCCTTGTGTAACATATGTTGAATACAAAGAAAGAAGATAATAAGGCCAATGGGACATCATCAAGAGTGACTTCACATACTACTTGACAGTCAATGATAAGGAATGCCTGTGTTGATTCCATGTAGCTACCAACCAGAAGAACATATGGCTCAGTTTGTCTCTTATTTTGAACAGCTTCCTCTATATCACAGGTTTCCTGTAAAGACAGAGAAGAAAGATAATTAAATTTTATGCTAAGCTTCTCCATTATATTAGTGTAATTATATTATATACAAGTACTTTCAGTATTACTATTTTTTGCTGTTTTATTTTGTCTGTTGCTATTGTACTGTATTATATTAAGTTTTCTCTTTTATGAGATATGAAGTTACAATTATGCTCATTTTCATAATTATTTAATTACAATATACCAGGTTATTACTTTTGGGTTTAAATTTTCATTTTTTCTAATATTGAATGAAACAGCAGCAACCAAATAAATAGCTATTGGGGCCAGTGGTGCACCATATAAGCTTATCAGAAATTCTGATAGCAGCCATGTTATTTTTCATAATGTCAGGGAGACAGGCTTTGCTACATAAATATTAAACTTACAGGTATGGTATAAATAATTTTCTCATGATCTGGCTTGACTCTGGAATCAGGTAGCATATATGGAAGCACCATAAACAATGCAGTGGAGGTATTCTCTACATGAAGAAACAAATTCAATCACTTTAATTAACATTTCTAAATTTTCAGTAATGTAGTACCTCCATTTGTCAGGTTTTTAAGAACAATAGTGAGCTTTTTGTTTCTAAACTTCTCCATAGATGCTTGCTTTAAAATCTGAGGTGACCATATTTTACTCCAACTATCTCGCACAGTTGTCTGCAGTTGTTGCATTTCCAGAAAAAGCTACATATACAGATAGCTATGTAATTATAGTTGTCAAAATATTAGATCACAAACCTGTTCAATATTTTGAAGGAATGGGTATTTAACAAAAATAGAAGCAATGTCATATGGCATAGCTAAAATGTTCTTTCTTCTGAAGGGAAATGTCCATTCCATTAGTGTAGTTACAACAACCATGTTTGGATGAGCCTTTTTATTCTCAAGGAGTAGAACTTTATTGTGACGTTCAAATGATGTCTGATCCTCTCCTGGTGGTACACTAGGTGGCTTCATAATGAAGTCAATTCCAGGGTATTTGGGTTTCTCCTTTGGCTGCTCCTGCTTTCCCTCAGCAGATGATTCTTTCTCCTTTGGGTTACGACGAAATTCTTTGAATCTATTGATCAATGACTGTTTGATTGATGCCTGTGTATTATATATATGCAAGAGGATAGTGACATAAAAGGTAACATAAGAAATGTGGCAATATCAGTTTATGCAAACAACTATTATACATATACTTGTAGTCTAATCAACATACTGTTGGTGATCCACTTGGTGGCTTCAAGAACGGATAGTTAGAAATAATCTGTACAGCAACTCTGGTATAGTCTTCTCCCGAAGGATATCGTTTGTATCCAAACATCTTGGCAGCAACAGAGGATAAGAAAGCCCTTTTTGCTTCTCTTGTCATTTTACCTGTACTTAGACATAGCTCTACATCTGACCGATAATTAACAGGTAGGGGAAATGGATCTGGAAATGGTGTTTTTTCCAAAATATCTTTTTTCACCACAGTTGGAAGTTTAACTTTTGATTTAAAGAGTGATCTAGGAGTATTACTTTCTAATTTTGGTTAGAATTTTTCTCACAGTCGCTATCGTCTGATGTAATTATTTTAGACCGTTTTGGACAACTAATAGCTAGATCTTCATCAGAATCTGAGTCATATATAGAGTTTTCTAAGACTAAAGTGGATGGCCCAGATACAGAAGACAGCTAAAGAAACATAGATATAAGTATAAAAAATTAAAAATATGTTATAAATAAATATGTTATAAATAAATATACTGTACCTAGGATTACATACATAACCACAATATACCTGGAACTACTGAACTTACTTCACTAGTATTTGTGGCTGCTACCTCAGAAGGTACTACAGATGGTAGAGGTGTATCATCTGTTAGAATGGGAGTAACAATAGCGTTCACTTTATCCTTATGAAACAAAGTACTGTTGTCTTCTAAATCAAGATATTCACCCAACTCACTATCAAACTTTTGAAAAGTCAGCAGAAGGTTGACATTGTCACCAAATGAAAATACTGTTTTAAATTCTTTGGATAAGAATTCGAGATCACTTTTCCCTGTAGACTGTGGGATTGATACTACTTTGTTTCTTTCTCCATAAGAGACTAGAACACTCTTTCTGTCCATGTTTGGCGCCTTAATTAACACACATTCATTCCCATGACATGCACGTGATTAATAACCCCGCCCCTAAATTATAATATAATTTATAATGTCTGAGAGATACACTTGTTCCTTATGTGAATCATATTCTAGGAGCTCTTTTTTAGCTGTGTTGAGACACATTGGTAAATGCTTAAACTACAAAATTTTGTAAATAGTGATATATTTACCATACAGGTGCAGCACATTCACATGATCCCTATTTCCGAATTGAGTGTGGTGTGGATGGGTGTAAACGTACGTATGGGAACTATGCCTCCTTTAGAAGACATCTGAAGAAGAAACATTCAGAGATTCTGGACTCTCAGTTACAGCAAGAGTTTATAACAGTAGGTGAAGAGGAAGTGATAACTATGAAAGCATGGAAGGACCCTCAGCCTGGAGTAATTCTACTGGGACTGAAATTATGCATGACACACCAGAGAGCACTGTTCATCCTTAAATCAAGAGAAGTCCACAAGATATCACAGGGTTCTCTTAGTGACGTCATTACTGATGTGTCAGTGATGATGGAAGATACAGTTGACATTTTACAGAGGAAAGTTGAAGCAGTACTAAAGGCCAATAAAATCTCTCCTGCTGAGGTTACAGGCTTTAAGAACGTATTTCAAAATGTTGAATTGAGAGATCCATTTCACTCACTGCAATCTGAATATCTTCAAACAAAATACTTTCGTGATCACATGGGTTTGGTGGCATGTATAGATTTGTAAATTTTGTAAGGAACCAGAGGAAATAAAGTTAAAAAGAGAGGTTCAAAGACGACACAAAGGATCTCGAAGTAGAGTAGTCTTTTCCAACCAATGTATGTATTATATCCCTTTGCAAAAGTCACTCCAGCAGCTACTAGAAAACAGATTTATTTTGAATGAAGTTAGGATCTATGGTACATGTCATGATGATATATTTATTCATTTGGTGATCTCAATCTAGGTACAAAGTTGCTGTAATGGACTTATGGTAGGTACACTTTACCAAAGACACCCACTTTTTTCCAACCATCCTGAAGCTCTCCAAATTGTACTGTATTACGATGATTTAGAGGTTTGTAATCCTCTTGGGTCAAAGTCTAAAGTTCATAAACTTAGTGAGTTGGTCAATTGAATACGGAATCTGAAATGTTACCATGCATAATACATACATATATATATATACATGATCTATGTCTACCTTTCACAGGTATATTCTACTATATGCTTGGAAACATCAAGCCTTGCTTTCGATCATCTTTGAAGTGTATTCAACTAGTTTGTATTGTCAAATCAAGCTATCTTCTTAAAGTGGGTATAACCGCTGTTCTTCAACCTTTCATGGATGAAATAAACTTTTGGAGCGGGTAAGTATTTTGTAGAATGTATGTACATACATGTTCACATCATACAGTGAAACCTCCATATTTTTAGCAAGGCAGCACTACTGTGAGGTGTCTATTAAGCAAGGTTTCAAATATTTTTATTGGCAGTAAGCATCCTTCCCAGGAATAAAAAGTAGGGTGGTGATTATAGTAGCCACACCCAAAACCCCATCCACCATTGCTTATTCTACTTCTAAGGGTGTGCCAGTAATATAAAAAAAACTAATGCTAAACTTTTAGAGTGAAAAAAAAGAAGAAAAGTTAAATAATCCGGACCAGTAGTGTGGCTCGTGGCCATGCTAAAAGGCCCTGGGGAGAACACTGATTACCAGTCAATATACTCTTTTCATCCAGGATGAAGGACTAATGATGGTAATTAATGGACATGAGCAAGTTTTTCGTGGAACTTTGACTGTTGCTACTGCAGACAATTTGGCAAGTCAGTACCTTGGTGGATACAAGAGCTTAGCTTCTGCTTTACGTAAATGTCATTTCTGTATGGCTGTTGAAGCCGACATGAAATCAAAGATTTGTATTTGTGATTTTAACTTCTAGTCACTGTACATTGACATCATTTGTCCATGTAGTTTATTGCTGAGGAATACATACACGTGTAACTCATACTAGCCACATTGAACAGTTGGAAGGACCACTTTACAATCACATTGCCACAACATATGGCATTTCGAATGAGTCTGTACTCAATTCGTCACGGTATTTTCATGTAACTGAGGGTCTTGTAATGGATATCATGCATGACATTCTTGAAGGCACTTTGCAGTATGAAGTAAAAGAGTTACTGAAGCATTTAACATCAACTAATATCTGCAGTTTACAACATATCAATGGAATGATTGTATCATTTCCTTATGGATTCTCTGAGGTCAAAAATAAGCCAACTGAGATTACATCAGAACATCTCTCTTCACACGATCACAAACTGAGACAAAATGGTAATTTGTTACAGATAGAAAATTGTTCTGCTTTGTAAAATAATGTGAACGTTTATTTATGTTTAGCATTACAGTACATATCAATATAGAATATAAATTGTTTTATCGTCCTTAGCCTCGCAGATGTGGTGCTTGGCTAGGTTACTTCCTTTGATGCTAGGTAATGATGTACCTCTTTCAGATAAGCATCGGGAATGTTTCTTATTGATGCTTACAATTATTGACTATGTGTTTGCACCAGTCACTTCGATTGAGATCATACCATATCTTCAACAACTAATTAAAGAACACCATGAAATGTTCAAAGAGGTATATCCTACATCCCCAATCATTCCCAAAATGCATTATATGATTCACCTCCCTGAATGGATTATGAAGTTAGTAATTCATGTAAAATGTACTCACTAATACTTTTTTTAATTTCTATAGATGTGGTCCTGTCTCACGACTTTGGTGCATGAGGTTTGAAGCCAAGCACAGTTATTTCAAGATGCTTGCTCACAGAGTACGTAACTTTCGAAATATTCCAAAAACTTTGGCTTGTAGACATCAGCGACTCATGTGTTACTACCTCCATCATCCAGACAGTTCTGTATTGCTAAAGGGAATGAAAACTGGAAAAGGTATGAACATCAACTATATATGAGGGCCTTAATTGTGTAGTTCACTTAGCTAAATTCTTGCAAACTGTTCAAGAAACATTGTAAATATTTATGCTAATTTGACTTATTGACCACACCTGCTTTATCTCATTACTGTTTTAGTTAACATGTGTATAACAATTATTATGTATATTACCATGGTGCAGGGACTCAAGTCAACATTGATGGATACAGATATCAGGAAGTACTTAATGCTTTTGATTCATCTGTCTCAACATTGACAAAAATAGAAAGGTTATATTTACTAAGCTGGTGTGCATGTACTACTTACTATGTATATTTTTATCTGTCCACAGTGTGAAATGGGTAGAACTTGCAGGAACTACGTACCGACCAGGGGGTGTTGTAGTGATCAGTAGTACACTGATGCCTTCATTTGCTTTGATTATGGATGTTCTCCTCCTTGGTACAGATTCTGTTTGTATGTTTATATGCCGAAAGTACACAACCCAATGTTTTAACTCTCACTTACATGCTTATGAAGTAGTGGAATCAGAGGAGCAGATTGTTGTAGAACAGAATAACTTGCAGGACTATCATGTCCTTTCACAATTCAAACTGGATACTCATGATGATGTTTTGTTTATTTCTATGAAGTATCATATTATTGAAAATATTTAATTAAAATGAAACACTTAAACATTGTTTATATATATATATATATAATATATATATATAATAGTATAATTATAATGGTTTATCAAAGAGTTTCATACAGTGGAAAATTGGTATTTTAACTGTGTACAATTTATGTGTACATCAACATGTTTACACACAATTAAAGAGTGTGTCCTGCACACCATAAATCCAATGGTGTGCTAGCACACTAGTGGTGTGCTGGCACTTTGGTGTGCTATGCCCACTATACTTTTTACAGTGTGGCTTGCTCTATGTCAACATGATTTATTACAAGAAAAACTAGTCAAATAACTCGAATTGTAAGCTAGATTGAGAAGCTAGATTGAGAAGCTATTATAGGTGTGAGAATGTTTATCAACAGTTTTTGTCACTTTTAGGGTATTTTCTTCCTGCTGTGTATTAATTAAAATCTTGAATTACCTGTTTTTGGGTATTTCATTGCGTAGAGAAAGGGAAACATCAACTTCAGTATGTGATGTATCTATGAAAATAAAATGTCTATTATTTGTTTATTATTGTTGTACAAGTAGTCAAATACTACTCTTACTGGGCACTAATATGACCTTGTTGCTCTCATGAAACAAGGTGATGCTTCTTTGAAATAGTGTGTCTTTGTCATCGACTTGGAAGTGGCCCCACAATTAATAAATCCTACTTAATTGTAATGTCTGGATTAGAAAATTGATTAGACCAAACTTGCGTTAAGTTGAATGGAATCTCTGATGTCATTGGCAGACAAAATGTGATTGGTTGGTGTCTTATTCCATTCAACACTACTGCAGCCATGGAAAACAATTGTCCAGGCAAGGATCTGGATGGCCCTCTGTTTGTAAATGCCTACGTGGTCCTCTAATAGAGGAATATTTAGGGCTGTTCAGAGACAAGGGTTCGAATTTCAGCAATTTAAGTTGCTTGCATTTGGCTGAGTCATAAATATGATAACCATGACAGACCTCAAGGTGTATCTCTGAAGGGTTGTTTCCAGGTGATGAACTCGAGTGTAGATAGCTCTCTTACACCTTCGACAGCACGTATGTCCCAACAGAATTAATACATACACTTAGTCTGGCATGGCCACACCCTTCGTTTGGAGGAGGAAGGGTCTGGTTACAGCAGCACGAACGAGTTGTGGATTTAATTACTGTAAAATTAGAAGTTTAATTACCAGAAAAAAGTGTGACTCGCGTTAGTTTGGGACAGGAATGCTAGTAGTGTCCTTTGATTTGTCATAGGCTTTTGCGAAGCACGCAAAACACAATCTTTTGGTATACTTGGTTGGGAACACAGCAAAAACATCTCTGCCACTCTTCCAGCACTGTGTAACCAATAATCCTACAAAAAGAATATTTGCACACTTGATCTACCACTGCTTTGTAGCAGGAATTCCTGCTACACTCCACAACTCATTCGTGCTGCTGTTACCAGACCCTTCCTACTCCAAGCGAAGGGTGTGGCAATGCCAAGACTAACATACACTAATACAACCACACCCTTGAGTGTGGTGATTGGTTGTATATAAGCTTTTGTCATTCTTGATGCAGTGTTGTGTTAGCTTGTTGTTTACATTTGTTATAGCTTCTGCCATAAGCATAGGAAAGGGAGGGGGTAAAAGCAAAATAAACTTAACACATGCATGTATATGATAATCTTGAAAATTTTGGCTGTTTTGTAATTACAAGCAGCTAATTAACAACAAAAAAAAACAGATCGACTTTTATTTATAATGCAAAGGGTTAATAAGTTAGCTATAAAGTCAGTCTTTAAAGGGTTAAAGTTTAATACACATGACCTCATGGAGAGAAATTTGATGCAATGTAGTATTTTCATTTTTTTATCAGAAGGAAGTTCAGAAACTCAAGAGACAGAACCCAAGAGAATTAAAAGTTCTTAATCCTCTGATTCTGAATGTGAAGGTAGCCCAGAAAATGACTCAGTCAGTGACTTTATTGTGAAGGACATTCAGAGTAAATGGAGTTGCAAGAAAACTTAACACTTCTGGAACCCAAGTATGATTCATGCATACATTTTGATTGTACATGTAGGTCTTTTCCATCAAGTGTATCTTGTACCTCAGAGTGCTGTAGTAGCCAACTTAATTCTCCATACCAGCCTTCATTTGTGAATTTTCGCTGTACGAAACGAAAACAAGTGAAGCAAGTTCGTAGTTTCTTTAACCCTTACAGGACCATTGTCACGCATTTGAACATTGCACCTGGACCATTCTTAGTGACATAACATACAGTAATTACTCACCTCCATTTCTTTGCCAAACTAAACTCCTCCTTCATTTATATAACTATTAGAACCCCTCCCAATGAAAACAATAAATTTATAAACACGAAAGCAATAAAAATAAAAATTACAAATTATATACAGCTGTATTATATACAGCTGTACTTACAACAAATTACACAGAAATATAAGATAATAGTATGGCTGGAATTAGCAGAATAACAGTAGAGCAAGTTCTTGAAATGATATCCGATGATGAGATAGACCTTGGAATGGATGTTGAAGTTGGAAATGACAGTGATAGTAGTGACGATGAGGCAACAGGAGATATAAGTGATGACTTGATTGATGAGTTCCAAAATGATGAAGATCATAGTAGTGAAAGTGAAATCGATAAGGCAAATGGCGAAGGAGGTGCAACAACAAGTGGAAGGAGTGCCTTGGGACAATGGAGAAGTAGAGGTAGAGGTAAGGGTACAAGGACAGCTACTGGTAGAGGTCGTGGAACAGGCAATCAAGAATTGGCAAAGACATACAACTGGACAGCAGTTGGTGCAGGTATGTAAAAGACTGTTCCTTAGTAAAATAGTTATTATTCTGTGTTTGCAGATGATACAGCTCCAACCCACAGTATATTTCGTGAGACATCTGGAAGCAATGTAGGTGGCTCTTGTCAGACACTGTTTTTTAGCGACGAGGTCTGGCAGTTCCTTGTTGACAACACAAATGAGTATGCTGCCAACAAAATTGGTGCTATGCAGGTTAGTAGGAAACTAGGAATAAAGCCAACAAAACTTTAGTGTAACTGTCAAATTTTGTAGGTGAATCCACGGTCATTGTGTAGGAACTGGAAGGATGTTACAGCTGATGAGATGAAGGGTTTTTGTTGGTGTGATCCTGAATATGGGTATATAATACAGCTCCCAAACCTGAAGGATTACTGGTCAAAAAACTCCATCACAGAACTCCCATTCTTCAGAAAGGTATTCTGCCCATCTTTTCAGGCATCTTACACACTAGGCCAACCTGTAGCAGTGGAGAAGTCAGTCATTTCTTTCAAGGGTAGGGTTGGGTTCCTTCAATACCTCAAAGGGAAGCCAAATCCATGGGGAATCAAAGCCTTTGTACCGGCTGACAGTGTCTCTGGGTATATGTATAATTTATACATTTACTTTGGTAGAGAGACACAACTCATTAGACCAGAGCTGCCCCACACAGTAAGGGTAGTTCTTACTCTTGTTGAAGGACTTCATGACAAGGGTTACGATCTTTACGTAGACAGATTTTACTCTTTACTCTTAATTCTTACTTTACTTTTTGACTTGGTGGAAGGAAAATTCTGTTAACTATCCATGACTTGCTGTTATTGCTAAATCTGTTTTAGCTGCTCCATCCACTTCAGCCTCTTCAGAGAGGATATTTTCTGTGGCAGGACTCACCGTGAACAGGCTTCGTAGTGCGTTGAAGCCTAATCATGTAAATGCATTGGTTTTTTTGAACAAAAAGTTTGACTTGTAAAATATATCATGAAGTTTTTCTTTTTTATTCTTTAATTTTCTTTTTTTTTCTTCTTGACTCAGTTTAGTTTTTTTTTGGGAAAGTCCTCAGGGGCGAATCTAGGTTATTTTGGTTGGAGGGGCCAATAGTTTATTCATGAAAGGCATGGTCAATTATGAAAAGAATGCTTCTATTCTTATCACTACCAGCAAATTCATCTATTATCCTGTCTTCTTGTAATTCCTGAGCTATTTCTTTTTCAATGGATAATATCGACAGGTCAGACAGTCTGTTTTCTGTCATTCTTGACCTTAGTCTAGTCTTAATTCTCTTCATGGTGGAAAAGGAGCTTTCGCTCTCAGTACTTGTGATGGCAATAGTCAAAGCTATTTGAACAAGCTCATAAACTGTATAATGAGCAGGACGACGTGCAAGGAGATAGCAACCAAAATCGGTGAGTGAACTTATCTCTGGATTTGTCTGAGAGATTTGTATCTTCAAAAGGCTACATTCAACCTCCAAAGCTGATGTCTCAATGCCATAAATTTCTGCGAAGTCCTTTAACTCACCCAGAGATAAAAAAATGTAGGAGGATGGTGTACAAGCTGATACTCCTTTCATTATCAGGAGATTCTTGTCATCAAACTGATTGCTTAATTCCACTAGAAACTGGGAAGTAAAAGTGACACTTCAGCTCTTCACTTGTTGTAGATGCATCATGATCATCATGGGATCCAACTGTTTCTAATATGACACTCTCTTCCAGCCGACTCGGTCGCTTTCTTTTTCTTCCCCTTCGAGTGGGAGGATCTGTGGTCACGGTAATGTTATGTAATTTAGCAACATCTAATGCATAATCATATAATTTCTTCCAATAGGCAGTAGTACGATATTCTGTTAACACTGACTTAGTAGCTAAAACAAGCTCCGAAGCTAAAGAAAGATCAAGAGTGGAGGATTGGAGTTGGTCTGAAAGCTGCTTTGTACATGTAAGGATCCGGTCAAAAGTAATTAAAGAGGCAAGGAAAGAGAAAGAGGTTATTGGGTGGAGCAGACCTCGTGCCTCAATGGCTTTTTTGACGTCTTGTGATTCACTCACCTCCTCAACAGTGAGCAAAATAGAATCAAAGGTACGACAAACAGCATTTACAGCAGCATAGCGACATACCCAACGAGTATCACTTAGTTTTGTAGCTGCAATGATTGTTTGTCAGGATGAAGTTGTTGCTGCTTCTCAACAAATATCACGTGAACTTTTGATGTTGATATAAAAACATAAAGTGCTTCTAGCAAAACGAAATATTCTGATGCTGCCTGTACTGACTTTACAGAGTCAATCAAAACTAGATTCAAGATGTGGGCATGGCAGTGAATGTACAAAGCATATGGAGCAAACTCTCTTACTCGGGTTTGTACACCAGTGTGCTGACCACTCATAACGCTTGCTCCATTGTACCCTTGACTTACTAACTTATTCAAGTCAAAGTCAAATTCAGTGACAAGCTATCTAATGTACTGGGATAAACTGGCAGACATTTAGCTTGAACAAATGATAAGAAACACTCTTGAATCATTCCATCACTCACATTGAAGTATCTCACAACAAAAGACATTTGCTCCTGTTTAGCCTGCTCTCGTCAACAATGATGCTATAATAACCAGCCTTTTTCACCTCTTCACCTCTTCACAGATTTTTACTCTAATATTTTTGCTAAAATATGCACCAACTCATCCTGGATACTGCGTGATGTGTATGGGAGGTCAAAACCACCAAAATTATGAAACTGAGATGGGGGGGGAACGAACGTAAAGGGGGGTATGAATAAATATAAATGTATAAAGGGCCGGCGGTGGTTTGTAAGTCGCTGTGCCGCCGTGTAATTAAAGGGCGGGGCTTATTAAGGCAAAAGATGAGTTTGTGGTCTACACAAGCACTCCCTGGAATGATATCTCGTATTCGTGTATTGCAAGACGGAAGAAATAGTCTTTTGTGTTGACACTAGAATTGATTTACCGAGAATTTGTAGCCAAAGCTTCAACTGATAGACTAGAGGAATATGAGGAAGAAGCTGCTCAATGTGTTTTAAGTGTTGAGAGAAGGTTGAATGAATATGGTATATCCATAAGGGCTAGGTATGCTGATCTCACTGATGCTGAACTCCACAGAATTATTGAAGAAATAAAATTAGAACATCCTCTGTGTGGTAATCAACAGATGAGAGGACATCTTCTTTCTCGTGGATTAAGAGTCCAACAACACAGAATTCGAGAACCTCAACGTGCAGTTGACCCCGAAGGCTCAATCATGAGGCGATTACGTGTAATTCATAGACGAACTTACAGTGTTCCTGCACCTCGATCCTTGTGCCACATAGATGGAAACCATAAGTTAATCAGGTATGAAAAATATAATGCTTCTTCCTGATAATTATTCATTTTAAAAGCACTCCCTCATATTTTCTCATGCTTTCAGGCAAATTAGTGTTAATTGGTTAGAGGGCTCTAACTATCACTTAGGTGTTTACTTGCTGTTGTCATATAATAACATCATATCAATACAGGTGGCGTTTAGTAATCCACAGGTGCATTGATGGCTATTCTAGACGTATTATTTACCTCCACTGTTGTAATAACAACAGAGCTGATACTGTACTTAACCTCTTTATTGAAGGAGTTAGGGAATGTGGTCTGCCAAGCAGAGTGAGGTCAGACAGAGGAGGAGAAAATGTACAGGTAGCTCTATTCATGCTGGAACACCCACTGAGAGGTCCTAACTATGCCAGTTTCACAACAGGACGTAGTGTCCATAATCAAAGAATTGAACGGCTTTGGTGAGATTTCTTCTCTCAGTGCACAGTTCTTTTTTATCGTTTGTTTTCATTTATGGAAGATCAAGGCATTCTAGATGTTAATAATGAGACCAACATGTATTGTCTTCACTACACATTTATACCCCGCATCAATCAGTCTTTGACTACCTTCAAGGATGCATGGAACCACCATCCGTTATCAACTGAGGGTTCGCTTTCACCTATTCAATTATGGATAAGTGGTTTGTCAAGAACAGTTAGACATGATGAAGAACCACTCACTGAGGTTAGTGCAGATGATGATAGATAAGGGCATGGATGTAGGTCTTAGGTGTAATCAGTGTAAAGTAGGTCATATTTAATTGAAATAACATAATTATTATATAATTATTGACATTATCTTTAATAGACGACATAACATTATACTATGATATTTTGTTTTCACACAGGAAGATGCTCAACTATATGGTATCGATTGGAATGGTCCTGCTTTAGTAATGGATAATGATGAAGTGGAGCAACAATGACTTTTGTTGATACTCGTATTGTACATAACACTTGATGCCAAAATCACATAATGAAGAATACAAGTGAGGTAATAAAAAGTTGTTATACAAAAAAAAAAGCATTATGACTTGCATAAATCATATAATAATAAGTATAATTGATGATAGTCAACGAAAATATATTATAGTGAACATGATAGTTAACCAAATAATATACTGAACTTTGAAATTATCACGAGTATAATAAATTTTTATAGTCAACGAAAATATAATATTATAGTGAACTTGATAGTCAACCAAATAATAATTATACTGAACTATTATGATTGAATTTTATGATAATAGTAATAGTCAACCAAAATATACTGGTCATGAACAAATTAGAAAAGTCCAAACCCACCATGATTGAGAAAGCCATAGTCCAATGCATTTTTAAAATATTGGTAGTCTAAGTGATACTTGGTGGGCAGAGTTAACTCCACAGCACAAGTAGAAGCCATTGGATATATATTATCGGAGTTAAAAGTTATTCGTGGGGTAAATGGGAATCCTTGAGGTGGAACTTCATTAGCTCCAGAGAAGAAATTTAATATACATGGCAGATCAACAATTCCTGAAATAATTGACAAAATGATTGTCACTATGCATGCACTAAGATACTAGCAATTAAACATTTAAGCTAACCTTCACATACTGTCTCTTGACCTTCTGTTGCTATAGACAAGTGAAAAAAGGAACATCTGTCAAACTTTACCCCTTTCACATTCTTCCAAATAGTCGGTAAAATATATGTATGTTGCCTCTTCCTTCTGGCGAGCGGAAGATCCTTTCTCTGAACAACAGTTCAGCCAACAGTTCACGAATATCATCTAATATCAATAACAAGTTAGTTATTATTATAGAGAATAATAGTGTTACCTGGTGTAAGCTTTGTGGTTTTGTTAGTATAGAATGGCATCAATAGATTACAGTGCTCTCTGATTGCACTAAGCACACCCAAAACCTTGAATCCCTCAATGAACTGATCTGCCTCTGCTTTACAGTGGAGTAATGTATGATGCAATGCAATAGTTTGCACCATACAAACCCTGTCCTTCAAAGTAAGTGAGATAAATGGTTTAAGAAAGCCACTTCCTTCCAGGATATCAGTGAGTTTCAATGCCAGCTCTTGCACCTCACAATCAGCTGTAGCATCTGTTATCTACCAAAGCGACAAAGGAATTTATCACCCAAGGATTTTTATAATATATTAATTATAGTATAATTGTTATACATGCAAGACTAATAATTGACTCACCTCTTGAATAGCCTCCTTTGCAACAGGATTTGGGACTTCATCTGAACTGATAATAATGTCTGACATAGTTATACAGTGATTGTGAAAGAATATGAAATCCAGCTCCCCCATGCAAAAGTGCCATGGCAGCCAACTGGCCCAATTTATTAAAGATATGATCCTGCATGTGTTGTGCAAAGTAACATGCTATCATGTATATGATACTTGATGGATGCACATAACCTGTAATGCAACAGAATTATCTTGAAAGTTCCACAATCCATGTATACTTTGGTAACATCTTTAGCCAATAGGGTGAAAAATTCTCTTGTAAGACCTCCAGTGTCAGATCCAGCCTCACCTACAAACTCCACCTATTTATAAACATAAGTGACATTCAAAAGTTCACATGTAAACTGCTAAAATATTACTGTGTATACATGTGTAGTAATCAACATACATTTATCCTTTTAGCAAGGGAATACATCTGCTTTTCTGTTCTCTTGAGTGTGTCTTGTAGCACATGCTCTCTCCTCACAACATAAGTAAAATATTCATCTGGAAGATTATTATGTAGTTTCTCAATAACATCAGCTAAACTCCTATGAATTAAGTAAGATAATTAAAACACACAACTAAAAGAACTCTAGACACACCTTGGTTCACTTGCCATACTTTGTGTAATGAAATGATCTTCGTTCTCTGCAGCAGTTGACTGCACCATTATACATGTAAAAATACAACTTGAATGAATGTCTTGGTTAAAAACTTTCTATGTACCATAGATTGAACTTCATCCACTATAATAGGTAGTTCCAGAGGTATCTAGTTTAATACATTTGTTAGAACTTGGCTCGTAATCACAGTCATTAATAAAATTAGAGTCCCAATACCAGTTTTCATACCTATGACAACACATTATGTAGCATTGTTGTCATTTCTCAACATTAATTCAAATATACTTGTTTGCTTTAGGGCAGTTTGCAATGTGATCCTTTAGTACATTCATTGGAAGTAACTCGCCACAATTGTGGCAATCTTGATGTACATTCTTACAACTTTCCTACATAAATAAAATTAAACAAGCAACTCTGTACATGACTCCCCCCAATATAAGGTTAGAGACCCCAGTTTTCAGTACTTACATCTTTGTTGGATTCACCAAGGTCTAGATCTTTCTGAAGAGGTCTTATATAAAGTTTTGCCGAGGTTACTATAGCTTTCAGGTATTCAACAGTATATCCTGACGAAGGCATGTCAATACCAATAAGTTCTTTTCCTCCCTTATCAGTTGGTCTCAACAACTCATACCTGCCACTTTCACTTAATTTAGGGAAATGTTCCACTAGTTGACAATGCAATTCTTGAGCATCTGAATATAATAGCGAAGAAACTTTCTTCTCCCTGAGACCAGCAAGGGCTAATTCTGTTTTCTTCTCTTGATCTGGTACATACCTATCATTTTATAATTAAAATTAACACTAATCAAGCACATAAGGTTTGTTGATGTAATTCGGAAAGACTATACAAAATTACATGGGAATGAACAAGGATTAAATTTGCATGGGATTAGAATATAGTATGTATAATAACTACTGAAATGGAGGTGCATTCGAAACTGAAGCTAATTCCATTTTATTGTTACTACATTTGTAACATTCAAACCAGCTTGAAGATATTATTATATACATAAGTATACGTGAAACAATTTAGTATATATACATACTACCTCTGGCTTTGACTTGCTAGACAACAGAAAGTGTGTGTCCACTGAAGCTTCTTCTTTACAGAATTTACTTTTCTCTTTGTGGCTGACTTATGCTTCGATCCACTCCAGTTGAAAAGGTCTTTTAATTCTCACTTAGGAGAACCAGAACATGTTATCATTCTGCCTACTGTGTGACTTAGCCTTGAGGCTGTAGTAACCACAGCAGTAGATTGTTCTGTACAGCTACTTGAGGATGGAGAATTCGAAGTTGTCTTCTGTAAGCTTTGTACAGCTTGCAGAAGCAGATCACTTGCCTTCGTTAGTTCCTTGGCATTATCCATAGAGCTAGCACAGATAAGACACGTGGAAAAGTAAACCACACCTTCTAATGATCATCGCGCGCTTTGGTAATAACAAAAAAACATCCCCCTATAAAATAAAACGCCCCCTTTATTTACAAATATATACCACCCCATAAAATTAGGCCTATTAACGACCCCTTTATTTATAAATACCACCCCATCAAAATGAGTACACCCCCTCAAAATGGGCATATAATTTTGGCGGTTTTGACCTCCCATATGATGTGTATGTAGCATTTCTGGGGCCGTCTTGTAGCCTGGATCATGCTCACTCACTAAATCAAGTAACTCCAACAAGTTACCTTTATTTTTAGACTCCACCTATCTGTGTCCTCTCAGGGCCAGTTCTTGAAAGGCACAGTACTTAATGATTTGTAAGAGCATCTTTATGTAGTGTCTATTTTTAATTATTTGCTCTTGTCTCTCTCTATTCAGGATAGAACCTATGGATCTGTTTTGACTCATATTAGCAGTGTACTCACTCCATGTAGACATAGCGTGCTGATGCTTTCAGATATATTATGCTTCTCCAATCTACCACCCTTTCCAGGAGCATTTTTCCAGTTTCTAAATCCAGATGTTACGAAGGAGTTCTCATCTCGATGCTGACCAGTACTAAAGAAGCGACATGGATAACAAAACACAGGATCTTTCAGAATGGAGTATTCTAGCCATGAATAAGTATTAAACCACAGAGGATTAAATGCTTGAAGCCTATCACCAAATTATGGTTACGAGGTTGTACTGGACCATCTTGAGGTTGTAGTCTTTTCCGTGGGCGGATGCTACTCCAATCAGTTTCTAGTGTTGCCAGCTTCTTGCTGCATACAATCTGGTTCAATTCTGTATCTTTTGGAAGCCACACCCACCTGGGGGTATAGTTATTGGGCCTAAATGTTTTGACTGATAGTTTATTTTCAGAAACAAAGCTAAACACACCCTTCGGGTGGTGGAGGGGGCGGTAGGCGGGAAACCCTGGCAGGGTAACTGTAGTTGCTCTCTGAGAAAGATCGGAGTTTGATAGAGTCTAGAAAGGTAAATTTTATGGTTTCAGTGAAAAGCTACAGAATTCAGCTTTCTTCAGCCTCTTGTAACTTTAAAAGTAAAATGAATTTGCAGAAAACGGCTTCGTAACTTTTCTGAAAATACATTGTACTTCGTGCACGCCATGTATGGTGGGCGTGGCTTTTGTGGTTTTGTACTCGTGTTAATTGGAAAATGGCGATTTTAACAATATTTCTTCAATTACAGGACAATACAAAGCTGATCGGAAGATTTGAAGGTTGCTATTACACCAGGTTAGAGTCATATTATACAATATTCTATTTTGAAACTGAACCAACAAAATTGTACTCGTCACACTCACCATCTACATTGCTGCAGCTGCTAGTACTACTACTACTAACACTGGTGGCACCACCATCACTATTTATTCTTTGACCTGTATTAATTTAAATTGCCATAACATATATTAAGTTAGATCTTATATTAGTTACCTCTGACTAAACCAAAATTAAACTGCCTTGACATTCTTTAGACCTTTACTATGAAAACAGACAGCTGGTTGTGGCTTGTAGCTTACACAATTAATTGGTAGTGGGTTGTGCTAGATTAAAGGGCTTGGCAAAGCTATTATCAATGAATAATGAAAAAATTAAATGAGTACCAAAATTTCAGGGGGGGCCAGGCCCACCTGGCCCCCTGTGTTCTCCTCACACAAGGTACACACCCACATACACTATTAATTAGTTATATTATTCATGACATAGTTCCCTCTTTTACAAGAATATGTCCCATATTACACTGCATAGGCGTAGCTATGGGGTGGCCAGGGTGGGCCTGGCCACCCTTAAAAGATTATGGCCTCTCCTGCTGACCATGTGATTAAAAAAATGGCTATCAAGAGGCAGGCAGTTACACTAATTTTTTAGCTCCTGTCTACTCTAGGAAAAGGTTAGTTATTTTTGATTGATGAAAAGTTAATCGATCTAAACCATCTTAGAGTACTGTCAGAGCCTGAGTCAGATGTAGAGGAGGATGTAGATGATGAGTCTTATCAGGTAAATCATGATGATAAGAATGATTATTATACAAGTCCATCAGCTTACGATGGTGGTACAGAGTCAGGTAGTGATCAGGAAGCAGATACTTTACTATCACCACTGTCGTGTTCTGATGATGAAGTCGACAAAACTGTAGATATTGGCAGTTGTGATGCTAGTAATGAACCAAGTGTGCACCCTACATTCTCTACCACTACAAATGGTATATGTATAATATATATATTATATATATATGCTATGTAATAAAGTTATATGGTGTATAGAGAGTTGAATATGTTGTGAATTGCAGAAGATGGCATAGCTTTATATAATTTATTCATTCATTTATAATACTTTAGATCTGTCAAGTAGTCCTGATGACAAGCCTTTCCAACCATTATTAGCCAAATATCCCTTGAAATCTATGGGAGCAAGACAACGCTGCTTTAATAAGGAGTGGTACAGAGCTTACCCATGGTTAGAGTATTCTTCACAACAAGATGCAGTCTACTGTCAGCCCTGTAGATTCTTTGCTCTTCGTACTAGTAGTGTGTTTGTCAAAACTGGTTTTTCAAACTGGAAAAAAGCAACTGGACAAGACGGAGCATTGCTTAAACATCAACGGTCTGCTTCTCACCGAAGTGCTGTTGTGGCTTTTCGAGAATATCAGATGGCCAAGAAGCATGACACTAGCATTGCTAATCAGCTAAATACTCAGCGTAAAAAAGTTATTGCTGACAATAGACACTACCTTAAGAGTGTCATTGAAACAATATTAGTGTGTGCTAGACAGAATGTAGCACTTCGTGGCCATAATGAGGGATCAGATTCATCTAATGCTGGTAATTTTATTTCTTTTCTTAACCTACTTGGAAAGCATGACAAAATTGTTCATGATCATCTAACATCAGCACCAAAGAATGCGAAGTACACCTCACCTGATATCCAGAATGATTTGATCAAAATTATGGGAGAAACAATTCGAAAAAAAATCAGTGAAGAAATTAATGAGGCAGGCTTCTATTCATTGTTGTAGATGAAACTAAGCATATTTGAAAGGCTGAGCAGTTATCAATTGTTATAAGGTATGTTAAGGAAAAGAATGTTCATGAAAGATTTTTAACCTATGTACATGCTGAAGCATTAGATGCACAGTCTTTAACCCATCTCATACTTGACACACTACTGGAATGTAATATACTTATTGACAGGTGTGTGTGTCAATGTTACGATGGTGCCTCTGTCATGAGTGGGAGGTGCAACAGTGTGCAAGCTAAAGTGAGGAAAGAAGCTCCTAAGGCTTTGTATATGCACTGTACAGTACATAGGCTTAATCTGGTACTAGTTGATTCAGTCAAGTCTGTTAAAGCAGCTGGTGATTTCTTTTGCATACTTGAATCATTGTATGTTTTTATTGCTACATCTAAAGCACATGAGATATTTATTGCTCAACATAAGAAGATAATGCCTAATGAACCTCCAAAGGAATTGAAGCGTCTTAGTAATACTCACTGGTCATGTAAGTATTCTGCAATATTGGCTGTACAAAGGACATATCTTTCAATTGTGGCTACATTAGATGTCATCATTAAAGGTGAGGATAGAAAGAAAGCAGTTGAAGCTCAAGGAATCACTAATCAAATTCTCAGCTACAGTTTATTATTGGCCTTGTAGTATTTGGAGCCATTTTTGGTCTAACTAACAAACTTTCAGTGTTACTTCAGTCACCTGATTTAGACTTGGCTGCATCAGTACAACTGATACAGGCACAAATAAGTATTCTACAAGAATACAGGTGTAATGAAAAATGGGACCTGCTGTGGACTGAATCAGAGGCTATTGCTAGGTCACTTAATGTAAACACTGAAAATATAAGCAGAATGGACAGAAGGTCTCAACTTCCTTGTAGATTGCAAGTAGATTCAGTTGTTTTTACAAGTGTTGGTGCTCGTACTAGTTTGAGTGCAATAGAGCCAAAAATAATTTTTCGTACTGAGTATTATTATCCAATTATTGATATTGTTCTAGAGGAGTTAAATAGTCGCTTTTCAAGTCTTAATCAAGGTATAATGTGTTCCATCCAAGCTCTATCCCCCAGTTCCAATAATTTTCTAGACCTTGATACTCTTCAACCTCTATTACAGCATTATGAAATAGATGAGGCTGATATGCTTATTGAAGTTCCTCAAGTGAAGAGAATTGTGTCCAATACTCCTGATCCAGACAAACCTTTATGTATTTATGATTTACTTGATATTTTCTTACCCTTAAAAGTAGCTTTCCCCACTTTTTTAAAGACACTAAAACTAGCACTTACCTTGTGTGTTACTTCTTCTTCTTGTGAAAGATCCTTTTCTTGCCTTAAACGGTTGAAAAGTTACCTACGTTCAACAATGAGCAATGAAAGACTTAATAGTTTGGCTGTGATTTCAATTGAAAGGGATTTCTCTTTCTCTTTATCCTTGGATGATATTGTAGACAAGTTTAACTCAATGGATAAAAACAGGAGAATGTTACTATCTTAATAAAATTTAAATACATTAAGACAAATATTATTTATATGATTACGATCTAATTTTGTGTTTGTAAATCTGTCGATACGCGATGATGAATCAACGGCAGTCTCGGTGTAATTGGCCACGCCCCTCATGAATAATTTATTACCCAAATAAATTTTCGCAGCATGCTTTGCACACCAGGCCCCCCTTCATTTCTTGGTCTAGCTACGCCACTATTTTCGCAGCATGCTTTGCACACCAGGCCCCCCTTCATTTCTTGGTCTAGCTACGCCACTGTTACACTGAACTTGGTGAATAACGTAATGGAGGAATTCGAGTGCGGGTTGGATATCGTCTCTTGACACCACTCCCAGGTATAGGATCCTCATTCTCACAGAGTTCTAAATTGTGTCCTACTTCAGGACTGTTAGAAAAAGGTTTGCCATTCGAGAATTTGTAGCCAGGACTACAGGTACTTTGATGAGTCATATTAAATCTGGTACCAGGTATGCACGGTTTCAAACGGTTAAAATGAACAATAACTTTTTTACGAGTGGGTAATGATTGAATCCTATAGTTAGTGGTGGATACACATTCAATAATACGATATGGACCAATCCAAGAACGATGGAATTTCTTTGACTGGGAATGAGGAACGACTGCGTTATGTAGCCACACCAGATCACCAACTTGATAGGCATCTCCACGAACAGTTTTATCATACTGCTCCTTTTGACGATCTTGAATTCCTGTTACATTATGTTTAACATTCTGGTAGGCTTCTTCCAATGATGAGTTAAGGGTCTTCACATATTCCGAGACATTCTGCTTCTTAGTAGGCATACTACCATATGTAAGATCAATGGGAAGTCGTGGCTGACGACCAAACATTAAATAGAAAGGAGAAAAACCTGTTGTAGTCTGGGTACTACTGTTGTAAGCCATACACACTGGACAAATACGTCTCCCAGTCGTTATGATCCTGAACTGTGGTACTTAGCATATGTAGGAGTGTTCTATTAAATCTTTCAACTAGGCCATCTCCAGCAGGATGGTATGGTGTTGTCCTTGATTTTCTGATATTTAAAAGCTTACAAACCTCTTGAATAAGGGACAATTCAAATTGCCTGCCCTGGTCTGAATGGAGTTGTGTTGGACAAGAAAATCGACCGAAAAATTCATCTACCAATTTTTGAGCAACAGTTGACGCCTCTTGATTAGGCATTGGGTAGGCTTCTACCCAACGAGTAAAATAATCACTAACGACTAGGATATATCTGTTACCCTTTTTGGTGACTGGTAAAGGACCTAAAATGTCTACTGCTAATTTTTCCAAAGGAAAACCACTAACCACGGGTTGCAAGGGTGCTCTTCGTAATGGATTAGGTGACTTCCGTGTAGCACACACGACAGGTGTTACACCAATTTTTAGCATCTAAAACATGTCCTGGCCAATAAAAACGATCTTTCAAAGATGAGATTAGTTTCTGAACTCCTAGATGACCACTCACGGTTCCTTCATGTAACTCTTGTAGTACGTTTTCACGAAGACATTCTGGGACTACTAGTTGGAGGTGGCTATACGATTTTCTAGGTTGTTGATAATGTCTCCAAAGAATGCCATCATGAACTTCCAATTGTGACCAAATTTCACAAAGTCTACGAGTATCTCGACTGCAGTCGGTTTCAAATTACTTAGTTAAATCGACTGCAGTCGGTTTCAAATTACTTAGTTTGCCACGCAGTATTACACCTATGGAGATATCATCCTGTTGTAGTTGTGCAAATTGTATTGCTGATCATTCTGGAGAAATGTACTAATAGCCGAAATGGGCTGCTGTGATGCGTGATCTATCATTGGAGCAATGGTATGACTGTTACGACCACACTGGTGGCAAGGAAGTCTGGATAGCGAGTCTGCATTTGTGTGTTGGCTTCCTTTACGATGAACTATATCAAAATCAAATTCTTGAAGTCTTTCCAACCATCTGGCCAATTGACCCTCTGGATTCTTGAACTGTTGTAGCCAAGTAAGGGAGCCATGATCAGTGCGTAGTTTAAAATGGTGTCCAAGGAGGTATGGCCGAAACTGCTGCATAAATATCACAAGTGCTAATAATTCACGTCGAGTGACACAATACTTACGTTCAGCACTGCTAAGGATACGACTTGCATAACTAATTACCTGTTCCTTTCCATCAACAACCTGAGAAAGCACAGCACCTATACCAGTATCACTGGCATCTGTGTCCAGTATAAGTGGTTTGTTAAAGTCAGGAAGTGCCAGGATCGGTGAAGATACAAGGCATTTTCGTAGACACTCAAACGACTGTTGGCATTCGGGTGACCAACAGAACTGTTTATTCTTTTCCGTCAGTTGATATAGAGGTTTTGCAATAGTGGCAAAGTTACGAATAAAACGTCTGTAATAATTTGCAAAACCCAGGAATTGTTGTACCTCCTTTCGGGTTTTCGGTACAGGCCAATTAGCCACTTTATTGGTTTTTTCAGGGTCGGTGGCTACTCCTTTGTTGGAGATGATGTGGCCAAGGAAATGGACTTCAGGTTTACAGAAGTGACATTTTTTGGTATGAAGTTTCAACCCAGACTTACGCAATCGTTCAAATACCAACTTCAAATTATTCAGGTGTTGATTGAAGGTACTGCCCAATATGATAATATCGTCAAGGTAGACTAGGCAATTTTTCCATTGAAGACCTGCTAGTAGTAAGTCCATTAGCCTCTGAAACGTTGCTGGGGCATTGGTCAAGCCAAAAGGCATGACCTTGAACTCATATAGCCCCTCAGCAGTACAAAAAGCTGTTTTCTCTCTGTCTATAGGGTCCATGGAGACCTGCCAATACCCACTGATCATGTCTAAAGTAGAAAACCATTTAGACCCAGCTAATGTGTCCAGCGTTTCATCAATTCGGGGAATGGGGTAAGAATCTTTAGAGGTGACCGAGTTAAGTTTCCGATAGTCGATACAGAACCGGGTAGTTCCGTTTTTCTTTTTCACTAGAACGATAGGAGCCGCCCAAGGACTCCGTGATGGTTGAATGATGTCTTGATCTAGCATTTCATGGAGAAGGTCACTTGCTTCTTCCCGTTTAGAAAGTGGTAATCAACGTCGGATTGGTTCGGATGATCCAGTATCAATTGAATGGGTCACTCCTGCTGTTCGCCCTAAATCAGACTTATCTGTAGCAAAGACATCCTCATACTGTATCAGGAGGTTATACAGTTGCTCTCTTTGGAGATCATTCAAAGTGTCCCCTGAATCATTCACCAGCTTTTTTAGGTTCTTAGTTTTTTGATGTTTGCTGGATGTTTCTGAAACAGAAGAGATATATTAGAATAATTTAATTTTTCTAGCTTAGCAATTCGAGTACCTTTATAAATGACAACTGGCTCACTATTGAGCAACCTCGAGTATACTACTACTCCAGAGTGTGAGCAGACAATTGATCGGGCAACACTAGCTGGTTGTTTGTGCATAACATCAGGTTCCAGTAACCATTCCTCGGAGCCAATATCTGTGCAAGGTTTTAACGGTACCTCTATCTCACTGAGAGGTGGTATCTTCACTGTATCGATGAGGCATACTCCTATTGGATGCTGATCGGGTATGTCAGGAGGTTCCAATAATGTCTCTATGTTATCCAGAGGGAAATGAAGGGTTTTGCTACCAAGATCTACTAGACAACTGTGAGATTCCAAGAAGTCCAGTAGATCTTGGTAGCAAAAAAAAATTAAGTTTAAGGAATAACAGATGTTATAAAGGATTTCAATCTTCACACATAATTGTCCAAACTCTTCAATCAACTTCCTCTTTTAAATTGTGAAGCTGTACCGGGCTGATTACGATTGAGTTAGCAGACTACGGTCATCTCAATCACACAGGACTTCGTGTCTTCTATGGTGAAGATCTGCTAGTAGCTTCAAGGCCCAGAGAGGAGTCTTTGGGATTTCCGGTCAATCCTTAACAGGGTTCTGACGGCATTGTTGTGAACGTAGATCTTCTTGGAGAGTTCCTTTGCGGTAAAGTGCATTTCCTTGACATTTGTTATTCCAGTTCCCAGCCAGCAGAGACCAGCTGATGAGACACATCTGTTAAAAGTGTCGAAACAAACTCCCTCTAAAAACTGTTCAGATATCAATTACAACAAGACGCCCCACCCATCAGTGGAAATTATTAATAACTTAATGTTTTTAATAACTTAGCGTTTTTACCTATCATGTCTACTGATAAGTATAATTATAAACAACTTTGATTTTTGACATTTTTAGTTGTACTGGTTTTCTAAACTTTTTTGAAAAATTAAGTTTAGTGAATAACAGATGTTATAAAGGATTTCAATCTTCACACATAATGTCACTCTCTCTTTAATCATTTTAACTCTCACAATGTGTCCATTCCTCATATGGTTTTAATTTCATAAACAAATTTTACTTCTAATAATAATGTATTTGCATTCACCTTTCTGGTGGTCTAATTTGAAGTACAGTAGATTAGGCTATTAAATATTTCACTTGATATTTTTCAATACTGATAAATAGGTTATTCTGATGGCTTTAGTGCATTCTACTGAAAACGAGGACCAACTATCAATTGATGGAGTGTGGACATAAATTGTTCATGTTGAATATTACCATAACACATACATGCTATATTTCGTATGTCAGCCACTTTCCAAATCACAAGCCATACTTGAGAATATGATATTGGTGTAACACCCCAATAACCAGAGCCTGCCCGAGAGGCTGCAGGACACTGTACTCATGGGCGCTATTAATGGTTCAAATATTTCAATCTCAACTCTACTTATGTAAATGAGATCATAGAAGAACTGAACAGTAGATTTCGTGATGGGAATCTTTCAGTTTTGAACGCAATGCAAGTTTTCAAGCCTGACTCAGAAACCTTTCTTGATATCAACAGCAAAACAGATAAAATACAATTCATCCACCATGCGTATGTATAAAAGAACTGAGGCTTTTCCTAATCTAATCAAGTGTTTCAAGATAGCCCTTACCCAAGAAAGGCTCTCAAGTATTGCAGTTTTGTATACTGAGCAACATCTATCTAATGAACTTTGAAATCATGTAGATCAAGTAATCGATAACTTCCCCAAAGTACACAAAACCTCCAAAATGTTGTTTTATCATACCTAATTAACACCACAAAGTAATTATTATAATTGAAAATGTTAACTGCATGCCAACTTTGCCCATGTGTATTCCTTTCCTCCTGGCACCTATATATGCCTGTGAATCTGTTATTCCTGACATGGAAATGCGACTTGTGAAATACAAAAAGGTTCATGTGAATTGGGGTTGTGCAAAGGTACAGAAATGAGAGTATGGGCATTATGATTTAAAGATATGCAAACTGTGCTAGGGAGTGTTACACAACTTATAGTAAATCAAACAAGTGACATACACAAAATAGCATAGTGTGTGGGTATATGTATTAAGTAAGGATGATGATAACACAGCTGTACCTTTAAATAAATGTGAAGTACAATTTCCTGTAAACGAGGTGCTGAAGTTGCCTGTCTAGAATTCTCTCTAACATTATCTTGCACTACTACAATACACAAAGTTCAAGGCCTAACCTTAGATGAGATAGTAGTTGATATGCAAGAACACTTTAGTCCAGGTCAAGCATATGAAGCATCACCATGTATTAAACAAGATCATGTCATTTTAAGATGTGATAGGGCAACTCATGGTGTTAGGGGAGGAGGTGTGATGATTTGCATGCCACAAACAATGAAGGTATACAGTTCAATGAAAATTATATCCAATGGAATAGAATCAATTCTTGTGAAATTAACACTATACTGTAATATTACTGTGTTGTTGTCATTGATATATAGACCACCTAGTGTCCCTTTAAATAACTTGATTGATTTTCTTTCAAATACGATTAGCTAAACGTGCCAGTGTAACAAACTCAACTCACTGCTGTTCATTTTAATGAAAAATAATGGGTTTTCACAGCTTGTTAGTCACAGAACAAAATAGAGGTACTGTAATAGATCATATATACATCAAAAATTTACCCAAAATGTATACATGCACCGAAATAGTATTTGATGTTTCTGATACCTGTTATAGTGATCATGATACAGTTTATTGCACTTTTAAATTTAAGATTGATTTATTGTAATATTTCAATTTGTAATTATCACAGTATATATGAACACAGTTGAAAAAAAAAGAAGTTTACGATATTTGATATACTGTGATGATTATAAATGAATTGAAATATGTGAACACAGTTAAACAAAAATAAGCTTATGATATGAGCACTGTCAGGACGGGACCCTCACCTATGTGGCAAAGTATTATTACACGTGAATAACAAGCAATAATTACATAATACACTAAAAGATTATAATTATGTATATATCATTGGTCATTTATGGGTGTGACTCTTATAACTATTAAAAGGTTGACTTCACATTGTTTAATGCATACAAAAGGTATAAGGTATTAATAAAAGTCAAGGAAGAAGATTCTGCCATCACAGTATCAACTGAAATAGGACTGAGTGGCTGCTATCAACTGAACTCAATTCCTTTTTTAAATACAAAAAGTATATGAACCACGTGCACAGCACATGACTTTAAATAGGTGGAGCTGCAAAGTAACAAGAATGCTTGGAGCCAGTGCTCGATTGTGTTTGATTTGATGTAGTGCTTTTCTAGCGATAGTCATGATACGGTAGTAGTTATGTTTAGATGTGTAACCATGAGTGATATAAATTGTCATAACTTTATAACCGAAAGGTTTTAGCAAAAGCCTGTTGTTGGTTTTGATGCTTGTATAATTTAAAGTCTGCCAGTAGCTAGTTCGAGCTGCCAATGTTCCTAGTTTTACCACATTTTTGCAAACAAACAGACAGACATACACAGACACACAATACAATTACCGTACGTACCCTTCCGCCTACACTTCGTGGCGAGGGTAATAATATTTACTGTGATGATTACAAATGAATTGAATATTTGAATATGTGAACACAGTTGAACAAGAAGAAGCTTATGATGTAATATATACTGTGATGATTACAGAATGAATTGAAATATGTGAATGAAGTTTATGATAAAATATATATGCTGTGAATTGAAATATGTGAACACAGTTTTAAAAAAGACGCTGGATTTGTATTTGAAGAAAAATTCTGGATAACTGAGAGAGTTTGGAAATAATCTATACAAGCGACATTTAATTGTAACGATAGTTAAATTATAAAGCAATCTTTTCACCATTTTCAATATCAAAAAAAAGCTTTTGAATTTCATACTTAAAAGATTAATACTTCACAAATACTGGAATACTATTTAATGGAGCTAATGGTAAATGACATTTTGAAAAATTACTTTAAAAAAAATGAAGAGTTTAGTGTTCTTCAAGTAACCAATTTATCATAGAGACAAGTACTATATTTACTTTATCTTAAACATTTCCTTTTTCAACAGGAACAGTGTGCAAAACTTAAATTCTTTCCCAAAAGCCAAGCCATTTCTTGCATATTAATTTTAAATAGTGACGTATTTAAAGTTTATTATAATGAATTCAGTGACTTAAAAGAGTAACAAAGTTAATCAATCCACAGCGCTATCCTGATTCTGTTCCTTCTCTTCCTGAGTGTCTTCAAAATGCTTCGCTTCCATCTGATTCTCTTCCTGCATCTTATTCCACTGGGGGTCTGCCAACGATGAGTGCCAAAACTTGAAACAATTTCGTTCTTCTTCAAAACAGAAGTACATATTACATTTCCGACACAGAAATCTTGTATACATACGAGGCTGCTTCAATTTCTTGCATGCACCACAATATTGCCTTTCATGACGACCAACAATGGTAAGTTGATGCTGTGCACGAACAGTGGATTGTGGAGGTCGCCCAAGAGAAATGGACAACTCTTCTTCAGCAAAACAACATAATTCTTGGACCAGAGTTTCTCAGTATTGTTTCTGTGAAATCTTCTGTGCTTCTTAAGCAGGCAAATGAGCTTTGTAGAGAATAAATGAATTTACCACAGCCAAATCAACAAAGGTGAAAGAACATAGTTTTCCAATACATTTTTGTCTTTCGTAAAATTTCATAACACTGCAGTAACTGATCAGATCTATCAACACCATTCATGTACATGTTATACTCGAGAATAGGAGGGATTGTAACTTCAAACTGTTTCCATACCCCCATTTCTACATTTTACACGTCACGAGTGGTCGAATCTTTGTGAGTTTATCCTCCTTTGATTCTTTATCAGGATCACTAATATGTAGGAATGCCATCAAGCTCTCATATCTGTTACGACTTATCAATGATCAGACTAACATATGACCATATAGCTGGTGCCATATACCTTTTGAAGACCAATAGTCACGTGAAACTTTCAATGGAGCCAGTCCAAACTAAATCAATGTACCGAGAAATTTATATAAAGCATCAGGAGTGACTTGAAAGAAGCTCTTGTAAGCGTCTTTCTGTTTCTCTTTCATTATTTCGGCATACTTATTTGTACTGTCGCATACCAATTGCACTATGGCAAGATCAAAGAAAAGCTTGAAGAAATCTCCACGAGTGTATTGACAATCAACTTTGGGTTGGAATTGGCTTCAGGTACCCAACATGGAGTAAAAAGAAAAGGGGAGGTAATTATATCAGGAACAGAAAGTTTCTGAATATCCAAACTGTTGAGTATGGAAGGTCGTTTAGACTTGGAGTTTTTCTCAACCCTAGGTCGTTTATACAAAGATAATGTTTCTTCATTTGTATGTTTCCTAACGGTAACTTTTGGAGTGAGGTTTGCTTGACTTGCAGATTCACTCCCTGCATTCACTGGTACGTCACCACTCTGTGGCATACTTAGGAAGTCAGGAGTACAACTGGATATTATAATATAAATAAGTATACACATAATAATTATGTATTATATATATATATATATATATAACTATCAAATAGTAATTATAAAAAAAATATGTGCATTATAAATTTTAGCTATATAAATACATAGACAGACAGTTAGGCAGAGATGATAGCTAAATGTAAATGGGAAGACAGTGACAGGCAAATGGGTATAGTATGAAAGTAATTCATCACAAACAAGTATAGGCACTAACTTTCTGTGAGTGCTTGGTACCACTGCATCTAGAGTGCTGAGCGCAGGTACTACGAATCATTTTCTGGATCTGAAAGATTAACACAAGAACCTGATGAGTCTGATTCTTCAAGCAGAGATACAGCTTCACCTGCAGAATACCTTTTTGGAGTAGCCATACTGGAAGCACATTGTCTGCTGATTCCAAAAATAGAAATGATGTCATCCTAAAATGTTTATTTTTAAAAGAGTAAATCCCTAAAAATATACCTCCATTTGGAGGCATATTTAAATTGTGCAGGCGCTAATGAGTTAAAGTCCCCAAGAATGATTAATTCATGATCACGCATAACACAAGACAGATAGTCAGTGAAACGATTTAGAATTGGAATTCGGAGGAATATAGACTAAACTGAGGACAATTGAATGGGCAATTAGGATTTATACACCACCACCAGGAGAATTTCTATCCTTTCAGAAAATAGAATAAACAGGAATGATGATTTCATTATCCAGTATTGAAGAGGAGCACCATGACTCCACTATGGCGTAAATAAGGTAGTCAGATTGTAGTAATTCTACTAATTAAACTTATTAACTTTACATAACAGAACTGAACTAACTGAACTGAACACCACTGCTTACTTATATACAAAAACTATAGAATGTTCTAGACAAATCTCTAGACACAAAACATGTGATCCTAAGTGTAAAAACACATGATGCTAACACAATACATGAATAGAACAATGGGTATTGTTATATTGTAACTGTCAGGTTACCACACTCCTCCCCCTTTAGGTGTAACGAGAAGGGGAATATCTATCAACAGGGGGATGAGATCTGTTGGAACGATGAATAGGAGCTTGACTTGTTGATGGTGTTTGGGCATCGGAAATTCTGGGTGTTTCAAGATTGGTAGCAAAACCATCTGGCAGAACCCACTCATCTTCTGTGGTTGGTAACTGGGTATTAGGTGTCACTGTCGAGTTACCATCATCTTCTGAATAATTCCTTCGAATATGGTCTACATGCCTTCGTAAAATCATGCCTTCCTGTGTTTCCACCTGATATGACAGGTGTCCTATGATTTTAATTATCTCTCCTGGAATCCATTTGGGTCCATGGAAATTCTTAGCATACACCCTTTCTCCAACTCTGAATTGTGTTGGTGCTCTTCCTGGTATACTCTTTTCCTGTTTTTCATTTGCTCTTGAGACAGTATCTGGATGGAGTAGATCCAGATGTGTCCTCAACCTCCTTCCCATCAAGAGTTGGGCTGGAGAGACTCCAGTCGTAGTCTGTGGAGTGATGCGGTACTTGAATAGAAATTTGCCTAGTCGAACCTCTATTGGACCATCCAACTTCTTCACTGCATTCTTAAACGTCTGCACGGCTCTCTCTGCCAGTCCATTTGAAGATGGATGATATGGAGATGAGGATTTGTTTCGCTCAATTTTCCATCAGAAATTTTTGGAATTCTGTACTGGTAAAACTAGAGCTGTTATCAGATACTAGTTGTTCAGGAAGTCCAAAAGTAGCAAAAATGTTTCTTAATTTGGCAATAGTGGCTTCAGCTGATGTAGAGGGAACAATATGTACTTCCATCCATTTTGAATGTGCATCTACTAGTAGCAGGAACAGTTTTCCTTGAAATGGACCAGCATGGTCTATATGTACTCTAGCCCAAGGGCATGATGGCAATTCCCAAGGGTGTAGTGGAGCTTTTGGAGGCATTAGTTAGTTGGCAGGTGTGACAGTGTTGAACATTGGTTGATTTCTGTGAAATGTTGCCATAGGAGTTTTGTATCTGCTTGAGATGACTCTTTCAGTTGTACAGGCAGTAGTAAGTGACTTGTTGAATGGTGTATTGGTATGCTCCTAGTGTTAATGCCCATCTCTGTATCCTTGATGAAGCCATTGCTGGTACTTGTCTGGATTCATTAAAGAGATATTTCAATGGCTGGTGATCAGAGTAAATGCTGAAGGATCACCCATATAGGTCACTGATGGAATTTCTTGACGGAAAATATTATAGCTATGTTATATTTAAGATACTGGGATCGTTTATTGAACTCAACTGAACTAACACAATAATTGAATATATATATACACAACTTAAATTCTAGAATATTCCTAAGATACATGTGATCAACATACTAGAATATTCCTGCAGTAAAACCTGTTTAAACAAGTACAATAAATAAGATAGTGATAATTAGTTAACACATACAGTAATAAAGAAACACCTGTACATTGTACACATCACTATAAATACATTAATATCTAAATACATCACATATTCCTCCCTCCTTACTGAAAACTGGGGTCCAGACGAATAGGGGGATGTCGGGTTCGTTGTGGGTATCGTGGTTCTGGTGGATGTCTTGATCCAGAGTATCTTTCATTAATCACAGGTGCTCTTGTTTGTGGACTATCAGTAAAAGTGGGTGACATTGCTTCAAATGCTTCAATGTCCAAATTGTCATTTCTGTCTTGTGTTTCTACTTCTGCTCTCAACATTTGATCAATATGTCTTTTCCAAATGTACTCTCCCACTTTGACTTTGTAGGTGATGGGACCTAGTCTTTCTAAAATTATTCCAGTTAACCATTTGGGATCTTTTCCTGGATTTTCAACTAGAACAGTCTGATCTATCTCAAATTCTCGTTGTTTACTTTTCCTATCATGATAATATTTCTGCCTGGTCTGTTTGTCTGTGACATTAGAGAATAGATTTGGAGATAAAATATCAAGTCTAGTTCGAATTCGGCGGTGAAATAACAGTTCTGATGGTGAAACATTTGTTGTCGAATTAGGTGTACTTCTATAAGTCAACAAAAATCTTGCCAGTTTTGTTTCTAGAGATCCGTCATCAGATGCAGAGGTTTTCAAGGCGTGTTTAAAAGTTTGTACAAACCGTTCTGCTTCTCCGTTTGTTGCGGGATGGTAAGGGGCTGATCTGATATGTTTAATTCCATTGGACTTCAGGAATCTTTCAAACTCTTCTGATGTAAATTGAGCACCATTGTCTGAGACTAATTGCTCAGGCAATCCATGTATGGAAAATATTTTTCATAGTTCTGTGATGGTTTTTTCAGTAGTAGTTGAATTCATGGGTACTACTTCCGGCCATTTGGAATGCGCGTCCACCAAAATCAGGAAATATCTTCCTAAAAATGGACCTGCGTAATCTATGTGTACTCGATGCCATGGTCTAACTGGCCAAGTCCATGGGTGCAGTGTAGTTGGTGGAGGTCTGTTCCTAAACTGTTGACATGATGGGCAATTTTTCACTAGTTGTTCAATGTTCTGATTTATTCCTGGCCACCACACATGAATTCTGGCTAAGGATTTCATCTTTACTATACCTGGGTGTCCAGTATGCAATTCTTTTATTACCCATCTCTGTAATTTCACAGGAACTATCACTTTTATTCCCCACATTAAACATCCAGCTTCCACTGTGATCTCATTTCTGCGGATGAAATATGGTTGTATGTTGGCTTCTACTCTTGTTGGCCATCCATTCAATGTATACCTTAATACCTTAGACAATATGTGGTCACGAGCTGTTTCTAGTCGTAACTGTTCTGGATGTACTGGCAATGTCCCAATCTGATGAATGTTAAACAACGAGGCTGTAGGGGATTCCTCAAAAGCATTTGTGGTCTCTAATGGAAGGCGTGACAATCCATCTGCATTCGAGTGCTCTTGAGTCGAACGGAATTCAATTTCATAACAGTAAGCTGAAAGGATGATCGCCCATCGTTGTATTCTAGCTGCAGCTAAGGCTGGTAGACTGGCTTTTGGGCTAAGTATAGTGGTGAGAGGTTTATGGTCCGTAATTAGCGTGAACTTTCGGCCATAAATATATCGATGAAATTTCTTTATTCCAAATATAATAGCAAGGGCTTCCTTTTCAATGTGGGCATAGTTCTTTTCAGATTTTGAGAGTGTTCTCGAAGCATAAGCAACTGGTTTCTCTGAACCATCAGGCATGACATGAGCAATCACAGCACCAACACCATATGATGAGGCGTCACAAGCCATTCTGAGTGGAAGTTTTGAGTCATAATGTACCAACACTAATTTAGAGGACAATTGCTCCTTCAGCTTCTTAAATGATTCTGCACATTTTCCAGTCCATTCCCACTTGATATTTTTGTGTAGGAGACAGTTCAATGGATAGGTTGTAGTGGATAATGATGGCAAAAATTTCCCATAGTAGTTCACTAGTCCAAGGAATGCTCTTAGTTGTTGCTGATTTGCTGGTCTTGGAGCTTCGACAATTGCTGACACTTTCTCTGGTGAAGTGTGTATTCCTTCAGCATCTACCAGATATCCTAGGTATTGAACAGAGGGCTTCATGAAAGAGCACTTGCTTTTCTTTAATCGTAGTCCTCGCTCCTTCAATCTCCTGAAAACTTCTTCCAGATTAGTGATATGTTCCCGGTCACTGCTTCCTGTAACTAGTACATCATCAAGATAGCATACTACCTTTGGTAAGCCTTGTAAAATCTTCTCCATAGCTTGTTGAAAAATAGCTGGGGCTGACGCGATACCAAATGGTAACCTTGTATACTGATAAAGGCCTTGATGTGTGTTTATGGTAGTAAACTTCCGATGTTCTGGCTCCAGTATCATCTGTTGGTATGCTTGGCTGAGATCTAATTTGGAAAACTTCTGCCCTCCGGTTAAGGCAGTTAAAAGGTCTTCTGGTCGAGGAATTGGATATTGGTCCACCTGTAATACTGGATTCACTGTGACTTTAAAGTCGCCACACAGTCTCACAGAACCATCTGGTTTTGGTACTGGAACAACTGGCGTAGCCCAGTCACTGTAGCTAACCTTCTCGATTACTCCCAGTTGTTGCATTCGGAACAGGTCTTTTTCGATGGCCTCCCGTATTGCGTATGGTACTGGTCGAGCACGACAGAATTTAGGTATTGCATCTTGTTTCACTGACAGCTTAGCATTGACACCTCTCATTGTACCGAGTTCCTCCTTGAATAATTCGCCGTATTTGTATAATAATGATTCTAGTTCTGTAGGGATGTACTTTATGCTTCTCCAGTCTAACTGTATTACTTTGAGCCAATTGCGACCCAACAACGAGGGTCCTCTCCCTTTTACTACTACTAATGGTAGTTTGGCTTCTTGATTATTATATTTAACAGAGACTTCTGTTTCTCCCAGTACCTTCATGGGTTCACCAGTATAGGTCTTCAATATAATTTTGGATTTCTCCAGCTTCACTTTTGGTAACCTTGTTCTCCAAGTTTCCTCTGAGATGATGCTAATTGATGCTCCTGTGTCAAGTTCCATTATTATTCTGCTCCCATTTAGGTATAGCTCCAGTTCAATTTCTGGCTCTTGTCTGTCCTGTACTGTCTTGATAGCAAAGACTTCCCATGTTTCATTCTCCTCTATGTCTTCTGGAAGTTCTTCCTGTTTTACATATTTGTTTGTCCGCTTCCTCTCTGGTATCTTTGTCTCTTGATAGCCTTGCTTCTTTTCACGTTTTTGTGCTTTACACACCTTCGCTATGTGGCCTTGTTTACCACAGTTATGACAGTTTGCAGTTTTGTAGAAACACTTTTCCTGTGTGTGACGTGTGCTTCCACAACGATAGCATGATTTCTTCCTTTCTGGAATAGTGGTTGTACGATGAACTACCTGAGTTCTGCTCGACGCCCGTAGTTCTACAGCTTCTTTGCTCGCTGCTTCCATGCCTTGAGCTATTTCTTGGGCTCTTTGTAAGGTGAGGTCGGCTTCTGCAAGTAAACGTCTCTGAGTCGCTTCGTTCTGTATTCCACAAACGAGTCTATCTCGGATGGCTTCTTGTAAGTATTCCTTAAAATTACAATGTTCGGCTAGTTTACGGAGTTCAGCAATGTATTGAGCAATGGATTCTCCCTCTTTCTGATATCTACGATGGAATTTGAATCTCTCGGCTATGACCAATGGCTTCGGATTCAGATGAACCTTTAATGTCGCCACTAATTCTGTATACGTTTTTGATGCAGGTTTCTCTGGTGCTACTAGGTTCCTCAATAATGTATACGTCTTAGTGCCTATCACAGTCAGGAAAACTGCGATTTTCTTCTGTTCGTCAGCTATCTCATTTGCTAGAAAGAATTGTTCCAAGCGTTCTTCATAAGAAAGCCACTCATCTGTGTCTGGATTAAATGGTTCCACTGCTCCTAGTGTAGTATGGTTCATCCTCGTCGCCACTTTGTTATATTTAAGATACTGGGATCGTTTATTGAACTCAACTGAACTAACACAATAATTGAATATATATATACACAACTTAAATTCTAGAATATTCCTAAGATACATGTGATCAACATACTAGAATATTCCTGCAGTAAAACCTGTTTAAACAAGTACAATAAATAAGATAGTGATAATTAGTTAACACATACAGTAATAAAGAAACACCTGTACATTGTACACATCACTATAAATACATTAATATCTAAATACATCACAAGCTAATCCTTCCTTTTCTAGTTGTGAATACTTCTGCTCTGCTTTAGCTAGAGTGTGGGAGGCAAAGGCTATAGGTTTTTCAGACTTGTCTTGCATTCTATGGCCCAGAACTGCTCCTAACCCATGGTGAAGCATCACAGGAAAGGATCAGTTCCTTTTGACAATCATAATGAACTAATACAGCTGATGATTGAAGTAGTTGTTTGGCTTGATTGAATGATTCAGAGTGTTCTGTAGTCCACAACCATTTGCTATCTTTTTGAAGTAATCTGTAGAGGGGAGAGAGAAGCATCGCAAGGTTAGACAAGAATTTAGAATAATAATTTATTAATCCTAAGAATGATTTTAGTTCTGATAAGTTCTGTAGTTCTGGAGCATCTTGAATAGCATGGACCTTCTCTGGAGCAGGACGTAATCCATCTTTGTCAATAATATGTTCTAAATACTCCACTGAGGGGGCTAGGAAAACACACTTGGATTGTTTCAGGGACACACCAGCTGACTGCAGTCGGTTCATGACGTGCTCCAGATTCCTCAGATGTTCGTCTTTATTCGATCTTGTCACCAGCACATCATCTAGGTAAACTACTACACCAGGTAGATCTTGCAGAAGGCTGTCCATTCACCTTTGGAAAATGGCTGGTGCTGAAGATATACCAAAAGGTAGTCGTTGATATTGAAAAAGACCTTTGGTTGATTTATTAGTTGTATACTTTTTTGAATCCTCTGCGAGTAGCAACTGTTGATAAGCCTGTGTGAGATCCAGTTTTGAAAAAAGTTTTCCACCAGTCATGGCAGTAAATAGATCCTCCACTCGCGGTAGAGGGTAGTTTTCTAGTCTTGACACGGCATTGACTGTAGTCACCACATATGCGGATACTTCTGTCAGATTTTACGACAAGAACCATTGGAGCTGCCCAGTCTGAGAATTGAACAGGTGTGATGACTCCAGTTTCTTGTAAAAGGCTAAATGCTCTAGTTCTTTCTCAACTTTGGCTTTCAATGAATATGGCAATGGTCTGTGTTTGAAATAACGAGGTTGGGTTTTGGGTGGGACATGTATTTGAGCTTCCATGCCTTTGAGGGTGCACAACTCCTTTCAGAATAACTGCTGATAATTTTTGAGGATGTCTTCAATATCCTGAGTGTTAGAAACACTGTGAATGGCCGACCAGTTGAGTTTGATATGTTCCAGCCAGTTACCACCGAACAAAGATGCTCCATCCCCTTTAACTACAACCAATGGTAGAGAAGTTGTCTGTGACGCATACCTAATATTGACTGGTAGTTCTTGCCCCATATATGTGCGTAGACAAATATATGTTGGTTCTATAGATCCTGTATCCTTTAGTACTGAATTAAAGGTAGACTCACTAATTACAGAAACTGATGCCCCAGTATCTAATTCCATGGTTATTTGATCATGACAGAGAGGAAGATAGGCTTAGATCCAGAGACAACATTGAACAGGGTGTACGATTCAGGTAATTCAGTGGACAATCTTGGGTCGTTCGAAGATATAGAAGGTGAATCAGGTGTATCAGATAATTTGAGTAGATCTGTTTGATTTCGAGAATTTGATCTAGAGCTTCCTGCTCCACGACTACTCGTATTGTGTTCTGTACGTTTACTTCGGCACACTTTAGCGATATGACCAGTTTTGCCACATGCTCGACAAACTTCACGAATAAAACGACATACATGGGCTAAGTGAGGCCCCCCACATCTATGACAGACTGAAGGGAAACGAACCGAATAACTGTTGTGTTGCTTGCCTTTCATGTGATGCACTGTGGGCTTGTTATCCACAGTTTTCATCTTTCGTGCTTGAATTGATGCTTTCTCTACACTGGTAGCAATTTCAACAGCCCTAGCAAAGGTAATGGTATTGACTTCAGTGAGTAATCATTTTCTAGTAGATTCATTAGTTAGTCTACTGACAAAACGGTCTCTCAATAGTGTCTTTTGTATGGCCGCATCGTATTCACAGCGAATAATCAGCTTTTTCAGGCTGACCACGAAACAGCTATAGTCAGGTTCCTGACAACGGCAGTGAAATGAGTAGCGTTCTGAAATAACGAATGCAGGCGGCTGGAAGTGCTTGGTTAATACATCTACAAGTTCATCAAAGGTTTTCTGCTCAGGTTCCTCTGGGCTGAGTATATTTGCCAGAAGATTATAATGTTGTCTACCAAGCGAATTCAGAAAAACGTATTTCTGTTTATCTGCAGCTACACTATTTGCAGAAAAGAAATTCTTCACTTGTCTAACATATTGGGGAAAGGTTTCTTAAGTAGAGTCGAACGATTCAATTTTACCCATAGATGACATGATTCTTCGTGAGAACGTTTCAAAATCCTCGTCGCCCATTTGTAGTAATTGTACTAATTAAACTTATTAACTTTACATAACATAACAGAACTGAACTAACTGAACTGAACACCACTGCTTACTTATATACAAAAACTATAGAATGTTCTAGACAAATCTAGATGCAAAACATGTGATCCTAAGTGTAAAAACACATGATGCTAACACAATACATGAATAGAACAATGAGTACTGTTATATGGTAACTGTCAGGTTACCACACAGATATAAACAGAAATAATTGAAACAAATTTAATTTACTTACAATACTATGACAGTTCCAGAGCAGGTACAAATATTAGTAAATTTATGACTCTTTGGCTGTCAAACTGTATTCAACAGGTTGACTACCTTCGGAGGGAGTAGATAGGTCTTGTTGACCATTTACTTAAGTGATCAAGGGCTGAAACAGGTATATCTGATTTATGAAGAACTTAAACCGAATTAACAACAGGCCCTAGATGATAGGATTTCCATAACCGCATTACAAGAGCTGAAATTGGTCTAGGACGGGTACCGGTTTACCAAGCGACGACAGTCACGTATGGATGACTTTGGAATTGAAGCAGCAGACTGAGAGAATAAATCAGAGATATTGTTATGGTCTGAAATCCAACGCTGTTTCCTGTACCGGAAGAAGAATATTTACCAAGCGACGACAGTCACGTATGGATGACTTTGGAATTCAAGCAGCAGACTAAGAGAATAAATCAGAGATATTGTTATGGTCTGAGTGAGGATGTATTGATATTATAATTTAATAATTATTATAGTACTGGAGAGTATAGTGCATATATTTGGGGAGCCTGAGTGAGCCCAAGCTTAAGAAGGTCTGCAAATGCTCTCTGATCTTGCTTGAAGGCCACTTGTCAATGGATGCATGTTTACTGTATTCTAGATCTCCTGTTTATATATTAATGCAATTCTTTCATGGTTACTGAGGCTTGGTGATCAGATGGTCTAGTATACACTATCAAGAGTAGATTATGATTAAATAATATCAGTGGAGACCTCCTTTGCTTTATTTGCCCGACTGAAGTGACCCCCGCCCTAGGCAACTATATGAATGCTCTTTGTTTGCTTGCTTGAATATGACTTCAATGTACAGTTACTGTATTCTCTTATTTATTTCTTGCTTGCTCAATGGTCTAGTACATGTACAGGTTAATTTCATATGTACATGTATATATAACTTAAAGGGTAACTGCAACAGAAAAAAATTTTTCTGTTGCAGTTACCCTTTAATATTATAACTACCCAATAATTATTTTGTGGTTTATCTTGTCATAGCTATAGGTTTCAGATGATAATATTATAAATTTTGTATCTTTTAACCAAACCAAATATTACAGAACTGAACTATTACAATAAAACAACAGAGTGACATTATAATTAGATAATGACTACCCATCAAAACAAAATTAATGATAGGGTTATTACATATCTCTGGAGGGTTATACAATCAATACAAATGATATAAACTGATATAATCTAGTGAAGATCAGTGTCTGGATTTCACTAGTGTAGTCCTGTCTATTGTCCCATTATGATCTTGATTATTCATATGATTTGAGATGACTCACAAGTTACTGGAGATACATGTGATGTGTGGAGTTATTCCGTATTAGAATAGAATTTCACTAATTTCAATTAATCATCAGTAGTATTGCCCATCACTAATGTTTTTATTGTGTGTGTAAACAATGAGATGAGCATTAGTTATACAATACATGTATTCGCTAATTGAGTATCTGATGATTACTTTACTAATGAGTACACGTATACATATTATAGTCATAATTCACATTGTGTAAACATATATTTAGTAGTTGTATTGACAGTATTCATTAGTACCTGTATAACATATTGTCTTTATACTATGGAAGTAATGTAACAAGTAATTGAATTTTAAGTGAAATGTAATCAGGAATCCCAATTGATTATACTTTTACAGTATTACTCATCCCTAGTAATAATGAATGGGGTATTATTAAACAAAATTTAACACTGCTTTTTGTTATTTGAATATTGATTTCCTTACTGAACAAACATTTCAATATTATAGCTTGCTTAACTTGTTTCTGATAATCAGCCCACACAATTTCCACTACTATACAGAAATAAATCGTTTACAATGATTATGGACATTGACATTCGAATAACAAAATTGAGTATTTGTTTTAGCCCTTATTTTAACATTCATTATTTTGATTACAAGGTTTTATTTTATTATCGTGAGCATAAATTAATAATAATTTATTTGGTAATATTTACAAGTACTATTCTATATTGAATAGTATATAAAGTACATGTCATAATAAAGCATACAATGTACATTCATGTAGTATGTAAATACTGTTATGTACAACATCTTATGGATTATTAGTCACAAAAATAATGTAATATATAGTCTCATATAGGTGTATAGATATAATTATTAGGATTACACCAGGATTCACTCAAGCATGTATTCTGTGGTTTGTATTTTTTTTACATATGTTATTATAAAAACATAAATTAATGTCCGCTCTGGAATGTACTTATAATAATGTAAAATGCAGTATCATAATAATATACCATTGGGTATACATAATTACTATACATTATATTGTCACTATACTTTATTATATCACATGTAATTTATATACTCTTTACTATCAAAACAAACTTGTATTTTGTATTTGTAAACATTACCTTATAAGGAGAAACAATTTATATGTAGTACAGTATTATTATATTATTATATACATGTAAACTGTTGTTATGTATCTCACTATACAATGTACATTATAAAATACACAATGTAGTCACTCAGTACTAGGGATGGGAATCAGCTGAGTTTCTGAAATTGATTATCACTAACTTCAAACTGATTGATAATCAATTAAAATCACTGGAAGCAATTAATACAGGAAACTCCTCCCATTTGATGATCAAAAAGGCTTCTTGTCACTTCCTCATTGTACATTATTTGCTGTCGCATGCTTGAAAGGTATGTCTTTTGGAGTAAATAGCATAATCGATATTATACACTTACAATTGATAATCAGAGGAATTTTCAATATCAATTTTAATAGATTAATGGATTAATCAACTCAGCCCTAACTCAGTACCTGTTAAGGTGGTACTAGGGAGTGGGCGGATGCGACTCCAATCAGTTTTAAAATAGAATATTATATAATATGACTCTAACCTGGTGTAATGGCAACCTTCATATATTCTAATCACCTTTATAGGGTCCTGGAATTGATAAAACATATATAAAATGTCCATTTTTGTAATCGTAATAAGTACAAAACAGAGAAAGCCACGCCCACCAATCATGGCGTGCACCAAGTACAATGCATTTAGAGAAAACAAATAGAGCCGTTTTCTGGAAATTCATTTTACTTTTATAGTTACAAGAGGCTGAAGAAAGCTGAATTCTGTAGCTTTTCACTGAAACCATAAAATTTACCTTTCTAGACACTATCAAACTCCGATCTTTCTCAGAGAGCAACTACAGTTACCCCGCCATTGTTTCCCACCCACCGCCCCCTCCACCACCCGTGGGCCGTGTTTAGCTTTGTTTCTGAAAATAAACTATCAGTCAAAACATTTAGGCCCAATAATTATACCCCCGGGTGGGTGTGGCTTCCAAAAAATACAGAATGGAACCAGATTGTATGCAGCAAGAAGCTTGCAAGACTAGAAGCTGATTGGAGTAGCATCCGCCCACGGAAAAGACTACAACCTTAAGATCAAATGTTTGTAGTCTTATATCTCATCACAAGATACATGATGACTTGAGATGAAAAGAGAGAAAGGAAGAAAGAAAGACAGGCATCTGAGGCAAACGAAAAAATTAAAAATGCGTTACATGTACCTAAGGTGGGATTTGAACCCACGACACTCTGGACAGATGCTCTTACCAACTGGCCGGGTCCTAATCAAACATCTCATACACCTGTGTGAACAGGTTAGCTGAAACTTGGCGTATACATGTAAATGTAACTTTAAATAATTTATACCAGGTAGATTAGAATATGAATATTCCAGTTCATCTCATTATAATTAATATTTAACACAAGTCAGTAATCATGTCAGTTATATATACTGGATATGGATGTGGTCTAAACATACTTCAGAATATAACAATAGTAAGTTATAACTAATTAAAATAAAAATTCTTGGATTAATACAAAACATCATTATAAAAGAGGTGTCTTACACTTATAACAGTTATGCACATGTACAACTCACTACAATGTATATGTATGTACCAGGGTTCTCGCCAGGGGAAAAAAATGGCAGGAAGTGCGAAAAATTTTACAACTAATTAATTATTCATGAGAGGTGTGGCCCATTTTAACGTGGACCAATATGTCGATGCCAAAGAAACCCAAGCTTGGCAACTTCGGCGAGTCAAACACCTTGTTCTTCAAAATCTTCAGTGTTTAAACCATCCACAAGTCAAATGTCTGAGGCAACCTAATAACTTGAATTTTGATTAAGAAAATTTTTCAATAGGGGACAAAACAGTGTAAAAAATGATAAATAAGGGGGTATTCTGGTGTGATAGGGGGCCAACATGCCCCCTTATAGGAGCCTAGTGAGAACCCTGGTATGTACATGTGTATACTACACAATGTATAGTACATGTATATATACATGATAGGACATCTATTGATATCATATTTCTCATTGATATTCAAGCATTATAAGTATCTTCATTAAATACATTCATGATTATAATAATTATTATAGTAATATTGAAATAATGATACATACACACATGTACATGTACACACATATATGTACATGTAGTACATGTATCTCCTGCTTTTAATAATAATTGTTTACATGTACATTTGTAACTTATTACATGTACATAATACAATACAGAACTGTACTGTATAGTATAGTACAATAAAATACAATATACATTAGTGCTGGAATGAATATGAGTCAATGTCCATACTAATTAACATCATGTGGTAATGAAGATGAAATGCACATATTTATGACTAGTTGATATATGTACAAGTTAGAACTGTTGTCAATAGCTACTAGTCTTATTAGTAGAGTATGTCATGTACAGGTAATTATTTTGCTATAGCTACATGTATATGTACTTGTGTCAACTGTTACTACAACATGTACTGTGCTGTCTGTGTATGTACTTTCAAGCTACATGTACTATATGTATATGTACTGTACAAGTGACATGTACATGACTACATGTACATATGTAACTGGTATAATATCTGTGAAGAGTTGTGTAGTGAAGTCAAGGGTAATAACATTTACCATATATGAGTAAGAGTCACTATTCTGTAATATATAAACTGTGTATTGTTCTAAATATAAAATGATAATGTAATAATTATAATAGTTCAGGCCATAGACCCTCGTGCTAAGGTGATTATAAATCTGATATACCACGAGTAGGCATGTTATAATGTATTTATGTATGTATTTAATAAAAGATGAAACCTTTGTTGATGTATGTTGCTTCTCCTACAATTCCCTCTTCACTTCGGAGAAAGTAAGTGCTGTTTTTTTGTAGTCTGTATTGATGGCAGGTTTTATATATGACCACAGGGTGCTATATCTGATTTACAAACTTTGATGTTTCGCTGATTGGAGATATACATTAATGATGGGCGATATCAAAAAAAATTCAGACGATATGATATCACAGGAAATATCATGATACCACGATATATCGTCATTTAATGAACAACAATATAATTAAAATGTATATATTTACTTTAAGTATTAGACAATAGACAATGTATTATGAAAGAAACAATCATAAATGAAAAAAGAGTTAAAAGTCTTAATTGATTAGATAATAGTACAGTAAAGTATAGCAATCATTCAACTGGCTCAAATTAATTTACAAGTTTTTTGACAAGAAAACTGGCATATTCACCATATCTGGTTTTAGTAGTATGCGCTTTTTAGAAACTATATGTCCTGCAGTACTAAAAACTCGTTCTGAAGCAGAACTTGATGCATTAATGCACAGGTACTTCTTTGCTAACTGCGACAAAACAACATAGTTAGTAGCATTAACTTTCCACCAGTCTAATGGGTTACAGTCAGGATCCACTCTAATTGCATGCTCATAGTGTTTCATCTCATCCTTCACCTTCTGTTCGGGGGTCACAGATTCATCTGCCTGCTGTACAGTTACTGTTGCAGTAGCCCTTGCCTTGACTAACCAACTTCCAAGTTTTCTTTTCTTGGCAGGTGGTGGTTGGTCGTCTGAATTTGCACTGCTTGTCTGATTAAGTGATTCTACTAGCAGAACTCCTTCGTCAACTATCTTTGCTCTTATCTCTTCAATATCACCATCAATGTAGGTTATACAGAATCTGCGTGTCAAGGTAACTCGTAACATTAACTAAGGTTTTAATATCTTCTGGCTCATATTTATTCTCTATATACTCTAGTATCCTCTTCTTGATATCACTTGTTAATGTACTGTCATCGACAGAATCTGCCAAAACATCTGTTTTAAGAATATGTAACACTGCTGCTATAGCCGACACAGTTACACAATGAATCTGTAAAGTCATCAAGAGGACCTATGGCAGCTTGAAGCGATTCTAGTACTTCTATATCCTGCCATGATGGACACAGATGACGTGATTTGGAATCTGTTCGTAGAACTTGCCTGATAGCATCTTTCTGTTCTATAATACGACATATCATAAACTGGGTTGAACCCCATCGAGTAGTGCAGTTCTGTTTTCAGTGAGTGCAGGGGTAGGTTTAATGCTGTTTGTGCTTCTGTCAAGTCCCGTTTCTTTTTCCAACTGTGGGAGAATAAGCCAATCATTCTGCAGGATGTACTTAACACTCTGGTAAGTCTAGTGTCTTCTTTTATTGTGTTAGTAACTGCCAGATGTAGATTGTGATCGAAACATGGCAACCAAGTCCACTTAAGTCGTTGATTAACAGCACATCTGATGTTACTACCATTGTCTGTAGTAAGACATATCTAAAAAGTAATGGATACTACAGTAATTATTAAAAAAAAAGAAAATAAGATCAGGGTAATTCAGTAATTAAATTAGCATTCTACAAACCTGTTTAGATGTACACAACCCCCAGTTATCCAATGTTTGTGTCAGAGCATCAGCAATATTATCTGCAGTATGATCCTCTGGTAAGTAAAGGGCTTGTAAACAATGACTCTTTAGCTTCCATTCATTATCCAGAAAATGTACTGTATAAGACAAGTATGGTTCACCAGTGTAACTTGACCACATGTCAGTTGTAGCTGAGAAATAGTCCACACTCTCCAAGTCCTTGGTGACTCCATCTCTGACTTGTGTTTAAAGTGATGGTATTGCCGTTTTGCTAAAGTATTTGCGACCTGGAAGCTCACAATGAGGGTTGAATGTTTTCAACATATTACAAAACCCTTTCTTTTCGACAGTATATACAGGCAGCATGTCCATACATATACATTTACTAACAGAGTCAGTTAACATTTGCCATTTCTTATCATGTTTTTCGTACTGCTTCGTTTTCTCAACGAGTTGTACTAGCGTTGCTTGAGTTGAAGTGGGAGTTGACGGTTTACTGGATGAATATGATGAACTTTTATTGATAGCTGCAGCTTCCTTCACTTCTTTATACTTTTTCGGAGATGTAGAAAGAAAGAAAGAAAGGAAGACACCTGAGGCAACGGAAAAATGAAAATGAGAGTTGCCTCAGTGAGATTCAAACCCACGACACTCTGTACTCCGCACAGATGCTTTACTAACTGAGTTACCAAGGCAGCTCAGCTGGCAGGGTCCGAATCAAAAATCCCATACGCCTGTATGAACAGGCTAACTTGACACTAGGCATTAGGTGAAGGCCGGGGTAATGAAACCACCGAAGACACCAACACCAAACCTAAGCATATACATGATGTTATCGGAGATGTAGAAAGAAGAAAGAAAGAAAGAAAGAAAGACACCTGAGGCAATGGAAAAATGAAAATGAGAGTTGCCTCAGGTGGGATTCGAACCCACGACAATCTGTACTCCGGACAGATGGTCTACCAACTGAGCTACCAAGGCAGCTGAGCTGGCAGGGTTCGAATTAAACATCACATACACCTGTATGAACAGGCTAACTTGACACTAGGTTCTACACTCTGTAGTATGCTAATTTGCCATGAAAACTCAGTTTAAATGGTAATTAAATATTCACTGATAATTGTATAAATGATACATGTATATACCTAATACCTAAACGGAATGTATAGAGTTCTGTCTAGATCACTTTATGGCAAGCTGCTATTCATACCTTTTCCTAATTCAATATACATGTACATGTATACAGTTCACATGTACACATAATATGGAGCAGTGTGGGTAGGAACATGTACATGTTTAATACATGTAGATGTATACATGTATTATTATAATTATATTCATATAGTTAGCATTGGATCAGTAATTAAAATTTAAAGTGTATTTACATTTGTGACCGAATTTGCAAAAATCAGGCTTATAGGATTATTAATTTTGAGATACAAATGGAAATAGACAGTTATGGCTTACTTGGGTGATCACTGTTTTACTAAATAAAAAGCTTCATTAACATCATACCTATTTACTCATACCTTCACAGAGGATTAGAGACATCTCTGTGCTTCACATCATTACCTTTAATCATTAAATATTTGATTTAATTGCGTTTTTCTCAAAATGAAGGTTTTGTCACAACAACGGTTTAATCCCTCAATGTAGCTTTGTCTTTTGCTTGATTGGGATGTAAAACAAAAAATCAATTTAGAAATGTTATCTCATCAGCCTGGTTTTCATAAATCTTGTAACATTTATTCACAAAAGGAGACAAAGGTTGTACCAAGTTTCTTTTTCTACGGACAAAGTTTGTCCAAGTTTCTGAGTTCAGTACAAAGGATGTACTAGTCTTCATTAGTCATTAGTTAAAATCTGACAGGTAGGTTTACACTAATGAGGACTAATGTATGCATATAATGTTTGACAACAATCAAGCCACAGTCCGATGCAGATTTGTCGTTTAGTAGAGATGAAATTCTCATAAAAACAACGAATGCACAGATTTCTGGGATGGAATACTTCAAATGGGACCTTCAAACTAAACCCAAAATGCAAGTTCTACAAGCCATAAGCAGGAGCTTATGAGCGCTGTAGCTCTGTAACAAAAGTGTCAAAGTAATGTGTCGAGTCTACAGGGTGTACTAAAGGACGATTAATTGACAACAAGAAAAGCAATAGTTTGTTACTTAAAGCAAGATTTGAAACCATATCGTATTCAAGCTTTTTTCTCAAGTTTCTTCTATACCTAATTACTATACATCATAATTATACACTATACTTTGTTATGTGACATGTACACTTCAAGATCAAAAGAAACTAGTATTTGTAAACATTACCTTATAAGGAAAAACTATTTGTAAATGATAATAATATTATACATGTGATATACTATTATATAAACTGTTGTTACATGTATGTATCTCACTACACATAATTATCACTTCTACTTTATAAAATAGTCACTCAGTACCTGTAATCCACAAATCTTTGTAGTCTTATATCTCATCACAAGATACATGTACATGTAACATAAAACAATTTATACCAGGTAGATGAAAAGATGAACTTTCCAGTTCATATCATTATAATAGAATATTTTACCGGCACAAGTCAGTAATCATGTCAGTTATATATACTGGATATTATATAGTGGATTTAGGCTAAACATACTTCACAAACTAGCCACAGTAAGTTATAAATTTTTCTATTATAATTATAAAAGTCTTGGCTAAAATACAAATCATTGTACTTATAAACATCATGTACACATGCACATGAGAATTCATGTGTCTATATAGCATGCTAGCAATAGGTGTAGAAATGATTAACAAACAAACACAACAAACAAACAAGCAGCTACAATGGCTTATAAAATTCATAAACACAGCCACATAGGCACTCTGGCTTAGTAAAATAACAATACAAATCACCAACAATGGATTACAAAAATAACAATAAGCCACCATGGCTTACAATATAAGGGCTTAGAAAATAAGCAGCCATAATGGATTAGAGAATGAGCAGCCACAATGGCTGACTTGTATGACTATGTACATATATGTACATGTGTATACTATTACTATATGATGTACAGTATATATACACAGTACCTATATCAAAATCTGGATAACATATTTCTGGTTTGATATTCAAGCTTTCTATAACTTCATCAAACATACTGTACATTCATGAGACTATAAATTATAGTGATATGAAATAATGATAAGAAGAATATAATTATGTGACAATATAGACATACACATATGTATTGTACACAAACATGTACATGTACTTAGTACATGTATCTTCTGCTTTCTGTATAATTATTATTTTACTATCTACATGTACATTGTCAACTGTTACTACAACATGTACTATGATGTATGTACATGTACTTCATACATTATAAGCTATAACTATACACTATGTACTACTACTAGAAAATGCTTGCATGCATGCAATCAAACCAGAGAAGGCGTGGTTAGAATAGACAAAACGTTTGCAAAATATGTACCATACAAACATTATTTGAAAACTCAACATTGTATAATACAACCTACGAAATCACATATGATATACGTACATAAAAACAATTCTAAGCCAACATGCCTAGTGTGGGGCTTTGCCCCAAATACATGTACATTACATGTACTATACAAGTGACAAACACATATAATATCTGTGAAGAGGAGGAAATGTTTGTATAGTAAAGTCAAGGGTAATAACAAGTTGAGTGACTTTTTGCATAGGCGAAGCAGAGGGTTACTGTAATCAGGTGTTCTGTCTGTCTGTCTGTGTATGAACAAAATTTCTGAAAAAATATCAACATTGGGACTTCTATTGAGTTACCAAATGACGTGAATTTATACAAGGATCCAAAAAAATAAGACAGGCTTTTTCTTTGAAGTTATGAAAATTTTTACAACTCACCATTGCTGTTTCATCCTTTTCTAAACACTTCTGGTAGCAAAAACGTACATCACAATACAAATTGTTTAAAAGCTATCGCTGTCGCATCACAGCTTGAAATCAAATACAATTTGCTACAACATCAAACTGGCTCTAAGATTTCTGATGACAGTCACTACCTATTTATTAGTATTTAATGTCATCAACATGATTGAAGCCAAAAAATGTAAAACTGTTTTCTACTTGATTTTAATTAACACTGAGCTTCTATACTATATGTAGGAATTATGTATGGAGTGTAAATTGTATATAACACACACACATGCACATATATAATATAAACCAGGAGCCATGGTAAACCAGAGGGAAAAAGTGCACAACTCCCACACAATTGATTAAAATAGCTAAAGCCAGATATTTATCTGAAGTTACTATTTTTAGAGGTTCTTTGTGGCCATGCCCACCACTTGTGTAGAGCTTTACTACAGCTAAAGCTTGTAGAAGAGTAAAGTAATACTCTACCATCAAAGAAAAGAAGCAAGTATCTCTTCAGTTGATTATGCAGTGTTGACTTGAACATATGAAATATTTAAGACAACTTTACTCAGAACATCTACTACTGGTACTTGTAGTAAACAGCTTCTCTGCTTCTTCAACTGAATTTTCCTTCTTATAGGTGTTTTGAGTAAATTATGAAATGGAGTACTATCCGTTGATACTGTAGTCCTGTTAGCTGTTATGCAATGGGTGTGGCAAATAGTGAGTCTAAAAATAGTAACACCAGCTAAATGTCTGGCTTTAGCTATTCTAATTAATTGTGTGGGAGTTGTGCGCTCCTTCCCTCTGGTTTTCATGGGCTCCTATATAATATCAGTATAATAACTATTATAGTCAAGTCAGTATTGTCTGCCATTATTTTCTTGTCAGTAATTATTGTTTCTGTTTCCTAATCACACTTGTGGCAAGGGTTCTGCATAGCGAGTGCATCATTTATAATTCGGCACTTACAATGTATTATATATAGAGTTGCACCTATACTAGAATAGGGATCTGAATAGGTGTCTATATTGAAGATATAGGCAGAGTATCGATATAGGCAACTGTGTTACCTATACATTGCCTATACAGCTTACACAATATTTTTCAGGCTTTGGAAAAACCTTATTGTCAAACTACACAAGTACAATCTGAAGATATGTGCAACCAAAGGCTGAATATGCCAGTTACTACATGTACATATATTACAACTACATGTATATAGTTTACACAGACAATATTGGATCAGATCTGCATATAGGCAATTTGGATTATGAAATATAGGCATATAAGCATATAGGCAAATTGCTGTATAGATGCAACACTAATTATATATATAATATAATATATATATATAATTATAATGTGGTTAAGTATAATATATATACATGTATACTGTATATAAACTGTTATAAAACTTATAATTGCATTTCCTCTTCACAAGTACTAATTACACATTACTGAAGCTAATCTAATTACTATCACATTACAACATGAGAATGAGAAAATGTGTGTGTAAGGGTGTATGTGTATAACTGTGTAAGTGTGTGTGTGTATGAATAGGTATGTATGTACATGTACATACGTAGTCACACACATGTATAATTGTTATAAACTTATAATATTATTATTCACATAATATTTGTATACCATTTAATATTTACTTGTATAGACTAGTTACATGTACAACTAAAACATGTGGTACTACAACATGTACATGTACGTACATCAGTGTTTTTGATAAGCTCCTATGGCGCACCTTTGGCCCAAAGAACTTCTTATTTGGCACTGCACAGTTCTCTCTTTGTGCCAGTGACACAGTTAATTATGATTACATTGTCACTAACAGCATTAAATTTTGGGCTCAAGATGTATTCCCAATGGCACACACACTGAGCATTTTTGAGCCAATTTGGCCCATGCTTCAAACTTACATGTATCAAAAACTCTGACGTTAATACCATGTATATTACATGTATATACATACAGGTGTATACTGTAAATACAGGTTCCTGTCTATAAGTCACTTTGAGTGGTAATTTATTTAAAAACAATTTAATTAATATCATTGATTATATTTCCTCTATATTATAGTAATACATGTATAAAAATGTAGTGTGTACTACACTATATGGTAACAGTGTGAATAGATACATGAAACATGTTCAATACATATACAAGTATACATGTATACTATATCATATGTAATTACTAATAGATTACTAAATTTAGATCGTACTTACATACGTTTCATCATAAGAGGAGACTATAATATCCAGTGAAGATGATGACATTCTTGACTTTATCTTCTTGTCTTGTGGGTTCAATATCACTGGTTTTAAACTCAATATAGCCTGGAATGTATATAATATATATACGTATGTATAATTGTATGTATATCATATTTATACTGAGTTACCATAGCAACCACATTGCAAGAACAGAACATACTAATAAAATTACATGTACATATTACTTTCCACTAGTAATGTGGATCAGTGCTTTCCATATGCCTGTGTAGTGTTATACAATCTACTATCCAGTACATTAATATACTTGGCCTGATCATTTGATCACTGTATACTCTATACATGCCCCTGATCTTTAACACTTGCCCGCGTATACGGAGAGGAAGGTTATTGTAATCGCTTTGTCTGTCTGTCCGTCTGTTGGCAAAATTACTGTATACTATATTCACTGTATACTCTATACATGACCATGATCACTTGATCACTGTATACTCTATAAATGACCCTGATCACTGTATACTCTATACATGACCCTGATCACTTTATCACTGTAAATGACCCTGATCACTTGATCACTGTACACTCTATACATGATCCCTGATCACTATATACTCTATACATGATCCTGATCACTTTATCTCTGTATACTCTATACATGACCCTATACACTATATCACACATGTATATACATGTTACAAATGTCACACTACATTTCTTCAGTGTAAAAATACTGATGGGAGTAATAATCGGTCTCTAAGATTATATACATGTACATGATACTACATACATGTAAACTCCTGTAGTTTGAAGTTTGGTTCACACAAGGACAGGTACATTTACATCTAAAATACCAATTTATCATACTTCACTGACAGTAGGGGAATTTGGGGTTGGGAGGGAGGTTATGTGTGCGAACATGTAACTACATGTACATGTAAATTCATGAAGTTAGAAATTTTGTTAACACAATGACAGTTACATGTACATATAAGATACCAGTTTATCATTCTTGACTGACAGTAGTCAGTGGTGTGGAAACATTGAGCCAACCGCCAGACATTTTCACCTATTTTTACAACTGCTGCTCCCCATATACGTTGTATACAGTTCAGTTTCAATTTACTGGATATTAACTAGATTTATTGGACAATGTCTTGCATGAGTGACTGTTTCCACACCACTGACTGTAGTAGTGTTACTAAACTGGATTAGTACTTTATAACAAACACCACTCATGTTGTTTTTGTTCCAATTTATTATCATTAGATTAACATATCAAACATAATCAACAAGAAACAGCACATGTGTGTGTGGCAGTGAATCATAAGATGGTGAAAAAAGTGATTTCTTTGTGATAATAAATAGTCATTACTGATGACTGTCATGTCTCAAAACCAAAAACAAACTTTATGCTTTTCCATTCTTCAAACTTTTTAATGGTTGTTTCTTCATATAAGAAGTCATGAAATTATGTTACATTTATATAGTCTCATATGGTACAAGAATTATGTTAGGAGTGCTGACATTGTTAGGGTTATATTTGGATGTCTTTGTTCTTACTCAAGCATGAAATTCTGTGGTTTGTGTAAGTATTATACTATAGAATGTGTAATATAGCTACTATACTACAGTAATGACCTTTTTAATAGTTCAGTATATTAGCTACAAATGCTATTAATTGTAGTTTCCAAGATTATCCTACTGCTCTACAGTAAGCTTGAGTGCAATGTTGAATAGATGTCACACCTATTGATTGATTAAGACCGAGAATGACACAACTTCATTAACAATGTATACAACACATCTATGAGATAAGCAAACAGATTAATAATATACGCATATATTATATATATATATAATCCCATGGAAAGCAATCATAGGGATAACACTATGAGCCATAAAAGTTTTTTAACAAGAATTTCAAACTTCGAACTTTTGTCCCAGCAGTAGTATGTACATATGTAAGTATGTATGCATATTAATAGTACATGTACATGTACATACATACACGTGTAAATATTGAAATACATGTACAAGACATACATGTATATACCTACATAATAGTGATATTGGATGAAGAAAGCCAGATACATCACATTGAATCAATGAATTCCTGCATACAAGAAATATTAGTAAAAGCATCATAGGTATATGTACTTTTGAGGAACAAATTGGCAAACGATTGCCCAGTGGGATTTCCAAAAGAGAAGGTAAAGCTCCTTGTACAGTATATATAGTATTACTCAGCAATAAGTGTAGAGTAGTGATGCAATAAGAAAGTTTACAAATACTCCAGTAGTAATTATTAATTCAGATAACCAGCAAACATTTATCTTTTGATTTCTGATTCTTTCCATGAAAATCAACAGTTTCTAATTAAAGCAATAACTAACCCATAGAGGACTGATGTGATATACCACTGGTCCCTATGCAGTTGGGGAGAGTGTTCCTAGTATTACAAAGCAATCCAAATGTTCGTAATTGGTGTCAGTGATAAGCTCATGAAAATGGCTAAAATGGTTTTGATGGTTGCTTAATAAGGGTTTGAAGGAGGCTGTGCCCCTCACCGCTCACACAATTTGGTGGATATTCCTTTAGCTGCAATACCTGATATCATGGGTGTAGCTTGTGCCAACATGCAGTGAGTTGTTTGACCAGTTGCGGGAGTATACTGAATTTGAATTAGTCCTATGAAGTGCATGGGAACTTTCAAGTCCCGGTAAGCAAGTTGCTAGAAGTAGTACTCTGTGTTGAAAAAGGAGACAAGTTCTGCGTCCAAAAAGCGAACAGTGGCCAAGTTATCTGTAGCAGAGTTGCCAGTGTTGGGAATTGTGAAAAACAAGATAAGGGTTAATCAATGATGTAATAATCACAAGAAATGACATTGTTAGTATATATACTCATTACACTAGCAGTTGCATCTTTTAGAATCAACCAATATTGAAATAATGGCTGATAATCACTAATATGGATTACCAATCCAGTAATTATCAGTGCATGACTACTGTAGATAGTGCCGGATTAAGGTGGTACTAGGGAGTGGGCGGATGTGACTCCAATCAGTTTCAAAATAGAATATTATATAATATGACTCTAACCTGGTGTAATAGCAACCTTCAAATCTTCCGATCAGCTTTATATTGTCCTGTAATTGAAGAAATATTGTTAAAATCGCCATTTTTCCAATTAACATAAGTACAAAACCACAAATGCCACGCCCACCATACATGGCGTGCACCAAGTACAATGTATTTTCAGAAAAGTTACGAAGCCGTTTTCTGCAAATTCATTTTACTTTTAAAGTTACAAGAGGCTGAAGAAAGCTGAATTCTGTAGCTTTTCACTGAAACCATAAAATTTACCTTTCTAGATACTATCAAACTCCGATCTTTCTCAGAGACCAACTACAGTTACCCCGCCATTGTTTCCCACCCACCACCCCCTAACCGCCCGTGGGCCGTGTTTAGCTTTGTTTCTGAAAATAAACTATCAGTCAAAACATTTAGGCCCAATAATTATACCCCCGGGTGGGTGTGGCTTTCAAAAAATACAGAATGGAACCAGATTGTATGCAGCAAGAAGCTTGCAAGACTAGAAACTGATTGGAGTAGCATCCGTCCACGGAAAAGACTACAACCTTAAACATACATAAAATAAAATAAGGGAATACATACATTTATATATGAAACACATTATCCAGTGATTTACCTGGTGTCTCACCAGCTTGTCAGAGAGTAGATTCTAGCAAATCTGATAAGATAAAAACCAAAATTCATCATAATAGAAGCTTGTGTTATCTGATAAGACTTGTAGACATCTACAATTTCATTCACCTGATGTTTTCATCTCTTTAATCCAACATTAATTCAGTCAAGTGTTCTATCATGTTCAATCAGCTATCACATTAGTAGCTTTGATGTTACCAGCAGGAATATTCATTTTAATACTGACATTGTAATGAGATATCAGTCTCATGTACTATTTCATATAAGCTTAAGCTGAGCAGTTACCTGATCTAGAGCACACAAATACAGGACTGTTTCACTCACTATTAGATAATTCAAGGTCTGCTTCCACATATAATTATAACTCTCTGGTCTCTACAGCGCTGAGTACATCTCCACGTGTTTGGGGTGGATCCTATCATTAATTTATTATTGATAGGCGTGGTTGCAAATTATACGTATAGTATCGTATAGTATACATCCATCCCCTGATATCATCTACGGCTCCTATTCCTGCGCCTGATACTGGTTTCAGTTAGTCTTGTGACGTCTTTCATTAATTTTATTCTTAATCTTATTACTTTAAAGTTCCAGCAATCTTCAGTATCATCAAGTAATTCAGGTATGTCTTCTAATAACTTGTTATGTGTCTTTAGTTCGTGAGAATGAGATGTGTATTGTTAAATGGTGGATAGAAACAGTTGTTCCCAGTGTTTTATAGTGCCTTGGTATTCCCCCACCCACCCCTCACTAATATTCACTTTATTAGAGGAAGTATTGAGGTAATACTATTCTTTCCCATAATATGATCCTACAAGCAACTCTGCTTACCCCCAGTAAATTTATGTAGTCTCATGTCTTAGGACTCGATAGTATAACGTTAGATGCAATCAGTTAATGGAATGAGGTAACGATTTAATTGAGTTTGTGATGTCAAAAAAGAAACTCGGCTCTGGAGAAACTCAAAAGCTAGAGCCTGCAGAAGTCACCATAAATTATTTTGAAGCCAATCATCTTTGTAGTTTCCATAAATTATGCGGTTATTTCTAATGACAAATTATAGAAAAAAAAGCTTAGCACTTCCTCAATCATTATGCTACACAATTTACAAAGATAAATTCTGTTCAATGTCGTTCATAACCAGTTGATGGAGAACTCACTGGAAGAATTGGAGACAGTTTTGAGGAAAATGTTATTTCATTCTTGATACCATGCACATGACATATAGCTGAATTACATGTTCCTCCTTATTCATGGAGAAATTAATGGTTAATGAGGATCAGTTGACTGTGTCTAGATTATGCTAATTTGTTTCTTGCTATCACTAGTACATATGTATTATAGTGAAAACAATACAATGTATTATATTAGCATAGTAAGTATATGTAATAATAATTATTATGTTTGTAATACTGTACATAACATTATGTAATTCAACCATTTCTGTTGTATGCATTAATTATACATTATAATTATAATTACTATCAATAGAGAAGAGTATGCACATTTCAAGTGTTTTTTAGTCCATATTCATGATAAAATTTGATTTCCTATATAGATGTCATGTAATGAATAATGATATTTCACATGTTGTCATGGTTACATAGTTTCACTTCACAAACTGCAGATATTCTCTTGTGTATGCTGGTATATTCTGATAATGTCTACTGTCACTTCTTTAACAGAGGATGAACAGAGGAAACTAGTAAGTGAAGTATACAGATCATTATTATTATAATTGCAATTATGAATTTCTGAATTGTTGTTATAATAACGATAGTATGGGAAGGGTTCATAATCATATAGTGAGTGGTCTGATATATTGAAGTCAATATCTTCGACTTAACTTTCCAATAATAGCACACTCATATTAATTCAGTTTGAGCCTCGAAAGTTTTACTAAACAATTCTTTACTACAAAATAAAATTAATTTTTCCATACTTGACACTGAAGTGTATTATACTAGTAGTGGTCTGAACTCTTCCTATAGGGATACATTTATATTATCATAGATACTATTATATTCATATTGAATAATAGTAACTCATTATAACATGTACAAACATACTATACATAGATAATAATTATTTATATCTGTTAGCTAAATATAAAGTTACTGATATTATTACTATTATTGTGTGTATAGAGTTATTATTAATTATACCTTATAGTATACTAATCCATAATAATCAATATTACATTAACTCTTTAGTGGCCATAATTAAACTGGACCTTTTTCATAGATTCCGAAATTAATTATCTAGGAAAATGTGTGGGCGGAGCGTATAGTAACTAAGATTTTCACCACTATAACTCTCCCGTATTATGAAACTAGAGTTTCTAGCTTGCTTTACTGGAAAGAAGAGTTGTTGAGAAAGCTATAGATGTAAAATTTATGCTTCGCTATTAGCAGGAAGATAGCAAGGCGAGTGCTTGAATATTTAGTAGTCGAAAGGGCAACTTACCTGTATAACTTCCACATTTTAAACAACACAGACTTATGACTTATGTACTTAGACAGAGGAGCTTCTAACAAAGTCGTAGATACCAAATACATGCTTCGTTAGTTGGAAGAAAGTAGCAAGACGACTGTTTGAAAGTGCAGTGGTCAGTGCCAACACCCGCACTTAGCGTCTTTGGCAATTCGATCGCTTATAACTTTGGATTGGTTACTCGTATAGCTTCAAGTTTTGCACTGCTTATAGTACATTTAGTGCACTGTCATCTGTAAAAAGTTGGTTGAAAAATACTAAAGCAATTCAAAAATACAACCATTAGTACTCATGACGTCTGTAGACGTCATTCGCTTTTAATGGTTTAATGTTTATGACGTCTTTAGACGTCATTCGCCGCTAAAGAGTTAAATGGGAAATAGTTTTGATTTCATATATTCCTAAGAACACTACATTGATACCTAATTGATGATCACATGTAAAATTATGAGAATATAAGCAAAGAAGGTGGCATTGAAGAGAATGAGTTTACTCAATCTATCTAGGATATAGATTAATATTTACCAGTGTGTTAGTAGAATATAGTGATGTACAAAATGTTAATATCACATATTACTATTCCAGATACTGATTCCAGAAAGATATCTATAATTTTGCAATACATGTACATCAAATTGTATGTACAAAATTCCAATAGTCCTCCTAACTAGTAAACATTTCTTCAAACCATTTCTATAATCTAGATTCAGTAATGATAAATTCTTATCTTGTACCTGAAACACTTTCAGAACACATTACATAATTATTGATACTACACAGCTGTCAAATCACCCCAATGATTTCTTTCCGAATCTATATATATATATATATATATATATATATATATATATACATTGTATACATATAGCTTTGTGTCACATACACAAGCATTATGTGTTGTGTATGTAATTAAGCGGAGATTGGTCAAATAATGGGCATAGCACATACATGTAATAGAATATGCGTTCCAGCCTTAATCTCTACAGACCAGCAGGAGGAAAGCCACTTGTAGCTTAGTTAGAACCTGAAACAAATCGGTGATCTGCGTGAAATATATTCCGGAAGTCCTACAATAACCTTTAAAATGTAAGAAGAGTGGATAAATAAATCAATATCTATTTTACTCTGTTGTGCTTCGGGAATGAGAAAGTCAGGCAAGATTAACCAAATGCTGGATACCACAAAGCATGATACTTTTTTCTCCATATATCTTGTTCTTCTCTTCATTTTAGCCTTTTGGGCCAAAGACACTTATATGCAATAGTTGTTCGTTACATTTCAGAAGACTTTTATTAATGCTGATACAATACTGCTACCAAAAGGTGTAAAACATAATTAACAAACAAGTAACCACAATGGCTTAGAACCATGTACATGCCAATAACCATTATCAGCACTGATACCAATGCCAGGACTATTGTTAGTACTAGTAGAAATGGATATAGTAAAAGATAAAGTGGTTAATAATAATTTATTGCTGAACTATAGTGTTACCTAATAATTATTATTAATTATAATTAGTATTGTGAAATCACTAGTATCATTACCTGTTAACTATACTATCATAAAATGAGATACATTTGGTAACTGGAATTTCTAAATGCTAGTTTGATGAGAATTGCATTACAGCAAGTGTATATATATATAGTATTAATAATTATTATAATCATACAAGTACATGTTACTAGCCTGAGGATGAAAGAATATATTCTCTATATACATGATTCTCTTGTACTAATCTAAATTTGATTATTCAGCTTCAATTAAGATGCTAAATTCTACCAGACCTCTGAATAGATGAAATGATTAGAATGATTTATTATTATGGAAACTCAGAATAGTTTATATATTGTTATTTGTCTTTTTATCATAACTATAATGTAACTGTGTTTGTAAAAAAACTGAAATTAGATATCTATTACAACTACTGATTGTTCTTCCTAATTGATTGTTCTTGATTGTTCGGTTCAAAATGGCTGATTTCAAAAATGTGGTTTTTGCAATGCACTGTGACACTGATAAAAGGATTGTGTTTACAAAAACTATTATAATTAAATTCATACACAATTTTAAATATAATAATATTCATTAAGTGCTAATTAATATTTTAATTAATTTTTAACTGATCGTGTTTTTGAAAACAGACCATTTGAGGGAAGAAAATTGCTGTATATCTTTGGATCATTCTGTATATCTTTGGATCAATCATTCAGCTTCTTTAATATTAATATGTTTCAACTAGTGAACCTAACATGTTTGATCTTAAATTGGTTGTTTGATTTATAGCTATTGTCATGTTTACAGTCTTATGTCTCATAATTCAGTTTGACAGAAGTAATGTTGACAAAATCTAACAGTCAATGTTGAGGAAATAGTGACTTTATAGTGAATTTAAAAATTCTGCAGTGTTTAATTTGTCAATAATTGATGTTTACAAGAATAATAAAAAACATTTTCAATAAAAATGAAAGAAGATGTAGGGATGTCAAAACCCAAAAAGCAAGCAAACAAGGTTGGGAAGCTAACTTAGGACCCAAAATTAAACAAACCACTTCCATATAACCCTACATAAGTGCTTACACCTCTGTACAAAGAGCCGTAATTATGTAGGGTTATATGGAAGTGGTTTGTTTAATTTTGGGTCCTAAGTTAGCTTCCCAACCTTGTTTGCTTGCTTTTTGGGTTTTGACATCCCTACATCTTCTTTCATTTTTATTGAAAATGTTTTTTATTATTCTTGTTTTCATTGATTTTTTTCTAAACGATGTGAATGTTTTTTTAGATTGCAGAAATACTATATATCATTATGAAATCATGCAATCAAAAATGCATTAAAATTTGTTCATCAATGAAGGTCAGTCTTTTGTTTATGTATTGATTATCATTCTCTTTCACTTACAGATGATGTATATTCTCTATTCACTTACATCACTGTCTGCAGTCCTACAAGAAGTAGTGTCAGTCACTGTGTCAACCATTCAGTATTCCAATGCTTATCATAATATACAATATTATTATACAATTGCTTTAATATTAATAATTATTATATTCATTATTAGTATTTGCTCACAAACTCACAAATGTTATTACAATGCCAAACACTTCCACCTTTTCAGCTTCCATGTTAAGAGTATACAAATGCGCATGCGTAATTAAATTCCACTTAGGAAAATGGCGTCCAATTCCAGATCAAATCTTTGTAGTCGTTGAGACTGTCTTCTTTCATAGTATCTGAAGATATCATCTCGATACTTTACGACCAGAATTTTACTATAAATGCGACGGGAATGGTGCTAGAATCATCGTGATAGGTCAACAAACAAAAAAATGATTTGTCTGGAAAATAATATGATGAAGATTTTGCCAGTTTTGCCACTCGCCGGTTCTCTACCTTAACAATAATCTTCGGCCATCTAGAAGGTATTGGTAGTCATAAAAACACTAGATATAAACAGGAATGTGTGTATAGAAACTTATGTGTATATATTACCAGAGATTTCAGCTCATCACTTGCAATTGAAATGCATGGGCGGCCATTTTTTTTCCGTGCCATCCCTACATAGAGAGTACTACCGTACTCTCTGATAAAGTTAAGCTATTGATTTGTATCAATTCTAGTCCACAAAGTCATGTTTACAATGTTGTTGATGATTAGAAGGCCTAGTTAATGTTTGCCAAACCATTATCATGTAATAAGCCCCTTTTGCATTTATGTACCATATATCCAGCCAGCTAGCATAGTAAAAATATTGAGAGGACTGTAAGAAAGGCTAAAATTGAAACATTAACTAGACTTACTAAACATCAACAACTTTATAAACATCAACTATTAGATTTTACTAAACATTGATGGAAAATTATATACTTTCAAACTGTATTATGAGAAATACATTTGGCACTCCATATGCAGTTATACTCTATTAGTGCCTCATAGTTTCACATCCTAATATTTTGTGCGGTAGTTGTAATTACAGTAATATTTATGTGTTATTATCACCTCATTTGCTTTACTTACATGCAATGTCATGTCTGGAATTCAGATTTTGAATCAGGAGATATCTACCTTGGAATGTGCCCAACAAGAAGTAGTGGTCTCCATTTCTTGGTTCTCACTTTCCACTACTAAATACTTCCAGTGATGACATTGAAATGGAACAACTCTGTATTGTTCTCTGCGCTAAAATGCACATGCTCAGTCACACACACATAATAAAATTCAATTGCTAATTGTCAACATTTAATTCATCATTACTCTGTGAACAGCAAACCATCAATATTTCCATATGTACGGTATTTGTTTTTATAACAGACCTACATGTAGCTACTTGGATAAACATATTTCATCACAAATGTTCAAAACTATTATCATTGATCCTAGTCACTAAATGTTATCCATAGTGTATTTAATCATACTATTACTAGATTATCATATATATAGGTAGCTTTGTATCCGTGTACTCAGTTTGAAATCAAAGCAGGTTTACAAAGTAGTTAATTTTATAGCAAGTTTTGAAATTTCAACAGTGTTTACCATGTCTAGTTGAGTCACTAGTTAATGTTTGTAAAGTTCAGCATTGATATTTATCAAGTCTAGGTTTGTTCACAAATTCATCAAAGTTTACAAAGTCATTGATATTTAGAAGGTCCTGTTCATGTTTGCTGGGTGGAAATGTGTAATTGCTAACTGAAGGGGAGGATCATATTACTTCTCTTAGCTTCCTCTAATGCCCACTATAAATTAGGATTGCAAGAAATCAAATATTAGTGTTTGTTATCTCGTTATTCACTCAACAGATGAATAGTCGGATATTCTCTTCTTTTCAGAGAAATGTTTTCATAACTCATTTCTAGTAAAATATCACAATTATGCTGTAACTAATTGTTTATATGTATTGCCAAAGTTTGTAAAACTATCCATTCTGTACTTTACAGGCCATTTTATTACAATTATAATTTCACGTATTCAACTTCTGTGTATGTGCAAAGATTAAATGAGTATCAAAATAATCCACATGTTTAGTTAATAGTTCTCTAGATAACCAGGTTATCCATTCCAGCCCTACATATGAGTGATTCTAATTAGCCTGAATAATTTTTGTGATAGTAGAACTTTGGAGCCTTTTTAGTAGTAATAATATCAGAACAGTGTTGTAACAATGGTCCATGTTTATATTAGTACTCTAATACTCATCCAATGGATACTAACACATGAATGTATTCTATACTGTGATAATAATAATTATTGTGATGTATGTATGGATGTGTTTAAGATTAATAACCACTTTGAACTATTATTTATTAAGTACTAATTAATATTACAATAGCTCTAATTGATATTGTTATTATTGAAATACATAATTGTTATTGAAAACTGGGCAAGTAATTTTCAATCCAAATCCTGTGATTGAATGTTTAATATTAAAACAAATCAAATTTATATATCTACTAATCAATCATTACTTTTGAGTCATTACTTTCCACTTAGTTTACCTGAACCTCCAGTTGGGTATTAGTGGATTTTAATTATCTCCCTCTTTGGTGGTGTCTAAATGTATGAACTTATGAGTGGCAAAGTTGTGAAGTAGTGTCCATCTCTAGAACACTGACTGTATAATGCTATTCACAAAAACATTCGTATAAGGCATTTTGCATTGGTAGTGCTGTTACTAACAAGCAAGTCATTCAAGTGGCAGATGAATAAGTAACCACTTCCCCTACATACACACCTGTATAAAAATATTATCACAAGTACTTAAACTGTGCAAAAAAATAATTAGTTTTCAGATTTGATACTCCTTCACTGTTTCTCCTGTCATAAACTACTGATAACTATTATACAGTATAACAATGGTCATGTGTCATTATTACCTCATATACTGTTCATACACATGTGATTCAGATTAAGGAAGCACTCTTTCATGTTTAATGACAGACATAGATATAACTGTAGATGGAAAGATAAATATATTATCAACAAATTAATTTAGTTCTAAGACTATTTAGACACTTTTACTGGAATGTCCTGTGTTATTGGGCAAATAGAGAGACAGTATATTTTCATTGATTGTAATGCTTATGTAATGTGTATATTATTTCTCCATGGGATGTTGTCGTTTATATTACTGGAATAATATTAAGGTGTAAAATGATATATAGCTCTGTGGAGTATTTATATTTGGATATGTTATAGATTATTATATACAGAGGGTCTAAAAATGTAATTTGAACAGGACTAGATAAAATACTAATGCACATGTATTCACAATGTATTCAATCATAATTACAAATGCTAGCATATCTCTCTTCATTGAATGGTAGACTGGAGCATGGCTCTATGTTTAGTTAACAAATAGAGAAAACCTTATAGCCACCTCAGAAATGTCAATATTAAGAATATACTCCTAAGGTTATTGATTTGAAACCAAGATACACATAGTGTAATGCAGTATTATAGAGAGGGTCTATTTTGTCATGTTTACCCGATGGCTCTCTCATCAGATGACTCGGGCTGGTTTATTCTATCTGTATTGTGTTAGATCTACACTGATGGGGAGATGCACAAGTCCATTGATTAACCTTTATAGTCTTACACAAGTACATACTGTAGGACCCTTAAATGATGACCATTCTACCTTTGGAAATTGTGGGCTTCATTTAAGGGTTCAGCATATTTCTCTGGCAGTGTCAATCACTCTTGCAATTTATAATAGAAGATCCAGTTTGTTCCCCACATTATCAACCAGATTATAATATATTCACATTTATGTGAGCACATTACGTATATTTTTGTGCCAATTATTGTTTTGAGCCTTGCTTCAATAACCTATCTATTATTCCTGTAAATATACCTATTATTCCCACCATTTTTAGCTTTTATTGATTATTGAAAGCTGATGAATGTCATCACACATGTACACAATGTACATATATAATAATACTCTTATATTCTATAATAATTATTTACAATTGAATTTATCATAGTATTTACTATTATGATGTATATAGTAGTGTTGTTTTAGTTAACTACAACTACATATAACTAAAACCCCTTTTTTTAAGGCATTGTGACTTTTAGTTAACTAAACTATAACTAAATTAAAAGTCTACTGCAATAGCTATAACTAGCTAAAATGAAAGTTGGCCAGTAATAGACACTTTTAATTAGTTAACTAAATCTAAAACCCTTTTAGTTAGCATAAAATTGTTTTAGTTAATTAACTATTACATGTACTATCACTAAAATTGTGATAAACTAGTCATACTATAACTATAACTAAAAGTGGTCATTATTGTCAAACTAAAACAACACTAGTATATAGTTATATGTATGATTCTCTCAATTACACAATTTTAATTGAAATTAATATAACATGGTTATTAGGAAACTGGATTTGTCTATACTGTATTATTTTTTAATGTTAATATTTTATACTATAGGATCGCAGTCTGCGTACAGCTCATAGAAGTAATGATATTGACAGTGTCCAGAAGATCATATCTTCGTGTCGAGATCAAGGATATGCTCTGGTAAGTATATATATGGAATAAAACACTTGATACTGTTGCATGTTATAAATGAATTAATATTTAGTGTGCTATATATAATATAAACTCACTGATATTTTCTGATTGCCAGTGACTACTTCCAATTTGCAAATCTATATATAGCCTTGAATAAACATAATAATGAAATATTGAAGAGCCAGAAAATATTTCAGTAGTATTTCATTCTAGATTAATTTTGCCCACTTTTATTTTTAAAGTTATAGTTTAATTAACCAAATGTCAACAAATAAAGTGCACAGGGCAGGTAATGCATGGACCCTGCTAATGTTAAGACCTTCACCTGTTAGCACCTCTACTATTAGAATGGAATTTCTATTGTATGTTTAAGCATGCAATTAAAATTGTTCATTACTAACACTAACCTTATTGTTAATAATTATACATTGTAATTTGAGCAAAGAACTACTGAAATAAAACCTACCTTCAGTTCTGTAAGTTTAATTGATTTCACACGTTTAACAGCTGTGTCTAGATTATATTATTATAATACAAATACGAACGGAATCTCATTAATCAAAGGAATTTCAATTAATTGGGCGTGGCAATAATGGCTTTTCAAACAAAAGCCAAGATCTAGCTCTCTTGCTACAGCAGGTACTTTCTTGCTGTTTCCTAATGTATGTGTTATGATCATTTCGTTTATAATACCATTTTAAACAGTATGTCCCATTGTGTAAAGTATAAAACAACGTTGATACAAAGATATGCCTTAAAATAGACGCTATTTTGCCCTTAAAATAAATGTTTTTAGGCATAACTTTACTACCCATTTAAAAATCTTTCTACACAATGGACAGCAGAAAGATAAGCATTAAACTCTTCTCTTCTCCAATGTATAAAGCCTAAAACAATGGAGAAAGTACCCGCCATTCAGCGTTTTGTTGCTAAAGTCTATGCCATATTTTGTATCTTTTCATTATTCACAGAAAAGTTTTATTTAAACTGTATATATCATTTTAAACAGTATGAAATGTTCTCTTTATTGGATGTAGTTAGATCTACATAGCTTCTGTAGAAAAAAAAATATAACAATTTGAATATGTTAAAATTTTAGGTTGAAAATTGGGTGATCCATGCATTAATTGACCATTGTGGTTTAACCTTTGAAATAACATTATGAAGTTGAAAAAATGTTATCCCTTATACATGAAGAGTGCTCAGTTATTAAATGCAGTAGCTCTCCATTTCCAAGATGTCACAGTTTTTAGTGTGGCAGAAGTGCAACAAATTGAACACACTGACTTAATGCTAAATATCATCACTCAACACATAATATCAGTAATCAATACCTACATTAGTGGTCAATTATCCTCACCCTAACAAGATATTAGACTCTCACTTGTACATAGTTTTAGAAAACACAGTAATCAGGCTAATCCGGGTTGAGATATCAGTAATTGCTGCCTCTTAATAATTAGTGGCTTATGCTAGCAGTTTAAATATATGCTGTAGACATGTATGAAGCCTCTGGTATAAAAAGACATGTGGCCAATTAGTTCATGAACCCTTAGTTATATTTAGATAGTAACACTTATACATTTATACAACACAACAATTACCAAACAATAACAATCATACAATAAAAGTTCCACCTTTAATTTACAAGTTACAATAATCAAATTGCTAATATAATCATTGGGGCGAGCCTGAGCAAGCCCCACACTAGTGAAGTAGCTGAAAGTTTGCATTGTATATATGTTTGTTTGTATTCGTACGTATTCTGTAAATATAAATTTTATAAATAAAATTTGAGAAAGCCATGTGCTTGCATTGTTATGAAATTGAATGGAGAGCTAAACGAGCTGCAGAAACTAAAGAGGAGAGAGAGGTGAGATTACGTAAGAAAGAGAAACTGATAGTGGTCATAGTAATCAAGAGAGACAGAGGGAGATAAGCTGAGCAAAGCCTGAGAAGAGAGATTGAAGATTATGCTGGAGAGACAAGAGCTATGGAGACAGATTATGAAAGGGAAGTAAGGTTGGAGAGACAGAGGGAGATAAGAGATGTGTAGACTGCTGAGCAAAGAAAAGAAACATCGAAGATTATGTGGGAGAGACAGATAGAGAGAACAGCTATTGAGACTGCTGAGCAAAGTGATCTTCCCTCTAAAGTATTTAACATCAGGGTTTTTCCTACTTACCTTTATTTGTGAAACATTCATCACTATTCTGTGAACTGTGGCATTTGAATGCTCCTCCATATCTCTTCTGTGCCATCTTCACAGACTTGCACGTGTTCATAATGTATGCGCAGTTGCACACACCCCCGTCTTACAACCACACATTTTTATGTGTTCTTGCTCTCAGGCTTGCCCCACAATGATTATCATTCTCTAGATATGTGTAGAGTTTGTTTTGATTACTCTCACATATTCAGTCCATCCCCTGTTAACAGGAGAGGTTCTTGTATGTAGTGATTGAGCAGCTCACTATATCTTTAGTAAAGTAAATCATAGTATAGGAATAATTATGTTTCTTAATAGTGGGACACATGTAGAGGGATGAAAAAGGCACATGTAAGTACTAGTGTGGCAAGAAATGTGCATACATTTCCTAACTACACACTTTTTAATTAATAACTTATTTATAAATAACAAGAAAAATCAGCTACATGTGCTGTAAATTATGAAAAGTGAAAATGTAAATTATAGTATAGTTATAAGTTATATTGGGTGTGGGGTATGTGCCCTCTGTGTCACTGTATTTTATACACATGATAAACATTTAAATACTGTATTTCTACAACTATAATTAAGAATGATTATTGCTTATTTCTTATTTAACAGCTCTTTAATTTATTTAGCTGACTGCCTACACGTAAACTATGAACAACTCATTTTGTGGTTAGTAGGTATATATAGCCACATCTGGGCCAGACCAGACCCTGGCTCCTGCAAATATTATTTTCACATTGAGAAGTGAATGACATTACAACTTTTAGTCCAGATTCGAACGTTTCCACCACTATATATTAGTATAGAGTTTATTAAACCATTGACTAATCAAGTGACATTTATTGTAGCACTGTTTCTATGAATAATTAATGGTAAATTTTCAGCCACACCAATGTTTTGCCAGAGCAACTGTCCAATACCACTGAAAATATGGGCATGCACTGGTCTCAAAGGACAGTGACTGCTACCATCTATGTTTATAATGACTATGGTGATCATCTTAAACACATAACAGATGTGTTATGTGTGATTTGTCTTAAAATATTTATAATAATTATTTTCAGTTTTTGAGTTTACGTTCACATATTATAGTTACTGATAATCAGTTCTGAAATGGATTACCTTTATCCTACTATTAATTGTGGACACTAAATTTAGCAATTTTTAAATACTCAATTACTTTAATTTAAGCAAATATCTGAGTCACACCTAATATGCCGGTGGATAGAAAACACGGACCACAGATCACGGATTACGGATTAGATATCATGTGACAAGTGCATGATATCACATGCACAAGAGAACTTAGTCTCGCGTAGCCAACCCCTCCTCCCTAGGGAGGAGGGGCTGGCTATGGGAGACTAAAGAGAACTGATAGTGCTTTTTGATGTGTAAGAGTAAGATGTAAGATGTTTTGCTTAGGTGGACTAGGACTGCATTTCAACATAAAGGTATGTGAGTTGTTACCATTTATGTTGTTGCTCAACATTAATGAAAACGTTTATTTTAATAGTAGCTTTTTAACTGACTGCTGGGTTGTGCCTTTATAGTTGACTTACAGCTATAAATCACTGCCCATGATTGATAATTTATTAGAGTGTTCTTATGAATTAGGGTTGTTGGGTGTTCTTTATTACATGCCTGCAAAGGGGTGGGCCTCACTGCCAAACCAAAAATGGCATTCATGTACTTTTTTCATCACAGAATGGAATATGTTTGGTGCAAGACAGCAAATCTAGAGAATTGAGAAGCCAATTGCAGTTTTAATTATTATAATTATTATAACACAAATAGTATAATCAGTTAATTAAGGGTATTAAGCAGAGGATTAAATAAGCAGATGGCTAACTAGTATTGTCACATACCTTCATTTGAGGAGTGAGTATCTTGAAATAGTACGGTTGGGATGATGGTGATGGAAGTGATTGCTGAACAGAAGTAGATGTACATGTAGATTGATGGCTGGCAGACTGGTGTGAAGCCAAGGTAGTCTTTGTCAACCTGTCTAGTATTGGTAGATTAGTTACATCATTTGGTGTTAAACAACGTCGTTTCTGCTTCGGTTTGCCACCTTTTTCTCCAGCTCCATCTGGTAAACCGTGGTATACTAGTGACAACAAGTTTGCTTTGCGTTTCCTCTTGGTAATTTGCTGAATAAACTTTTCAAGACATACAGTTACCTCTGCTCCAGCAACAGTATGGCTACAAAAACCATACGCAGCATATCTGGGACAATGCTTATCACAATTGAAAATAGTGTCATTCTTTTTACCACAGGTTACCATATGAGAAATTGAAGAAGTTGTACTTGCCACCATTCTACCCCTTCCGAAAGGATCTCCAGGAATTCGTACAATTTGACCTTCTCTATGCACTAATTCTGCGGCCTTATTCCACACAGCATCTAAAATGGTTTCATCAACATCAATCGACTCTATAACCTTCTCAGAAGACATGGATAGTTCTGGTTTAGATGTACCCTGTTCTTTGCGCCAATCTCCAACAGACACATCAGCTTTTTTTTCTCACTAAATTGTTCATTGACAAAATCATAAAGATGTTGAATAAACTCTGGCAGACGATTTTTCTGGTACTTAACATGTATTTTAAGTAACTTATTCATCGACTCACTTCTGTTGTTATAAAAAGGAATTGGTGGAGAACCCAGGCCTGCTTTAACTCTCACTGATGATATCACACTTTCGGTGAAGATGTTGCTATAATTTAAACAAAACCAGTCATAAAACACACATTTTCATTCTTGGTTCAACAGGAAAGAACGATGACCACTTTCAAGGTTATTCCATTTTTTCTCCAGAGGCATAAGCTTTTTGAAAAAGTCGTCAGTGTCAGCTGCATCAGCAAGACCAATCTCCTTCACTCCATCGCCTATCACTCCAAAAATATCGCAAATGATTCCTTTTACTCCCGTTTTGTTGAACTGTAAGTCCCGTAGTTTATTCTCAATGCTATCCTTCACATGTTTGAGACATCACAGGTGAACTGCATCTGGAAAGTTGTCCTTCACTGCATTGCATAATGCCAATTCACCGTCAGTTCCCACTGCCTTTATTTGCTTTACTTCAGGCTTTAATGATACCAGCTGAGTGATGAAGTAGTTGTACACACCATGATGCATCTGCTGATGAATTAGGACTGGGGCAATGAAAGTTGGAAAACCTTTATTTTTTAATGCAAATATTTAATTAATGGAAAGACGATGGGGGTGACAAAAAAAGAGCCAAGGTTGAAGGTAGGGTGAAGGTGCATGATCCCGAACTTACTCCTGTTTGTACAATTTACAACTAGTTGATGTAATTGTGCATTTGTGGCAAGAACACACATTGGAGTGGGTAAAAGTTGTAATGATCTGATAAAACCGGACATCTTTGTTTTGTGCAAGTCAACCAAAGCCATAATAGGATCACTTGCTGTGGAAAAAAGCTGACGTTTTACAGTTCTGCCTGCTGCTGACACCAGCTGGATTCTCAATCCCTCCTAATTGTTCCTCCACCTTCTTGCATGCCTCCTTTGGTTTACAGGTTTTGACTGCATCTCGTAGCAATTCTCTTGTATTAGGTGGCTGTCGCTTGTATGGAGTTAAGGTATTTCAGTTCCTGTGAGACACTCTTGGGAGAGCGTGTCTCACTGAAATTATACTTTATCAACTGTAGTTTGGCATATACTCCAGAATTATCTAAGGAAAATATAGCTGATAATTAATTATCAATTATAATTAAGAACTTGTCAAAACATACCTTGAAGCGATACAATCATTTTCTTGAAATCTTTGGAAGCTTTACACAAAAGTATGTTTGTATTAAAGACCAGTGTTTCTCTTTGGGTGGTTTGCCACCTCATTGAATAGTAGTAACTTTGAGCAATTTCTGGTCTGCTTCATTTGTAACACTAATTAAGGTACAGTTTTCGAACTCCATTGTTTATCTATGAACCATTGTCGTCACATTTCACATCATCAAGATTGGAGAATTCTGAAGTGTAGACTAAAAATATGGCATTTACATCTACACACTTTGGAACAGTCTGGCAAATGGTTTCATCATTAATACCATGGCCAAGAAGAATAGATACAAGATTCAACGTATTATCGGTGTTATGTACATCAGGAAGGATGGGCCATTTCTCATTGAAAATTAATCTATACAATCATGATATAATTATGGTTACAGCATATTTTTGTGGCTCAGTTGTAATAATTATGTACATGTACATTTGTACGTTAGAATGACACAAATAATTCTCTTTGAACTAATGATGGTCGATTTACAATTTCAACATTAACAAATTCTTACCTATCACTCATATCACTTTCTATACCCTGACAGCTCGAACCAGCTTCATCATCACTATAAAGATATAAGTATCAATTATACAAAACGATGGCCAGAGATTATATCTAAACACAGAGGATATATCACATCTATAGCTAATATCTGTACCTACCTGTAAAGGCTCTCTTTCTTCAATATAAACGTTTCGGCACTTTCAAATAGTTCACTATCACTAAAAATTGCGACGAAAAATAAATTATGTTAACTTCAGTACTTCAATCTGTCAGTACCTGTCATTGTCAGAGGTCATGTAAATAATGTTCTGACCATCGGCATCATCATCAAACTCAGAGTCAGAGGAGAGAACAATATCCTCAACTGCAGTCATGCTCGAACACTGCATGTGTCATGGATGTGACTTGAAACAAATTCATAGCTTTAGTGATTCGTAATCTGTGATCAGTGGTCCGTGTTTTCTATCCACCGCTAATATGCCTAAAACTTGTGAACAAAAATGTATTTTTTTCATGTACTAATTTTAACGATTATTACATTGACCACATTACTAAAATTAGTACAAATAATTAAAAGTAACTTAAATTATAAGATTCTTTAGATACATAGGTGTAGAAGCCGGTCTGGCCGGTGCGGCATTGGCCGGACCAATATTTCTGATCGGAAATTGGAATTTAATCATAAGAAAATTATTTTTAAAATAAAAATTGAATTTCAAACAAAATAATTTGAAATTACGTAATCACACCTCCAATAAAATTCTTATTATCTTATCACATTTCAGGTTGCTCTATATAATATAATATAAATACTTGCCAGGCTCATTCACAGTACATTATATTATACAAGAATAATAAAAAACATTTTCAATAAAAATGAAAGATGTAGGGATGTCAAAACCCAAAAAGCAAGCAAACAAGGTTGGGAAGCTAACTTAGGACCCAAAATTAAACAAACCACTTCCATATAACCCTACATAAGTGCTTACACCTCTGTACAAAGAGCTGTAATTATGTAGGGTTATATGGAAGTGGTTGGTTTAATTTTGGGTCCTAAGTTAGCTTCCCAACCTTGTTTGCTTGCTTTTTGGGTTTTGACATCCCTACATCTTCTTTCATTTTTATTGAAAATGTTTTTTATTATTCTTGTTTTCATTGATTTTTTTCTAAACGATGTGAATGTTTTTTTGTAGATTGCAGAAATACTATATATCATTATGAAATCATGCAATCAAAAATGCATTAAAATTTGTTCATCAATGAAGGTCAGTCTTTTGTTTATGTATTGATTATCATTCTCTTTCACTTACAGATGATGTATATTCTCTATTCACTTACATCACTGTCTGCAGTCCTACAAGAAGTAGTGTCAGTCACTGTGTCAACCATTCAGTATTCCAATGCTTATCATAGTATACAATATTATTATTATACAATTGCTTTAATATTAATAATTATTATATTCATTATTAGTATTTGCTCACAAACTCACAAATGTTATTACAATGCCAAACACTTCCACCTTTTCAGCTTCCATGTTAAGAGTATACAAATGCGCATGCGTAATTAAATTCCACTTAGGAAAATGGCGTCCAATTCCAGATCAAATCTTTGTAGTCGTTGAGACTGTCTTCTTTCATAGTATCTGAAGATATCATCTCGATACTTTACGACCAGAATTTTACTATAAATGTGACGGGAATGGTGCTAGAATCATCGTGATAGGTCAACAAACAAAAAAAATGATTTGTCTGGAAAATAATAATATTAATATGATGAAGATTTTGCCAGTTTTGCCACTCGCCGGTTCTCTACCTTAACAATAATTTCGGCCATCTAGAAGGTATTGGTAGTCATAAAAACACTAGATATAAACAGGCATGTGTGTATAGAAACTTATGTGTATATATTACCAGAGATTTCAGCTCATCACTTGCAATTGAAATGCATGGGCGGCCATTTTTTTTCCGTGCCATCCCTACATAGAGAGTACTACCGTACTCTCTGATAGCATCCTTATTACCTTATATTTTAATACCTTAAATCATCTGGTTTTATATAAATATCAGTAGTATAATTATTTAGTGATTAGAATTTATATTTTGAGTGAATCTGGCAAGACATCACAATCTTAGTTGAAAGTATAGTATGATGAAGGATCTATAGGACAAAAATCAACTGAGATTTTTAGTATCCAAAGAGATAGTTTGGAAGACGAAAAATTGTTTCTCAAGCATGATGCTCATAGAGTCTGAGAGAGAACAGATTCTCTCTGTGTTAGAGATGACTTCATCGTGAGTAATGAAACTCGCATATCAGAAATTAATAATGCTAACAGAAATAAGTTTTGGCCACACCTCTTATGAATAAATAATGACACAAAAGATTTCGTGTGCCTTCGGCGCGCCATTTTTTAGCCTGACCAATAAAATTGGAGTCTACGCCACTGAGATATACATTACATGTACACTATAATTATATTAAATTTAGTTAATGATTATTGTGAATTGAAGATGACGTTTATTAGGATCATAATTGTATAGTTGAAAATGATATAATATAGTAGTGAAAGTTGTATAACAATAATAAATGCTAGTATTCATTATCATAATTTAGTGTGATTAGCTTTTCAAATGTCTCATAAATTATTTTGTATTAAGTGAAGAGTCACTTCACTAGCACATAATACAGAAAATTGCTATAATAACATGAAATACTCTCAAAATATCCAGCAACAATGGATTTTGATATTGTGTTAATCCATTGTGTGTGTTTATGAACTTTCAATGTTTTGAGAGATAACTGCTTTTATCAGTTTGTGTATTCAGTGTGTTAATGTAATATTTTGATACCATAAAGCACTTTAGTTCTAAATTCAGGAATGGTTCCAGATCCAGTGAAAAGGTGCTACAAAAAATGCATGCAAAATGTTTATATCATTAATTATTCATTAGGAGTTTGGTGTCTAATGAATATGCCTACTCATCTACATGTATATTAGGCATTTACATATACATGACTACCTGCAAAATAATTTCATGAGTTCATAGCGATAAGGACACATCTTTCAAACGTTTATCTCTGAAATAACAGTTATCATAGTGGGTAATATTTAAAGGTGTGACTTCAAGTAGCTATCAAATTATTAATGAGTAGAAAAGTTGATGTAAATGCACTTCAGAACCACATGGATCTGCCACTGATATTGTACCCATCTGTTAATATAACTCATTGCTGAAACTGTATATATGGAAAGCCATAATATTTTAACTTATCAGGCTGCCCACAGAAGCTCCTCAACTCTTCCTAATCTCCTCAAATATGGCAAGGATGGATGTGTAATTGAACCCTAACTGAACAGTAATTCGAGAATTACAATGTTTATAAACAATCATTTATTCTTGTCACAAACTCAAAAAATAATAAAAATAATTAGATGAATAATTATAATTCAGTTACAGACACAAGCAAAATATAAATACATTAGAATTGGAGAATTTTCACAATTTCCCTAATCTCCTTCACATTTTAATACATAATATTATACAGTTCATTGAGTAATTCAATTCATATTTTAATATTTTTTTCAGTTCACAGTAGAAAGGAAGTTTTAAAATATTGTGTATCTGTTAAAATCCAGCTTTCATTATTATTATTAATGATACAAGATTGTTTATAGGCTATTAAATTTCACAATCAACAATTTATCTTTACTTTAAATTGTAACAATTCCCTTTTTATATTGATACCAGTGATTATGATCAGGAATGATATATACCAGTACTAATGTAATAATCATATTAATGTATATACACAAGTGTCTTAGTCCTTCTGTTGCATTGCAGAAAAACATGTCTATTAATAATATCTGATGATAAGGACAATTACTGATTGGTAGAATATAATTTATTAATATTTCTTACTTTGTCTTACATGTAGCACGCCAGTGTTTGGAATGCAGCTCGATTTGGCAGGATGAAGTATTTAGAAGATACTTTATCAAATAATGAAATAAACTTATCTTGGAGACATCCTATATTTGTAAGTTTGCTATTCATATTCATGTGTGCTGAAACGTAATTGATAGTTTTGATATATTATTTTTTAAAGACACTGAATTTTTAATTGAACCACGTTTATAGCCAAAAAATTCATTAGAAAATCTAATTTGGCAAATATAATTTACTGATGAGTCATGTGATTTCTTTCAAATTATAATATTTATATGGGGAAGTGGGTAAAACTTTATAGCCACACCTTTTGATTGGAGGAGGTGGGATCTATTGAAATGTGTATTACTGGAATTATGCTACTGCATTGTGTACTATTAATTTATGTAGTCATGACCACCATTCCTAACATTCCCAGATACATCATAATAATCATGAAGAAATGTATGTCAATGGACTAAGAATCTGAAAAATGTTGGCTAGTAATTTATAGAAAGCAAGTATTTGACATTTGTAATGTATTTACTGATTCATTGGTAAACAGGACTCTATAAGCATTTTCATATACATGTACTAATAGAGATGCTGTGACATGCTTCCAACATTGTCTCCATTGATTCCCAATATTCCCATTGATGTTATAATAACACTGCTAATAGTCATTATTTAGAAGATGTGAATAACTTACATAAGTATTGTTCAACACACCTTTCCTCCTCCATATAAAGGGTGTAGTTATACTAGACTGTCGATATCATCCTGTAACTATGTGGAATATTTTGGAAGACAATTTGAAATTTGAACAACAAATGTTTAGTACCCATCGTTTATCAATGTAATTGTTCACTTGTGTATATCAATAATTTTACTTGTTTTATGTACTGCAATCCAAGTTCTAGGGCCGGGAATCGGCTGAGATTCTGAAATCGATTATCACTAACTTCAAGTTGATTGATAATCGATTAAAATCAGCAGAAGTAATTAGGCCAATTAAGTCAAATAATACAGGAAACTCCTCCCATGTGATTATCAAAATGGCTTCCTATCACTTCCACATTGTACATTACTTGCCGTCACATGCTTGAAAAGTATGTATTCTGGAATAATTAGCATAATCAATATTACAAACTTATAATTGATAATCAGAGAATTTTCAGTATCTATTCATTAATCAATTAATTAATCAATTAATCGATTAATCGTCCCAGCCCTAGATTCAACTATTGTCTATATTAAATATAAATATATTTGTTTCATGTAAAGATAGTAGTGTAGATATACTACCCATTCAATGTAGTATAATGCTTATACATACCAGAGAATACAATAATTTCATGCTTGAGTGAGAATAATTACATCTTTATATAACCCTAACAATGCCTATACACCTAACCTACTACTTATACCATATGAGACTATATAATTATATATATAACATTATTTCATGAATCCTTACATGAAGTAACAACCCATTCTACTAACAGTATCAATAATAATTATTATAGTGTAATTGTCTGTCTTTGTCTCTTCTATTTTATATACAATTTCTATTCCTAAAATTTATGATAATAGTTCATATTATAACTTCTCATGTCTCTGTTCTGTATTTCACTACCTGATAAGTTTTTAAAAGTTACGTAAATGCTATTAATTCTAGTGTACGAAGCCTTTCCTTTTTGTTCATTATTAGTCTGATATCACCACACCTTCCATTTAACATACAAAGTGTCATACAATAGTATGACTGTTTGTATCTTGAATGCAAGAAGTCAAGCTATATACAAGAAATGAAGCTATATATAAACTACATAATGTAAGAAATCAACCTATATTCTGCAAAACATTCCTATTACAATTAGTAAATACTTATGGGCTCAATTAGCATTCTAACATTTTTGATTACTACTTTTGCTTTTAGATACTTCACATAGTAGACTGAGACCTGATGTATTTGCATTCCTCCTATGATAAAATTCATTTTGTTTAGTGTTTAATAATGATGAGAACACTACATTACTGTTATACAAAATCAAAGGATACACATTATGTAGAAGAATATAGTGTTTAGAAATGTAAGTATAATTTCTACCACATGTTCATCTAAGCATTGCTTAACTTACCTTTGTCACCAGACTCTACCTCCTTCATGTAAGTGTAAGTGTATGTTGCTAAGAAGCAGATGATATATATGTAATTTATATGTAAACCACTTGTAACTGGGTAAACTAGTTAGGTAATTCTTAGGAAGTCATTTTGGACAGTAAGTTGTTTCATGTAGATGTCCAGATTGACTAAAAATGTAGTACAAAAAATGTGTGCTGATCCTGTGAAAATATTTGTTACTGTTGTAGCAGCTACAACAACATGGAGCACTTGGCTCTAAGTTTTCTGTAGTGATAATCGTGCAGGTTCCAGGGCTCCACCTATGTCATTTCATGCATGTTATTGAAGCCACAAAACTATTTGTTGTATATACAATAATGTATATTGTCAGCAATTGTTTTCTCGTCTGTTATAAATCTAATCCAATTTGATACTTGTGGCAATGGTTATGCATTCATTATTATGTGAATCAACAAATACCTATTTCTGGTTAATTAGAAGGTCACTAGCACATAGTAGGATAAATATATATTTGCTGTTTCCCCATCAATTGATACATGTAATAATAATATACTCCCAATCCATTAAGGGTAGAACAAAGATTTTTACTATTAGATTTTAAAAGATCTACACATACTGTAAACATACTGTCTTGATGATTTTACTGACATTACTAAGACCAGACTATCAATGTTGAATAGTCCATGACACCAGCATCAAATCACATGGATTTAATATTACATTCATAAGATTTGAATTCAGGGAAGAAAATGAAATATGTTAGAGAATGGAGAGGCCCAAAATAGCCATGCAAACCGATACACATGCACAAAAAAATAATTAAATGACTAGATAATATTGCTAAATTCTATTCATTACACTAGTTAACTCAACAAACTCAAATAGTTGTATAAGGCCAAGCTTTATTTTTACTAATAAGAGAAATATGATAGAGAATGCAGAGACACCCTGCCCACACATTGGTTGATATACTATGAATCTCAATACTCCCCTGAAACACACACACACTTAATAATTAATAAACAAGCACACTCTGATGGGAATAACTTTAATAAGTCTTGTTTTAAATCCACATATAACAAACGAAAAATCACCCACGTGTATGACCACATGTTAGAATATAGCAACAGGCCCTATAAGAAATATGAACTATATAATACTTTGTAATTGATAAGATATTACTTTTTGCTTGTGACTAGTGAGATACCAGAGATTAACAATTCATTCCTTGTATATAGGTAGTGGCAATATGACATTAATATATGATTGTTGAACACACACTTCATGATAAAGTACCCTCTTATGTACACCATTAATTATTACCTCAATGTAACACAATTGTTATGATATTCTATGTAATGACCTGAAAATATTGGAATTACAGACATTGTATGACCAATCTTGTATTATCCTAAGCAATGGTCTTCATGACAGCTATTTTATAATTATTATTACACATGTATAAACTAGTAAATAGAACAATAAATACTTCACCAGAGAGACAATGGAGGGTTGAGATTCCACTAAAATATGTTTATTCACCAGTCTGGTTCTCAAGACATGATTCCAGAATATCTGTATTAACTAGTCCAAATATTAACAGGATATTGTTTATAAATACACACACACTTGTACACATACATGTATAATCATTTGTACTTTGAATACTTTTGTACACATGTGTACATACTGTTTTACTCACATAGACACTCCCTGATTCTAAGTCTCCAACAATTAAATAGTTATTCTTTTGCTTTTAGTGTTGAAATTAAAATGGATGATGCCTGAAGGTTCTTGTTGTATATCTATGATACTATGGTACTGAACAGTCAATAATAAAAACTAAGACTGCAGCAATAATAAATATCTACCTGCAGAAAGTATTTCACTAGAATTGAATTGTGATATATAAATGCCTTCTACAATGTCCAACTATGTGAATATTGGCTCTTCAGCTAACAAATGTATTTCACATTTGAGCCTCAACTCAGACACATGCACAAATATATACACACATGCTCATAATATTATATACTAGACTGATAATAATCATCATAGTGGCAAGCCATAGTAAGCAAAATTATTAATTAGTTTTGATGAACTAATTCACAAATATGGAATTCAAGATCACAGAGCATTTGTACACCAGCCTCTGAGCTTCAAACATAATTATTACTTAGCCTATTTATACTAACATGTATTGGTTATAGACACATACACAGACACACCCATAAAAAATCACTTTGCCGTAAACACACACATATATCACAAACTCATTTATAACACACTATATCTTTGAATTCTTTCCACAGTGGTGTATGAACTTATTCTTGACTTATACTTAGACTTACACATATACAAACATGCACACAGGCACTCATGCACACATGCACACACACACACACACACACATGTGTAACTCACAAGCATTATTGTTAATTACAATTTTTGTAGAATACATGTACTTACAGTATTGTTAAAAATCTTACATTTGTCAGTTAATAGTTTACTAAATTAGTATCAATATAGCATACCTAGTCAATAGGAATGTACTCTATAGTGTGAATATATGATCATGTTCAAGCAATATTTGTATAGTGAACAGCAAATAATGTGGTACTTTCTATTTTGCACCTATGGAAGTATTATATAATTATGATAGAGTGAAAATTCATGAACTATCATAATTTTCCCAATTTTAATTATAATTATATCCAATAGTACAAAATAGGAAATTTAATGTTTTTTTAGTATGATGTGAACAATGGGACACTGTGGATATAGTGAATGACCAGAAATATAAATGCAACTAACATACATGTATGTAAATAATTGTTATTAAGATTTATAATTATACTTCAATTATTAATAATACACATTCTATTTCATTATACTATGTAGAATGGATTAACAGTCCTACATTGGGCATCTCAATCGGGACAGAAAGAGGTGGTAAATTTGTTGCTTGTTAATGGAGCTGACAAAGAGGCTACAGATAAGGTTAGTTTGTTTGTATATGATTGTCATTGTACTTCAATCAAGTGTTTATATATCTGCACCAAACAAGTAGTTATGTACTGTCATCATATTGTGGGTTCTAACTAGTTAATAAATGTATTAGTAATTTCTATAAATTAAATTCTATGAGATAGGATTTCTTAAAAATGTGTAGACACGTACTAAATGAAATTATAATATTATTATTATTATAACATGATATAGTAATTTATTCATATAAGTAAGATAAGCAAATCAGTTTTGTATGTGTTTGTATGTGCATTTGTGAGTTGGTATTTATATACATAATGTGTAGGTCAGTTTATGTTATCATGATGACATGTCTCACCTAATCTAGATCTCATGATGTGTATCATCCAGACCCTAATAACATTAGGTGTGCCTCAACACATCATTAAGTACATAATTTTGTTCATCTCACATCATACAAATCTTTACTGAATGATGCTAAACAGTTCCGAAATCATTCATTGTATTTACAAATTGACTTTTACTTAACCCTTTACCAACGAAGGTTGCAAATATGCAACTTTTGAATAATGCATTAATTAACCCTTTACTGACGAAGGTTGCAAATATGCAACTTTTGAATAATGCATTAATTAACCCTTTACTGACGAAGGTTGCAAATATGCAACTTTTGAATAATGCATTAATTAACGAAGGTTGCAGATTTGCAACCTAAATAGCAAAACGCAAATTTATGATAGAATCTTTAAATATAGAAGAAACTAACAAGCACACACTACGAAGAAGACATTTAGTTAGTTTAAATTAGGGAAAACGTCAAGTTGTAGGCCAAAAACAAGTGATAAAGACACTAAGTATGGGCGTCGCCGCTGACTACTACATTTTCAAACACTCGTCTTGCTGCTTTCCTGTAGCTAACGAAGCATGTTTTTGGTATCAATGGCTTTCTTAGAAGGTCTTCTGTATGACTAAGTGAGTTAAAAGTCATGGTTGCTTAAAATCTAGGTGTTATACAGACTAGACAAAATTGTTCGTTGCTTGTCGACTACTATACTTACAAACGTTCGCCTTTCCCTCTTCCTGTTGATAGCAAAGCATACATTTTACATCAATGGGTTTGTTAAAGACTCTTCTTCCCACAAAGTAAGTTAGAATGTTGAGTCTTATAAAATATGAGAGTTATAGAGTTGAAAAAAGCTATATAGATCTTAAGGCTCCGCCCACACAATATTTCCTAATTAAATTTCGGTTAATAACGAAAACACTTATTTCAATTATAGTCGGTAAAGGGTTAACGAAGGTTGCAGATTTGCGACCTAAATAGGAAAAGGCAAATTTATGATAGAATCTTTAAATATAGAAGAAACTAACAAGCACACACTACGAAGAAGACATTTAGTTATTTAAATTAGGGAAAATGTCAAGTTGTAGGCCAAAAAAAAGTGGGAAAGACGCTAAGTATGGGCGTCACCGCTGACTACTAGACTTTCAAACACTCGTCTTGCTGCTTTCCTGTAGCTAACGAAGCATGTTTTTGGTATCAATGGCTTTCTTAGAAGATCTTCTGTATGACTAAGTGAGTTAAAAGTCATGGTTGCTTAAAATTTAGGCGTTATACAGACTAGACAAAAAGTGGGCGTTGCCCGTCGACTACTATACTTACAAACGTTCGCCTTTCCCTCTTCCTGTTGATAGCAAAGCATACATTTTACATCAATGGGTTTGTTAAAGACTCTTCTTTCCATAAAGTAAGTTAGAATGTTGAGTCTTATAAAATATGAAAGTTATAGAAGTGAAAAAAGCTATATAGATCTTAAGGCTCCGCACACACAATATTTCCTAATTAAATTTCGGTTAATAACGAAAACGCTTATTTCAATTATAGTCGGTAAAGGGTTAATAAACAATAACTCATTAATCCAATCTGCTATATACTAGGGATGGGTGATTATGAAAATATGAGTCAATGATTATTGTCTGTGCAAGTATCACGATTATTGCGATTATTGGCTACCTTACATCTGAATGTAGAATTCATTCAACAATCAAATTGATACCTCTAATTTGTAGAGTAGACAGTGTTGGAAAAGTGATTTAGATGTGATAGTACTGAAAACCTGAAGTTATGGCACAGTTATCATTATTTTTGTGACGACGATGTGGCAATAATTAGATGATATGATTATAACAGGAAATTTTATTCCTGATTATCAGGATAATCAAAATATTGCCCATCCCTACTATATACCGTATATAATAATAACACTTAATCTGAATACAACACCTAAAACCAAAATTAGACTGTAAACCCACATGGTTAACCACATGCTGCCTTTAATAATGTATATAACCTGTCACATGATCACACATCCACATGGTAAAGTTATGTAAACGTCGTATTACATAATATATAATACATACGAGATTTCCTCATAGACAGAAAAGTAATTTTAATAAAAATTAATAATTGTATTTCCGCCACACAATTAATTACATTCCACTTATATAAGTATTGTTCAACAGACCTTTCCTCCTCCATACAAAGGGTGTAGTTATACTAGACTGTCTGGTTTATTGTAATCATCCTGTAACTATGTGGAATATTTTGGAAGATTTTTGAAATTTGAACAACGAATGTATTAGTTCCCATCATTCATCAATGCAATTGTTAGAATGTATTCACTTGTGTATGTCAATAACTATACTTGTTTTAATGTATTTTGATTCAAGTCAACTATTGGCTATTGCATATTAACTCTTTATAAACCGTAGCCGTCTTCAGACGTCAGGTAAATTAATCGCGTAAATACCAATGACGTCAAAAGACGTCGATATCGTTAACAGTGAAATAGTGCAAACCTCCATCTACATTCCAGCCTGTTTTACTTTCCAGACGCTAGGAGGAGACTCGAGGGACATTGGTTCAAGACTGCAACAATACTGCCTGTTAGACTTGCTTGATAATGAGGAGATTGTGGTTGAAGATACACAAGGATTTGAGGAGTACTGCTTTCAGGGAAGTGATGATGAGCTTCCAGATATTGCTAGGTGAATATAAATAGCTTGTAGTCACACACTAACTGTTAAAAATTATAAATAATATAATTATAGTGATGAAGAGATTGATGAAAATGATGTACCTGAGAGTGACGAAACCAGGGATGATTTAGATGACGATGTACTACAAAATTTGAGGTAGAAAGAAATCCTTCAAATATTACAGTTACTTTACTTATTTACTCTGACAAATACATACATATAAATAATAGTAATTATAGTTAATGTACTTATTTATTCCAAAGAGCTGACAACATTAGCAACACTACACAATATTACAATCAAGCCATTCAAAGGATACAACAAACAGTATGGACCAGCAACTCCCCTGAACAACTTCTCTGTGTTGGCAATTTTTCACTTGTTCTTTACACATGAGATTCTGACATACATAGTTGAACAGACCAATCTATATGCTGAGCAGTGTCTTGGGGATAGATTCAGTTCGTTGAATCATGTAACAGTACACGAGTTAGAAGCTTACTTTGGCTTCATGATCATCATGGGGATTGTCAAGCTCCCAGCTCTCGGTGATTACTGGAAGATAGATCCAGTCTTTCACTACCATCCAATAGTTTCCAGGATTTCACGTAATCGCTTCCTTGACATCCACAGGTTCCTCCATTTTGTGAACAATAGAGAGTTACCTTCCTATGGAGAAGAAAATTACAATAAACTACAAAAAGTAAAAACAATTCTTACCAGACTGAAGCAGCGTTACTTAGATCTGTTCATTCAGGACAGGATCAAGCCATCGATGAGGCAATGGTGAAATTTAAAGGTCGATCGTCCCTAAAACAGTACATTCCAAATAAGCCCATAAAAAGGGGGTTCAAAATGTGGATGCGAGCAGATTCGAAAAGTGGATATGTGTGTGAATTCGAAGTGTATGAAGGAAAAAAGGGAGACAAAGTTGAAAAGGGGTTGGGGGCGCAAGCGGTAATGGCACTAATCGAACACATTCATGGACGATATCATCATGTGTACTGTGACAATTTCTTTACTGGAGTTGATCTCTTTTTGGATCTTCTGAGGAAACAGACATATGCATGGGGCACAATACGTCCACACCGAAGAGGATTCCCCAGTGACTTTAAGCCATTACTGAAGAAGGGACTTCTGAATCGAGAGGACAGTCGTACAGTCCAGAATGGATATCTGACAGTGAGTATATGGCAGGATACAAAGCCAATATGCTGTGCAGCAACCAATGCCTCTCCCAATGCAGTAGTTCCTGTGACACGGAAATTAAAAAATGGATCAAGAATTCAAGTAAGCTGTCCAGAGGCCATTCAAATGTACAATAAAAGTATGGGTGGTGTAGACCACAATGACCAGCTTCGCTGTTATTATACAGTTAGAATGAAGTCCAGGAAGTTTTATAAATACCTCTTTTGGGCCACATTTGACATCTGCCTCACAAATGCTTTTGTTCTTTGCCGCAACTTCACAGAGCTTGGTAATAGCAGTGTTAAAGACTTCCGTGTTGCTTTGGCGAAAGACTTAATTGCTGAATACAACTCCCGTAAGAAAAGAGGTCGTCCTTCTATAAATATAAGACAACCTGCCTACACTTTGGTTAATATACTATGAATCTCAATACTCTCCTGAAACACGCAAACACAGTTTTATTAGATACTCATTAAACAAGCACACTCTGATGTGAATAACTTTAATAAGTCTTGTTTTAAATCCACATATAACAAACAAGAAAGCACACGTGTATGACCACATATTAAAATGCAGCAACAGGCCCTATAAGAAATGTGAACTATATAGTACTTTGTAATAGATAAGATCTTACTGACTGTTTGTATCTTGAATGGAAGAAGTCAAGCTATATACAAGAAATGAAGCTATATATAAGGTACATAATATAAAAATCAACCTATATTCTGCAAAACATTCCTATTACAATTAGTAAATACTTATGGGCTCAATTAGCATTCTAACATTTTTGATTACTACTTTTGCTTTTAGATACTTCACATAGTAGACTGAGACCTGATGTATTTGCATTCCTCCTATGATAAATTCCATTTTGTTTAGTGTTTAATAATGATGAGAACACTACATTACTGTTATACAAAATCAAAGGATACACATTATGTAGAAGAATATAGTGTTTAGAAATGTAAGTATAATTTCTACCACATGTTCATCTAAGCATTGCTTAACTTACCTTTGTCACCAGACTCTACCTCCTTCATGTAAGTGTAAGTGTATGTTGCTAAGAAGCAGATGATATATATGTAATTTATATGTAAACCTCTTGTAACTGGGTAAACTAGTTAAGTAATTCTTAGGAAGTCATTTTGGACAGTAAGTTGTTTCATGTAGATGTCCAGATTGACTAAAAATGTAGTACAAAAAATGTGTGCTGATCCTGTGAAAATATTTGTTACTGTTGTAGCAGCTACAACAACATGGAGCACTTGGCTCTAAGTTTTCTGTAGTGATAATCGTGCAGGTTCCAGGGCTCCACCTATGTCATTTCATGCATGTTATTGAAGCCACAAAACTATTTGTTGTATATACAATAATGTATATTATCAGCAATTGTTTTCTCGTCTGTTATAAATCTAATCCAACTTGATACTTGTGGCAATGGTTATGCATTCATTATTATGTGAATCAACAAATACCTATTTCTGGTTAATTAGAAGGTCACTAGCACATAGTAGGATAAATATATATTTGCTGTTTCCCCATCAATTGATACATGTAATAATAATATACTCCCAATCCATTAAGGGTAGAACAAAGATTTTTACTATTAGATTTTAAAAGATCTACACATACTGTAAACATACTGTCTTGATGATTTTACTGACATTACTAAGACCAGACTATCTATGTTGAATAGTCCATGACACCAGCATCAAATCATATGGATTTGTCGTAGTTAATTTTACATTCATAACATTGGTGAACTCAAGAAAGGAATGTAATTGTATACATGCTAAGATTCGAATTCAGGGAAGAAAATAAAATATGTTAGAGAATGCAGAGGCCCAAAATAGCCATGCAAACAGATACACATGCACAAACAAATAATTATATGACTAGGTAATATTGCTAAATTCTATTCATAACACTAGTTAACTCAACAAAATCAAATAGTTGTATAAGGCCAAGCTTTATTTTTACTAAAGTCCGTTCGCGTTGAGTTGGGACTTTTCTCATTAAATATTCATAGGTGAAAATTACTCGTTTTACTCATGAATATAATTAAAAGCACGCGGTGTTAGTAAACGAAAACACATCCCTGTCTTACTCTCTGTGTGTTTAACTTGGAACGACAAAGTTACCTCGAGGTAAAATGGGTGTATAATATCATAGATGATAGATAATGTGCTTCGCGAGTGAATAAAAAATGTCTAGTTGACGATACATAAATAATACGATAGCGTATTTATATTGCAATATTATATATTATAACTCACTATTTCCATAAAAATGAAATAAGTAATGAATGACAGCGAAGAAAAAAAATTCAAGAAAATGAAATAAGTGATGAATGACAGTAAAGAGAATTATAATATAACTCACAGTTATGGACTACACGTGAAAAAGCGTGGTTACTATGGTAAGTTTTAATTGCGTAATTATTGAAATTAGATGAATATTTAATGAGAAAAGTCCAAACTCAACGCGAACGGACTTTAAAAAGGAGAAATATAATTGACAATGCAGAGACACCCTGCCCACACATTGGTTGATATACTATGAATCTCAATACTCTCCTGAAACGCACACACACTTAATAATTAATAAACAAGCACACTCTGATGTGAATAACTTTAATAAGTCTTGTTTTAAATCCACATATAACAAACAAGAAATCACCCACGTGTATGACCACATGTTAGAATGTAGCAACAGGCCCTATAAATACTTTGTAATTGATAATATATTACTTTTTGCTTGTGACTAGTGAGATACCAGAGATTAACAATTCATTCCTTGTATATAGGTAGTGGCAATATGACATTAATATATGATTGTTGAACACACACTTCATGATAGAGTACCCTCTAATGTGCACCATTAATTATTACCTCGATGTAACACAATTGTTAAAATATTCTACTTAATGAACTGGAAATATTGGAATTACAGACATTGTAAGACTAATCTTGTATTTTCTTAAGCTATCATCTTCATGACAGCTATTTTATAATTATTATTACACATGTATAAACTAGTAAATAGAACAATAAATACTTCACTAGAGAGACAATGGAGGGTTGAGATTCCATTAAAATATGTTTATTCACCAGTCTGGTTCTCAATACTAGATACTAGAATATCTGTATTAACTAGTCCAAATATTAACAGGATATTGTTTATAAATACACACACACTTGTACACATACATGTATAATCATTTGTACTTTGAATACTTTTGTACACATGTGTACATACTGTTATACACACATAGACACTCCCTGATTCTAAGTCTCACACAATTAAATGATTATTATTTTGCTTAAGTGTTGAAATTAAAATGGATGATGCCTGAAGGTTCTTGTTGTATACTTATGATACTATAACTACAATTGTTGTAGAATACATGTACTTACAGTATTCGTTAAAAATGAAACATTTGTCAGTTAATAGATTACTAAATTAGTATCAATATAGCATACCTAGTCAATAGGAATATACTCTATAGTGTGAATATATGATCATGTTCAAACAATATTTGTATAGTGAACAGAAAATAATGTGGAATTTTCTATTTTGCACCTATGGAAGTATTGTATAAGTATGATAGAGTGAAAATTCATGAACTATCATAATTTTCCCAATTTTAATTATATATCCAATAGTACAAAATGAGAAATTTAATGTTTTTTTAGTATGATGTGAACAATGGGACACTGTGGATATAGTGAATGACCAGAAATATAAATGCAACTAACATACATGTATGTAAATAATTGTTATTAGGATTCATAATTATACTTCAGTTACTAATAATACACATTCTATTTCATTATACTATGTAGAATGGATTAACAGTCCTACATTGGGCATCTCAATCGGGACAGAAAGAGGTGGTAAATTTGCTACTAGTTAATGGAGCTGACAAAGAGGCTACAGATAAGGTTAGTTTGTTTGTATATGATTGTCATTGTACTTCAATCAAGTGTTTATATATCTGCACCAAACAAGTAGTTATGTACTGTCATCATATTGTGGGTTCTAACTAGCTAAATAAATGTATTAGTAATTTCTATAAATTAAATTTTATGAGATATGATTTCTTAAAAATGTATAGACACGTACTAAATGAAATTATAATATTATTATCATAACATGATATAGTAATTAATTCATATAAGTAAGATAAGTCAGTTTTGTATGTGTTTGTATGTGCATTTGTGAGTTGGTATTTACATTGTATATGCATAATATGTGTAGGTCAGTTTATGTTATCATGATGACATGTCTCACCTAATCTAGATCTCATGATGTGTATCATCCAGACCCTAATAACATTAGGTGTGCCTCAACATATCATTAAGTACAATGATTTTGTTCATCTCACATCATACAAATCTTTACTGAATGATGCTAAACAGTTCCGAAATCATTCATTGTATTTACAAATTGACTTTTACTTAATAAACAATAACTCATTAATCCAATCTGCTATATACTAGGGATAGGTGATTATGAAAATATGAGTCAATTATTATTGTCTGTGCAAGTATCACGATTATTGCGATTATTGGCTACCTTACATCTGAATCAGGGCATAAACGAAGGTGGTTTTTACACCTTCGAAGGTTTGTTTCAACTAGAAAAAGAAGGTTCACGAAGGTGTAACACTATGAATTTGTTAACTTTGTACCTATACAAGTGTTTATCTAATGGGAGACCTCTTAATTCAGAAGATGGCAGATGAGATTCAGTACATTCTCGTCCATGGTCTCTTCACTCTCAGCCATTATCAATCTCCACGTGACAAATGTAATAATTAATTACGAGTTATAAATAATTATTGCAGCAAATAATTAACCATGTGTTAATTGCGAACTTTTGTGGAATGGATTCTACCTTCGAAGGTAAGGAATTATAACGAACCTTCGAATGTTACCACCTTTGTTTATGCCCTGATCTGAATGTAAAATTCATTCAACAATCAAATTGATACCTCTAATTTGTAGAGTAGACAGTGTTGGAAAAGTGATTTAGATGTGATAGTACTGAAAACCTGAAGTTATGGCACAATTATCATTATTTTTGTGACCACGATATGGCAATAATTAGACGATATTATTATAACAGGAAATCTTATTCCTGATTATCATGATAATCAAAATATTGCCCATCCCTACTATATACCGCATATAATAATAACACTTAATCTGAATACAACACCTAAAACCAAAATTAGACTGTAAAACCACATGGTTAACACATGCTGCCTTTAATAATGTATATAACCTGTCACATGATCACACATCCACATGGTAAAGTTATGTAAACGTCGTATTACATAATATATAATATATACGAGATTTCCTCTTTGACAGGTTTAATAAAATAATTGTATTTCCACCACACAATTAATTACATTCCACTTATATAAGTATTGTTAAACAGACCTTTCCTCCTCCATATAAAGGGTGTAGGTATACTAGACTGTCTGGTTTATTGTAATCATCCTGTAACTATGTGGAATATTTTGGAAGACTTTGTGAAATTTGAACAACGAATGTATTAGTTCCCATCATTCATCGATGCAATTATTGTTAGAATGTATTCACTTGTGTATGTCAATAGCTATACTTGTTTTAATGTATTTTGATACAACTATTGTCTATTGCATATTAATATATTTGTCTCATGTAAGCATAGTATTGTAGAGCCTTTCAAAGTTGTATAATGTTTATACAAACCACTGAATACAATAATTTCATGCTTGAGTGAAAATAAATACATCTTTATATAATCCTAACATACTACTTATAAATATAACATTATTCCATGAATCCTTACATGAAGTAACATCCATTCTGCTAACAGTATCAATAATAATTGATGGTCTGACATTTTCTCTTTTCTATATCATATAAACCAGTGTGTTAGTTGAATTTCTATTCATAATATTTATGATAATAAATCATATTATAGCTTCTCACATCACCCATTCTTTATTTCACTACCAGATGAAGTTAAGTGCCAACATCACTTTTGATTGTAGTGTATGAAGCCTTTCTATTCTGTTCATTGTTAGTCTGATATCACAATACCTTTCATTTAACCCTTTGAAAGCGTTAGTTTATTAATGTTACTATGCACAAAACGCGGATGATGTAATAATGACCTATTCATAAGCTTTATTAGCTCTGTATTGTTGTTATGGCTATATAGAGATGAAATCTATTTATAGAACAGGAAGTTTTGATTAATAAACCACAATGTTATCAGATGGCTTCCTCTCAATTCCTTCGTGATTTTTACAGTTTTTGTTGTTACTCGAGATTTGGCTTTTGTATCTACACAGTTGTATGCACGCCCCAAATGAAGTGATTCTACAGAAGCTAGATGTCTCCTCCAGCTACAGTGTAAGTTATAGCTAGCTATTCCAAGCAGGTAAGTCGGGACAAGCGTTTTCTTTCTAGAAAGTTGGGCGTTGACTTTGAGTAAAGCAATACTCGGTTAATAGACCCTTAGAATATTTCTATCGTCCAGGTTTGAAGACATTATTCCCATTCATTTACAGATTTGTGCATTTCTGCCCAACAGATAAATTCACACCTGTATACATAAGTTTACACAAGTTGAAGTAAACAGTTCATTTGCATTTTACACATTTTGTACACACATAAACAGGTTCACACACAAGAACGCACACACAGTTGTGCACACACACATATTCCTATTTTGAATCCCATAAATACTAATTTATTTGTTTGTAGCAAGGTGGATGTTTGAATTAAAACTATCAGTAGATATCACTCATGTATTTTATTGACTTTTTGATTGTCTTATAATTTGATTAGGTAGTCTTGCAGTAATGATAGAATGTGTATGTATGCATGTGTTTATAGAAAGTAGGCCTTTAGATATTTCTTAGATTCCATTCATAAGTGCTGTGGTCAGTCATTAATTATTGAGACTATTCGGATAAACAATATACCACAATGATGCATGGTTTGTGAAACTTATATTGATATGAATTTCATGATATTGGCACCAACATGATGAATATGAATGATGTACTCATACACAAGTGATAATATAATTATTTATACTCACCACACACAATAATGACATCCTTTTCCATGGCTTAAAAGACACTGTATATAAAATCATAATTATTATTAATACCAATAGTTATTACAGATGACAATTTAGAACCATTTTGTAATACAGCAAATAATTTATTATAATTTCACTAGTTTGTATAGTGTTTATATATCATATCAGATATAACACAATAGTAATAACTGTATAATTATAAATTATTATATGAATGTTTGGGTTGACAGGGACCTAGTTGCTAGAGAAATTCATGAAATATTTATTGTCTATAACACTTTAGAAGCTTTTAAGTGATTAATTCACAACATTGCAATTTGAGTTCCATCTTTGTCATTATTATAATTAAGTATATATATTTATTGTCTCTTATGTGTGTGTTTTGATTCTTTGTTGTTGATGGAAAAACTATTTTTAGTTTTTCAGTATTTTATTTGAGATAATGATAAAATCTTTTCATACTCTGTTATATATTCTGTAGCTTGGACAGACAGCTCTACACCATGCAGCTGTATCAGGACATAAAGACATAGTGGCTCTCCTTATCCATTCAGGAGCCACAATTGATGTTACAGATAATGTAAGTTTATTTGTTTTAATTAATTATGAGAGTTTGTTGCTTTTTTGTACGAGTACAGGTACACAGGAAGAGTTCTGTATAATTATTTTGGTATATTTTAAACCTTTTGTGTCCATGTAAACTTTAGTTTTGATACTTGACCATTGCAAACTTGACATGAAACCAATATATATAATAATACATTAGTATTCATACTTTTACACTTTTGATACAATATAGAATATGTAGATTAACAGGTTTAGTTTTGTAATTGTAACACCAACTAAAGCATATCAATACTTTGTTTGAGATACCATTGTGATTGAGACAGCCCCACTTTAAAATATCTTAATATTGTTTAGAACACATCTAAAACTTACTTGATCATGTTGACGAAGAACATGTTTAGATTTCATTTTAATTTAATTTTATAGTTTGACAATTTTGTAACATACCATACCATAATGCCGTGTATGCAACATGAGTTACATATTATTTTGTATCATGTTAGCACTAAACATCAAAGAGTCGACAATGTCATTATACAATATCTGGTATAACCAAAACAACCACAGTGCCACATCTCAGATGCTGGCACTAACCGCAGTGCCTTTAAGACAAATATTTGTCGAAGCACTTCTTAGGACTAATTCAAATGCAGTTTTCTCCTTCTTTTGACTGCAACTGGGGCAAACTAAATTATCCCTTTGCATGTTAGCACCAGCTACACCCACAATATTTGGTTTCACACCAAGAGAAATATCTCAGCTAATCACGAGATTGCATGGAGTCACTGATTCCCAAATTACGAACCCTCATTAACTGGAGGAAATCCTCCTTTAAAATTCCTCCCATTCTCGATTTATGGCAAAGGGCAGCCAAAAAAATTATTATAGCCATCTCCATGGGTTTATACCTGACACCAATTACAACAATCGGAGTGCTTCTTAATGCTAGGAATACACTACAAACTATTATATCACTGTCAGCTATGTACATGTGATAATAGATCATCATAAAGTATAATTATACACACACACCTTTAACTGATGCTTCTGCATGGTATAATTATACCTGACGTTTTCAACCTCTTCCTAGAATATAATGTCAGAACATGTTGTATGACAATAGATCAGAATAAAATAACTAGTCAAATTCATGTCCGTATGTTATTAATAATTATAATCATTAATTATTATTATAACCTTTATGTAGTTATTGCTTCATCAATATTTATTATTATGTTTATTCTGTTGTATTTTATAGCATGGTGATACAATTATTCATGCAGCTGCTCATAGTGGTAAAGCTGAAGTTCTGAAGTATCTTGTTGATGAAGGAGGAGACATCACTGTAGTTAATAATGTCAGTAACAATATTAATATACATACATATTGTACACCTATGAATTGATAATTCATAAGCCCATTGCTCATCTGTACAAAGTGGGAAGAAATTCAATTGTTGATATTTTAAGTGTGAAACTTCATTTGATAAAGCTCAGAACAGTTGTTCTTGTGAGAAGTCTGGTGACTGTTGTTGCTACAGATATAAGATAATAGTTAAAAGAGCTTGACAATTTAAGATTAACAATGGTTGAGAAGTAAAAAAATTATTGAATCTTATAATAATAATTAATATTAACTAGATTTCCTGGATTAAATTTATATAACTGTTTTATATCACTGGTAAAAATTATGATTAAAGAAACCAGGTGTGTACAATTATTGTAGTAAGGAAAACATTGTTCAAAAATGGAATTGAATTGTAACAATAGTTCTGTACTAATTTTAACATAACATTATTAATGTCGTGATAAATTAATAAATAACAATAATAAGAAAAATGCTGAATTGAAAAGAAAAAAGTAAATAAATAAATAATAATATAAAAATAAATATAGCATAATTGCTTTATATAGTTTAAACTGAATGAGAATGTTTATTTATGTTCTTCATTGTTTTACACAGAATGGCCAAACTCTCCTCCATAAAGCCGCAACACCTCTTTTGATCAATAGGACAGCTGCACTTCAGTTTTTAATCGAGCTTGATGTAAATCTTACAGCACTTGATAAGGTTAATAATTATCACCTTTGTACATTTCATATAATGCTGTGAATATTCATATACATTTTACATGTCATTATGCAGTTATTTTACATACTCAGTAAGTGATAATAAATGATTATAGTTATATCATTTAATGACTGTATTGTCAACTGATTTATCTAATGTTTAACTTGTATCCCTCATTTAATTCATGTATATTTTTTATTGTATTTCTATAATCCTGATTATAGCCTTCCTGTCCATCTTTTATATAAAGTGCATTGGGTTTAGTTTTCATGTGGTTCCTTTTAGCAAATGATAATTTTTGTTACAATTACATAATAATTATATACACCCAGGATATTATCATATTTATTGTTTTTACCATGGTTCCACTTTAGTGTCCATTAATGTTAATAATTGTTATTTTTTCAATATTATGACATTAGTATGTTATTTTTAATTGAAGTAGTTTAAATATGAGAAAATTGAAAAATGTATTTTCTCATGTACCCTTATGCTTTTTATAATGTTTACAATATAATATAACTAAATCATTTTCTTGCATATGTGTGGTTACATAATTTTTTATCTGTCATTGACCTATGAATATATCAACTGATATTGTATGTTTTATTAGTCAACTGAATTTGACTAATTAAGTATTTCATATACATCTCTCTTATCTTCAATAGTAAATTTAGCTATTATAATTTCATTACATATTTGTACACAGGATCAAAACACTCCACTAGACCTTGCAGAAAAGGAACCTGACATGTATAAACAACAAATCCGTATTTTGAAGGAAGCTTTGGTGAGATACTTGCAATTACTCTTACCTGACTTGTAAATCACTGTATAATGTTTTTTATTAGTGAACTGTAATTACATGCATCTGTCAATTTTGGAATTATTTTATAATAATAATGCTTTTCTTGTTATATATGCAGACAAAGAAAGGATTATCTTTCCAATCAAAACAGAACAAACCAGAAGATCAAGGTATGGAATATTTCTATTATTATAGTATCATAGAACACACTAGTACTCTGTACAATGTGATGCATGGCCATAAAAAATGGCCAAATAATTAACTGAAATATAGTATGGGCCCAGAATTACCTTTCAGATAATAGTATGAATTGTTTAATTCATGTGTTATCATTATTGAATTTTTAAACACAAAATTATGATCATGTTGATACATAGTTCCCATTATAATCACATTGTACATCAGTGTTCTCGTTAGGCCTTTTTGTGGTGGTGTTGCATCACCAATATTACTGTCTGCACCACCAACAGAGGTTCAAATTTTAATTTTGCACCACTAAGCATTGTTATACTTAATTACCGTGTAACCACATGATATTATTACCCAACCAACAAACCACATTGTAAACTCAACTTTGTATATTTCTTTATTAATTTAAAAGGTGGGTGGCACCACCAAATATGAAAATCCTGGCTAGAACACTGTTGTACATATTTCAGTGCTATATTAATATTAGGAATATCACATACTATTTCATATCTGCAGTAATTGTAATTGGACTAATAGGAATTGTATTTGGATATAATTATGATCTTAAAAATCACAAATTATTTTAGAAATGTGCAAGATTCCTATGTACTTCATCCAAACGTTGCACATTTTTAAAGAGTCTTGTGATGTTTCAAATCAGAAAAACATGTTTTCTGGTGTTTATTTTCCATTAATGTTGAAGTAGACAAGATATTAATATATATTACTACAGATGACAGTGGAGATGAATCTAAGGAACGAACCGAAGCAGTAAAAGGTAATTGGCTGATATTAGTAGTCATTTTTATTTCATTGTGTAATTATTTATACTTGTTATGTGTCCAAATGCAATTTGAAATAAAGAGTTGTTTATAAAGCTGGTATGTTTGAATCCTTGACTATTTATGCAATGAAGAAATTGAAAATGTCGTACACATTGTGGAAATGTTTTAACTGATTTTCCAGTAGACATGCTGTTACATGCATTTTCACTATGATAATTATAATTATAATTATGTTGATTGTTGCATAGTAATTATAACAATCATGAACAAACTCTTTTACTAAATAAACTTAGTTATTTTGGTATGAATTGTACTAAAATTAATTGTCAAATAGCATGGAAAACTGTCCTTTCCCCTTTCTTTTTTTTTCAGCTATGAACTCTAGTGACACCAAGAAACAAGACGAAACACAGCAAGGTATACTGACTAATGTTAAATTGTTCAATTTCTTCATCATAATTATTATAGTTGTAACAAGTATTTAGATTTCATATGAAATATGCCATGAAAATCTCCTCATTATAATATGGGAATTTGTTCAATATGCATATTTGGGAATTTTGTAGTAGTCATCTTATATTTTGAATTTACTATTGTAAACGTAAGGCTCATGTATAGTTAGCTTCATGTAACTAAGCATCTGAGGAAAATGTGTTAGAATTTGTGAACTTCTGCAAGTGTTTCTGTATATCCAACATAATTTATTAGATCATGAGAATTTCACCATAATAATTTGATTACAGACAATAGGAAAACTTTCTAACTCAGTCCTTATATTTCTGCTAGAATGAACAATCATTCTGGTATTTGTGTCTATCAAATGGGAAGGATATAATATACCTATAAAGTGTGATTACAAAATCCTGCTGCTGCGCACAATTCAGAATGTTTAGTAATCCATCAATTAATTGAAAATCCTTGTATTCTTGTCACATGTCCTATCGCAGTTTCCTCAGATGTGTCATAAATATGCCAATAATCAGTGAGACTATTTCTCTGTATAAGTAGTATCATAATATTATCTCAATAATTTTATTTGTGAATGGCTATAGTACTAATAATTATATGCATTATGTATATCCTCATTTTATGTACTGAGAGTAGCAGAATAAATAACTTTTTATTTCCCATTTTCTTTACAGAATTTGTACAAATACTAGAAAAAGCGAGAAAGGAAGGTTTCGTGTCCATTAAATGGACAAATTTTACAATGTTCGGAGCATCTGGTGTCGGGAAAACTTCCTTGTTAAATCTCCTATTACGAAAAAAACCCGTACTTGATCACCACAGCACTACTGTTGTCAAATCTCCTGCCGTATGTTTAGTGAGTAAAGTTGGAGAAAATAATGATGAGGATGAGGGTACGTCTTCATCTGATGAAAGCCAGGAGAGCGGTGACACCGCAGTGACTGAATTCGGAAGGAATATTATCATTGCTGATGGGAATTGCTACTGGGTGTCTGCAGATGCAGAGGAATTGAAGATCAAATTCCTCCAGGCCTTAAAGCATGGTGTTCGAAGTCGAATTAATGAAGCTGTAGACATACCACAATTGATGGAAGACCGACTCCACTTAAAGGAAAGCATTACTGACATAGAATCAGTTAAACCTTCACCTCTTACATCCCTTTCCACACCAATGACTAAACCAAAACACTCTATTTTTACTTACGACGAATTTCTCGAATTGCTGTCTAAGGTAGAAAAGTCTGATGAGTTGTACAATGCTCATATGATGTATGGTCTTGACTCAGGAGGCCAGGCTGCTTTCCTTGATATCGCTCCAGCTTTATTGCGTTATAATTCTCTCAACATGATTGTCCTAAGGCTTGACGAAAAGCTTGATGACAAAGCAAATTTCTTTTTTTCCGTACGTGGTAGAAGAGTTGGTAAAGGTGAGAAAAGGCAGATGAGTACTCTGCAGCTGACGAAAGGCTTTATTCGATTGAAATCTCAGCTTCGTCCTCCTATTTTGCAAGGGATTGAGAAAGTTCAACAGCAGGGAAAGCCACATTTTATAGTAGTTGGTACTTGTTATGATAAGTATGAAATGCTTCAACAAGGTAACCAGCTTGAAGAGAGCCTTGACCAAAAAAATGATCGTTTTCGTAGTGAGCTTGAAAGGTATGAAAATCTTCGAATTGATTACATTGATCACAAAGATGTAATCTTTCCTATTGACACAACAAGTAGAAAAAAGCATGAACGCCATATTGCAAAACGGATCCGTCAGATTACTAGCCAGTCTTACATTACAGCTGAAGTTCCAGCACGATGGTTCTTCTTCCAATTAGAGCTCATGTTAATATAATTATACTAGCTAAAAACCTAGCATTGGTCTAGTATTAAATCTTTGGAGTGGCTAGTATTTGAACCGCATATGTATCACTGAGTGACTGACATGTACAAAGAATGCATACATATACACCTAGCATGTATGACTAGTATTAAAAAAAAAACATTAATTTATGCACTGAAGTTCAAATACGATCAACAAATTTCCATAATACAAATCTATTGACTGGTATGAACGGTATGACTTACTATATATCTGTTTAAAATTGCATGAAATTCTTCCTGCACTCCCCATTGATTCGTCTTGAACATTTCAAGCTCAAAAAAGCAAACTCACAAGTATTTGCACACCTGCACTTGTAGATAAAACACTGATAGGAGCGGAGAAATAATTGTGCGTTAAAAGCACATAGAATGCACTCAGATATTTATCATTTCACAAACTGTCAAAACAAAAGCAATTATAATTCAATTTTTATTTGCATTTGATATTTGCAAGTGCTATTAGCGGTACTATCTGTACTATTTGATATCAAATACAAATAAATATATTACAACATCTCTTATGATTCATAATTCTTTGTTAAGCATTATAAACTTTGACAGTAAGTAAAAATATATATAGGCAAATAGAATATAGAGCTCAAGATGCAAAATCTGGCTACAAACAGTTTAATGTTATTGTTGCTTTAGGTATGGTACTTAAGTCTTGGATTTACTTGTATGGATATTGTATCAATGAAGCATTAATATTAAAATTATGATGTCCTTATAATTAACAAATAGATAAATTATATCCTATCAATTAGACTACTAAATTACTGAACTCAGTGGCAGATCCAGGGGGGGGGGGGGGGGGGGGGGTTGAGGGGGTTACAACCCCCCCTTTTGGCTCCAGCTCAGAACAAAATTTATGAAAACTATATAAGAAGTATGCATAGATCAAAGGAAAATGTTGTAGAAAGGTGGAATGTTCTTTGGTGTGGGAAGAAACAAGAACTTGATTCTGGTGAATCTGGTCATTCTGATACTTCTCTACCAGATAATTTACTCCAAGCTCTTGGCACCTGTGATAAGGATTCCTTTCCAAATATTCACTGCCTATTAGTAATTGCATGTACTCTGCCTATTTCTAGTGCTGAGGCTGAAAGGTCATTTTCTCTTCTAAGGAGAGTTAAAACTTATATGAGATCTACTATGAGCGAGGAGTGTTTGTCGGATCTTTCTGTTATTGCCATGCATTATGGTGAATGGGTATAGGCAGATGAAGTTTGTCAAGCATTTGTTCAAGCACATCCAAGAAGACTTTTTGACTCTTCATTGTTTCAATAATAATTTCAATTCATAACCAAATTAAAATGCCATACCCATGATAATATACATATATATATGTATGTTATCATGGATATGGCTTGTGACACTGCATGTGTATGTAAGCATTAAACGTAGAACTACAACCCCCCCTATTAAATATTTCTGGATCTGCCCCTGGAACTACTCCATGTTTTTTTGTCTCTACTGCGAGTCAGGTGATATATAGATGAAGAACAGATGGGTGAAGAAGAGAAAGCATGAGATGAATTGTCCATATTGGAGTGAAGATGATTTTGCACTCATCTACCTATTTGAAAAGACACTTAAGGTATTTTATTGGATATGTATTATGGATTTCTTGTTTCATCTACTCCACTGTACTTAGGGGTGAGGTTGAGTTATGTATATAAAATACTTAGTTAATATATCGTACTTCCGCTGGAACTATAGAATTGTAGGAACAATAGCCATTTAATAGTGACAGGGTGTAATTGATCCTTCTAAAAGAGACAAAATTAATATTGAAGTGCTTTAAGCCAATAGAGCATATTAGACCAATTTGATGTTCATGAACCATAGGGTCTAGGTAAGTTAGGGTGCATGTAGTAAACCTCTTTCTTCTCACATTATTTCCTGAGGTTATTAATAATATTCTTTTGACCCACACCATTGATACATGTATTTATCATAATTCAATATTTGTTTTCTGTTTTGGATGGATAATATCTGTTCCTGTGTATATAGACTGTCCTAACTAAGAGAAACTTTAAAATTATTTTGTGTTATGTAATTCAGTTTCAGTAATTGCTGTATGTGTTAAATACTTAATGGTTTTACACCTTCATAGCCTCATTATTGTTCATGTTATGAGTAGACTTACCTTTGTTCTGTTACTGGCCCCAGAACCCCACCTCACATGTATTCTAATTTTTTGTGTGAAATAGTCAGTCATGTTCATGTTGTCATAACAAATTTTATTTTTAAAAGCTGTTTACACTTATTAACCAATTTTTCTCATAACACAGCCTAATACATTTGCTTTAAATTGGTATAAAAATGGAAGCTAAACACTGAGCAAATTCAAAGTTATAAACGCTTGCAAATGCTAAGTGTGGGTGATGTCACTGATTATTTAAATTCTCGCCTTAAATGTGCCTCATAACATTTCTGCAATTGGATGTAGCCCATATGTACTCATCAATTCAGTGACCGAAGTAAGTGACTCGTGGTGGTAACATGTGTGATATCTTCCGACTCCAGAACATTGGCTCAATAAACAATAGTCATAAACATTAGTCATGTTCATATTTTATTGTAATTGTGTAGCCACTATGGTTTAGTCATTGTATTTCTAGACAATATGATTTTTAAGTGTGTATATAAATTCATTTTGTTTTTATAATGATCAGTGCTAGTTGCTGCTAAGATATATATATATATATATATATACCCTAACTCTCTGGGACTGTAAAATATTCTGGTGACGAGGATAAACTCGGTGTAAACTAATGGCAGTTTTTACATTTGGTGCTATTGGTGAATTTGACTCATCAATAGATGACTGGAACTCGTATACTGAACGTCTGGAGCAGTACTTGATGGCGAATCAGGTAGGATCCCCGGAGAAGAAACATGCTGTTCTCCTCAGCTCTGTTGGAGTCTCTGCCTAATAAACTGATAAGAAATCTCACTTCACCTCATCTTCCTAGCTCATGAACTTACAAAGAAATTATAGATTTGGTTTGAGACCACTTTAACCCAAAGCCCTCAGTCATAGTCCAGAGACTAAAGTTTCACACTAGGACACGTCTACCTTGTGAATTTGGAGACAAATTGAATGAGATGCTGCAGGATCGGTTATAACGTCTGTGGAATAAATGATTCTCGGATACAAAGACGTCTACTTTCTGAACCTGATTTTAACTCTTAAGGCTTTCGAGCTGGCTCAAGCATTAGAAACAGTTGATAAAGACGCTGGGAAGGTGATGACTTCCAGCCACATACATGTCCAGCCCATGCACCCAAGTTTATTGTGAACTCTCATTTAGCCACAAATTGTAGATTTATGGACGCTATCTGTCATTTCTGCAAAAAGTGAGGACACATTGCTAAAGTTTGTCGAATTAAAAGAAACAGTGTTCATAGTACTACCCTCAGATCTAGAAGATCTCCTTATAATGCTCACTTGTAAGAAGATGCTGACACAAAGACTGTACCAGCCCCTCCAGTAAATATGGAAGAATCTCCATATTCTCTTTTTAATCTAGGAAGCACCCAAGTTCTCCTCCTTGGTGGAAGTGTTCTCGATCATCATAAGTCATTCTACATATTTATCTCTTTGGTCTATTCCTCCTCCTATGCAGGTGACAAACGTTGACTTGAAAACATCTTCTGGTGAGAAGATTGATGTCCTTGGAAGTATCACTCCAAAAGTGTCGTACAATGGCCAATTCTGGGAGGGACTTACCTTTGTTAGTTGTTGGAGATGGACCTTCACTGTTTGGTTGTAACTGGCTAGAACACATTAAGCTGAACAGGAAGGAGATACGTTTGCTGCACTCAAAACCTTTAAATTACAGTCTCTATTCGAAAGTTATGCAGATGTATTCAAACTTGAACTGGGTACTTTCAAAGATATCAAGGTTGATTTACACTTAAAGCCTGATGTCACACCAAGGTTTTACAAGGGAACATCTTTGCCCTTCGATTTTAAGAGAAAAGATTGAACAAGAACTAGATCGCCTCACCTCTGAAGTATTCAGAGTTGGATAAAGAGGCCCGGTAAAGACAACAGTAATGCAGATGCCCTATCGAGGTGCCACATTTGTCAGTCTCTAAGAAACAGTCCTCCACAAGCCCCCATCCCCTCTTGGCAGTGGCCATTACAACCCTGGTCTCGCATTCATGAGGATTATGCAGGACCATTTATGGGTCATTATTTTCTCGTGATTATTGATGCTCACAGTAAATGGGTAGATGTACACATGACAACATTGCCTACATCAAAGGTCACTATTGAGAAACTGTGCAACACTTTTGCCACCTTAGGTCTACCTAAAGTACTAATATCAGACAATGGACCTGCATTTATTAGTGATGAATTTCAGGCATTCCTGTCTCAATGGTATTATACATCAATGAATATCACCATACCAATCGGCTTCAAATAGACTGGCAGAAAGAACTGTCCAGACATTATGGAAAAACTTCTAAGAAATTTTCAACCAGATAATCCCATCTACTGTAGAGATTTCTCATGAACTAAACCCACTTGGGTTCCTATTAAATGGACCATATGACCTCTTTCCATTTGTGCGAGCAGCCTTCACCCTCTCCTAATGATAAACAAATGTGTCCACACATCAGGAGATCTACTTGTAATCGAATTATAAACCACCTGATAGGTATGAACTTTCATGGTGAGGGAGCAAAATGTGATATCTTTCCGACTCCAGAACATTGGCTCCATAAACATTAGTCATGTTCATATTTTATTGTAATCGTGTATCCACTATTATTTAGTCATTGTATTTCCAGACAATATGATTTTTAAGTGTGTATATAAATTCATTCTGTTTTCATAATGATCAGTTCTAGTTGCTACTAAGATATACATATACCCTAACTCTCTGGGACTGTAACATGTCTGCCTGACTCCTATTCTGTCTTTCTGCATGTTTGTCCGTCTACCTGCCTGCGAGCCTTACTCCCTGTCTGACTTCTTGCCTGCTCACTGCCTGCCTGCCTGTCTGCTTGCACGCCTGCCTGCCTCGTAACATTTCTGCAATTAGATGTAGCCCATACATACTCATCAATTCTGTGACCAAAGTAAGTGACTGATGGTGGTCACATGTAGACCCTTATTCAAAGGCCTGATTTCTTTCATCTGTGGAAACTTGTAGTAGCTTAGCTAGGTTAGCTTCATTGTTTATCCTGCTACTAGGATATCATCAGTGTATACATGATTTCTTCCATCAAATTTTCCATAGTCGTCTGGAAATTCCTTGGCCGAATTAACACAATAATATATATATATATATATATATATATATATATATATTATATATAATATTAAACATCTAAATAGCAATTTTTGGGTGTTGATAACTACATATTTATTAACACTTTCACCTAGCTCACTTTGTTTGTACACTTGGCTGAGATCAACTATACTGTATGTTGTGATTTGTGAAAGTCTTTCCACGAACAAGTGCTGCAATTTTTCAAGATTTGTCAATTTTAAGTTTAAATTACAATATATCCTAACAGTTGACTTGTGAGGAAATTGTAGTGGTTCAGGTAATATTTTTAAGATGTCCTCAAATTGCAGGTTTACGTGCATGTTGAAGCCAAATATATTAGGATCTTTTCCTGTGACTACCAGTAGTGGCAATTGCTCTTCTTGGGATATGTACTTCTCCTCTACTTCCATGCTGCTCATATTGTCTTGTGCTGGACCTGTATATCGTATATTATGTGCATAAGATAACTGTGGACAGTATTTGAGAGGAATACAATATTTGTAGGTGAGTGTATCACTATAATTCATCATGAGTAATCTCTAATATATAGAAACATGTAGCTACATAAAAATATAACATGATTGCCATAAGAAAGGAACTGGTTTTTATAACAAAGTGATGTTCATGGCAACAGAGGCTTGCTCTATATACACATTTTCCAACCTTTTTCATTCCCTACCTATATATGAGTCCTTGGCTCTAGACCTTTGTCCTGAAACCCTAGCCATAAACTCTTGTCCCCAAACCCCGGTGCCCTTGCCCCAACTTCCAAGTCCTGAACCGTATTTCTAAAGCCTTATATAGCTCAATTGTTCATGAGTTAATTTGTAATATTTCTTCTGTTTGGTGCAATTTTAATGAATTTTTAATAAAATAAATATAATTTATAACACATATTTGTTTATGTTCACAAGTTTGTCTCATATATATAAAGGTTGTAATTTTATAATACGATGCTCAGAAAGGAAGTACGTGCCCACTTAATAGAATAAAGCACAATTCACTGTGTTTTGGATGTACCGAGCCCAAATTACACTTAGTAATGAGGAATACTAATGTCGTGGCAGCATGTTTGCATTTGATCATACAAAAAGCCCTATGCTTTGCTGGATATTGCCGTGGGCACTTTCGATCAAGTGACTTTGAAGTAAGCTTAAGGCATTTCAAAAAATGTAAAACAGCATCATGATGTATGTGTGATGTATGCACTTGCTTTCTAGTGGGAGAGAAAGTGATCTTCGAAGAATAAATGAAAAAGAAAGGTTTGCTTGCACACTGGGGTGATGCTGTGTTTGCAATATTTGCAAGATTAAGGTGAGTGTTAGATTATGTCCAGAAGTTGCAAAGCACCTTCATTTATTTGCAATTAAGTTATGATGTGTTGCTGAGCATCATCTCACACTAAGTATGCTTGATCAAGGTGAGTGTACTGTTTTAACGATTGTGAGAATAAGTTTGTGATCAAACTTTAAGGATTATATAATGAATAACCCACATTCGTGAAGTAATGTGCAGTCATTCATTTATGACCATTCGTATGCGCGTCATGTTAAAGGAATTAACAAAACCTGGATATGAAACATGGCGAATCACAGTAATCACGTATTTAAAACAGCATTGCAAAAATCTTCTTTTCAGAATTAAATTTTTAAAGCAGCATACAGAAACTACAAACTTTTAAATACATTCATATTCTTTTTTGAGATCAAAGAGTTTGTGGTTTGGAGGTCTAGATTTTGTTAACCTTTTATACTTACTATTTCCACTATCATCCTTACCATACCAGTCATAATTAGCTACAAAATCATAGAGACAAAGAGTTTCAAGATTTATTGGTCTCTGAGGATAAGTAGGTGTGTATGACATTATCCTCAAATATGTTTTCAGGGTTAGGGTTTTCCTTTGCAATTTCTTGCAAAACTTTGTGGTCTTTTAACCTATGATTTCTTCTATGAGACATAGATATGTCCATCCACTTTACAGTGTCTGACCTTTCACATTAGTGATCACTAAGTAATTGACCACACTCTCTTGAATGTAAACAATGTATTCCAAAGCTCCAAAGACAGCTATAAACATTCATATTTTCACTTACTTTATGCCACATGTCTTGGATGTTACTTCTTTCTGCTTTAGTAACATAACCACTGACATAGTGTGCTAGGGCCAATGATGATTCAGCTACAAATATATATATTAGCCTGCCAGAGCATTAATATTAGAGTGTAGTAATCATTGACTCTAATCTCTAATTCCTTTAAGTACATATATTTTTTGCTGGCAATTAAGACTATGCTCTATACACTTTATTATAGTGCTTTCACCAACCTGGCAAGGGAACCCAAATCTGCATCTGGTAACGAAAGTACTGCTCCACTTACTTTTTGTTTGCAATATGCATTACATTTGTGCATTTGATATCTAGTGACCAATCTGTGTAAGTCAGGATTGGTTTTCTTATCAAGAATATGACAAGTAACCTTTTTCTGAATCCAAGATAATATTTCATCTGGATTATCCTGACCAATAACTGGTGCATCCCTTATCCACAGTAGAAATGATCTACTGTACCAAAAACTGCACCTTTCATTATAACAGTGTGAAAAAAGGCATGAAATTTTAATGAAAACATTCTAGAGACCAATATTGGGTCTTCAGTACAGAGTTTACAAGTATCATAGCTAAAGGAGACTTTGTTTATTTTTCTTAGGTTGGTGGTGTATATAGTTTTCTGAACAATGGACATTATAATTATTGTGATCTACTATTGTTCTGTTATTGTAATATTGTGCAGTATGTTTCTACATTTACACCCAATATGACTCCTATCGAATAATATACATTTTCAGTTCATAAATGTTTTTTGAGATATCGGAAATAATAGAAGCTTTTTAAGTTATCACAAAATTGGCGACAAGGATGGCTCTTTTAGGAATATTGCAACATTTGAAAGTTACAGGGAAGATTGGACACAATACATAGAGAGATTGGATTATTTCTTTCAAGCTAATGGAATAACAGCTGCTTATAGGAAGTGAGCTATATTTCTGACTATCATAGGTCCAGAAGCGGACAAGATATAAAGGAATGTAATTACTCCAGCAAAGATAGGAGATTTGTTGTTATATACAGAGCTAGTTGCATCAATGCAGTTGTACTATAGTCCCAGACTATTGAGATCGTACAGCGTTTTAAAATTAATAGTCGGTTCGACGGTTTCGTCTTCCAAGGAAGTCATCTACATACAATGAAGAGCAGAAGTTTGTAACTTTGAAGGAACTCTAGAGGTGATCCTGAGAGACGGATTAGTGTGAGGAATGAAGGTGAAGACTCAGGTGTTATAGATGTGGAAGGAGCAACCATTAACATCTCTGAAAGGACGTCAAATCATGTTACTATAAGCCCAAACACAACCATAGACTGCAAAAAATATCCATTTTATTGGTTAGTACAGTTGCATGGAATAGACGATGTTGTAACTAAGTTTGTGATGTTATGATGACAAAATGTACACCAAGTATTCAATTACAATTAGGACAATGTATTTAGGGTATAAGATGTATGTATTCAGAATAACCAACTCATTTTGAAATCCTTGCTATTAACTGTACTAACCACGTGTACTACGTTAAATAGTTGTTTGAACTATTTTTTTGCGGTGTACTCAATGTGGCTGAAAGTAGATTAGGAGCTCGCTCATGAAAGAGGGACTTATACATACTTCAATTTTGTACGGTGGCTGAGAAAGGACGTCAAATCATGTTACTATAAGCCCAAACACATTGCTCCTGGTGATTCACAGCGGAGGAGACAACATCGTCTAACTAGGAGGGTTTATCACAAGTATAATGATAGTTTATTGGTTTATTGGTTAGTACAGTTGCATGGAATAGACGATGTTGTAACTAAGTTTGTGATGTTATGATGACAAAATGTACACCAAGTATTCAATTACAATTAGGACAATGTATTTAGGGTATAAGATGTATGTATTCAGAATAACCAATTCATTTTGAAATCCTTGCTATTAACTGTACTAACCACGTGTACTACGTTAAATAGTTGTTTGAAATATTTTTTTGCGGTGTACTCAATGTGGCTGAAAGTAGATTAGGAGCTCGCTCATGAAAGAGGGACTTATACATACTTCAATTTTGTACGGTGGCTGAGAAGGGCTGTCAACTTTCATTTATAGCCGTTTCTAAACTTCATCATTTCCATCTTTGCACATTTCCATTTAACATTACTACATTATTTGTGTATACTACAAATGTTTTGTGTATATGATGTATATGCAGCAGCACTAGAGCAGGAATGCTTTATTTGTTGTTTATTCTCAGTAACTCATCTCCTGTATATGGAGCCGACAGGGAACATCTTATAATTCAATATTTTTGGTGTGGATATGCCTACAGTCTAACAATATCCTTTTTGTACTTCGTGCATGGAATATCTGTGTCTCTATGCCAGCTGAAAAGGATATTGAAATGCCTAAATCTTGGAAGACGTCGTAAGATTGATGGTAACATGGTCAGACAAACAACTTTACTGATAAGGATGAGTATAGTTTTTGATATTATTTGTACAAGCGTTTTAACAATGTGGTGTTAGTCTCCTAGGATATAGAAGTCTATGGAGACGTCTTCAAAATCGGCATGGAGTTTATGTAACGAGGTACATGTGACATTATTCACTGTAGTATATAATAACTACCATAATTACAGAGACCTTGTTGTGTGGCTCCTGGCAGACATTGCTCCTGGTGATTCACAGCGGAGGAGACAACATCGTCTAACTAGGAGGGTTTATCACAAGTATAATGATAGTTTATCCATAAATTTTGCAGACTCGATATATTTTTCCAAAAGGGTCCCAATTATGTGTGGCATGCTGATGGGATGGATAAACTTAAACCATATGGATTTGCTGTTCATGTGCAATGATGAGTAGCACTACCTTCAATAATGAACTCAAATTCTTTGGTATTGCTATCACGGACAAGCACCTGACACTTATAAATTCCACACTGGGTTGTGTACAAAATAGGATTGCATTCATTGCTCAAAGAACATTGGTTACAATACCACTAGTATTGTGATATAGAATGATAGCCACCCTTTACAATACACACCAAAACAGTCACATTCTCTCCTGGGCAGCAATAGCCTCCAGTCCATACATCAAATACACTATCTAAAAATTTGCATATCAATGATTATATACCAGGTTTTGGTTCCATGTATACAACATTGCCATTATGAAAATCACAAGACTCAACCAGCATTATTTCACCTCCTATACAAATATGATTTATATACAATTAATTGTTGTTTAAGACAATGAATCTTACCTATTATCCTTTCAACTCCTGCAAAACAAAAATCATCCATATCAAGAGAAAGGACACCCTTGCATGAGCGATTCTCTTCTTCACAATGAAACCTCAGGTCTAAATCATCTGTCTGAGATAATGCTTGTTGTTGGTTAAGAGTAACACAAATCCAATTCTCTCGATATAGGCTCTTTTTTTCTCATGATGAACATTGGTTCAAATGGTTTCCATACTATATTTAAAAGTAACAATTAGCAATCGGTCAATAAAAAAATCATAACACTATTAGGTATAAAATTTGCTGCTACAATAAATTCCTCTATTTAGAAACATATTTCATTATAAATGTTATATTCCTGAAATGCTTCAAAATAGAAATGAATAAATTTATAAATTGGCATCTAAAAAATATCTCAAAATAGAAACATGTATATTTATAAATGTTATATGCCAGAAATAGTTCTAGGTAGAAATCAATACAAGTAAAACTATACGATTTGAGAAATGCCTCAAATAGAAACAAACAATACAATATAATGTGTCTTCAAAATATATATAAGAAAGGTGAGTGTGTTAAAAAAAACATCCATGTACCTATATATACTGAAAGTTCTACCTGTGGAAATATTTAGACCATCCCTAACAGACTCTGCATGAATGTAAAATTATTGTTTACTGTACATGTACAAAAGCAATTTGTAGTAGATACCTTTCTCTTTCTTAACACAAAAAAAACGTGCTTTTGAAGGGAACTTCATCCCACTGAGCGTTATGTACTTCTCCAGTGTCCAATCACATTCCCGTGCTGTTTGTCCTGTTCCTTTCACTTCTACTTCAATTTTGTCTGTATTCCAAATAGCAACACCTCTACTATCAGCAATGTAAAAATCATTACTCTCTTGCTCTTCCTCAGAGAATAATTCTTGCACACATTTAGTAAGCATATGATGATATGTACAATCACTCCTCATTAGAACATTTTTTAGTTTTCCTCCTATAACATGAATCCCTTTGCCTCTTCTATAACAGTGGTACATCATTCCAACAGGTATCTATTACATACAGTATTTTGATAAATTGTAGGAACATACTCATTACATATATCTAGCTATATATAATTATTATAGCTATAATTATATTATAATATATATAATTAATAGTTATTTAAAGGATAAGGTTAGTATATATATACAAGTAATTACCATTAGCTGCGAGTCTAAGCCATCATCAATTGTTTTTTTGCTGTTCTCCTCAGCATAGTCTTCCTCTTGGCATTTGCTATGCATCACTCGATTGCTAAGGAAAAAAAATATATATACAAATAAATGTCATTTTATTCCACAGGATGATCAAACTAGCATTGGTAGTGGAAGTGCTTCCACTGCTAGTCGCAATACAGGTCTCTTCGCTCTCTGAATCAATTGAACAAAGCATACAAGTGTTTCAGCCACACCCTACCTAAAACCGAAGAAGGAAATGATACGATTTAGAAACGGCTGTAAATGAAAATCGGTGGCCCTTCTCGGACACCGTACAAAACCTGCACCTTTTCCTAGTACTTCTCGAGTGCATACTTACTATTATTGTCTCGAAGTGTATTACTGCTCATCGAATACAATGTCTGGACGATTTTACGAAGGAACACCTGGTGCTTCCAGACAAAATACTACACCCACATCTAGACATTCAGCTTCTAAAAGCTCAGATACAGGAAGTAGTATACCCGTAATACAGGAGCAAGACAGAGTTCTTAAAAAGTTGTTGGCATTGGCAGAAAAGCAACAGGAGGAACTATCAGCAATTAAGCAAAATCAAGAATCACAAGCTCATCAAATTTCTGAACTGACAGCAAAAGTAGCAAGAGTATAGGGAATGGTAACTGAATGTGTCACCACCAGTAAAGGTAGCAAGAAGGTGCCAAAGAAAGTTCTGGTTTGTTGTGCCACACATACATGATTTCCACGATGGGGAGGCTCATACAATTTATAAAGAAACATATAGCAATCATTAAATGAGCTTACACTTGTATATATAGTAGTTTTTCCACATATTATAGAACAGTCAAACCATTTAGTGGGATAATCCTCCCCTAAATTCTTAAATCATTTATGCATAAAGCACTAATGTTTGTTTACTTTCGTCAAATATAATCGGTTTTCCCCCAAATTTATATAGAAACTGTAATATAGCATCATCATAATAATAATCATTTTCATTACGCAAAAGTAAAAGAATGTTTGAAGACTTTAATTTTGATGAAAGGTTAAATCTAATCACTGTCTGTTGATATTTCCTTAATATATATATCTTAATTTTATAGATATAACTCAACTCAAAATTGTCAAATATTGACAAGATCAAAAAAAGAAATTTTGCCTCTACGATTTGAGAAGCACGATGTGCACCGTACGTTATTATGATAATTTTTCATTATAATTAACTATGCATAAAATCATGATTTGCTTATAACTGTGGTTTCATGTTACTGCATATTAGTAGCCATTCACAGGCATTTTGAATCCAAAAAAGAGCTTATCGAGAGGATAAGTCTGACAAAACTTCACAAAAAAGAAGATCCTGTGCACTCAAACATCTTGTAGGTAGTGCAGAATGAATTGCAAATAGGGTTTTAACATAACATTGTAAAGAGAAATATTATTTTGGTGTGTAATTACATGTGTACATCTATAGTATAATATGTCATGTATATATAATTCGGCAGTGAATTCAAAATCATTATAATAATTATTTTAATAATTACTGAACTTGAAGTGTTTATATATATGCATGCAGGGTGTTTGTAAAACCTGGACTCTGGACTGGACTGGACTGGACTGGACTAGACTCGGATCAACTATAATATTCGCCACCTCATTAATTATGCACGGTAGGTGTGGCAGGTGGCTCACCGGATTCGCGCATCCAACTTCTCTATTGTACTGATGGGGACCCTACCGATAGAAAGCTAACCCTAGGATGTACGACCAAGGGACCCTATTTCCTGGGTTTTACATTTCTCCTCGACCTATTTCCTGGGTTTTACGTTAAACGGGTTAGTACAAACACCAGATCTTCATCGCTTGATATAATTATTATTTCATCATCCACCATCGTGGTACAGCCGATTCACGTGGTTTTAGTTAATTAATTGACAGTTACCAGTCCAGTCCAGTCCAGTCCAGAGTCCAGGTTTTACAAACACCCTGCATGCATGGTTATAGATTGTGTGTAATTAAGTTAAGCAGAAAAGTTTGAAAGAAAATGTATACGTATGCATGAATGTTTCTGTCTTATAGTCTTTTGACCGAAGATCAAAATGTGTGAAGGCAAATGAAGCTGAGTTATGGAAGCAACTGAAGTCACGCTCTGATGGTAATTATGTGTATGCATAATGTATGCTACAGAATAATTATTACTATCATCCTGATAATATGATTTGTAACTATATAATATACATTTTATGTATGACTATAGATTTGACAGCTTTCATTCATAAACTAGCGCCACAAACGAAAAAGAAAATCACCATGGATATGCAAAAAAAAGACAATTATTGCTTCTCCATCCAGGAGAAAACCACCCACAAATTGTCCAGATGCATTTTTACAATGCATAGATCTAGTAGAGGAAGATGATATCGATGACATGGAAATTGGAGCTAATACTGATATTAGTGATCATGATGAAGGAATATTAGTGAGAGCAGTGGTGATTTTGACATAAGCAGTTTACTTAGTAAATAGCTAGAACAGGACAGTTAACGCTTATTGGAAGTTTTTTTTCTTGTTGGTGATTTATCAATCCACGTACAAATATCAAATGCATTACAGCTTTGAATGAAAATCATGATATGTGCATACATGTGGTTAAATAATCGAAACGTATGCTATCTACTCTACATCACTGATGAGATAAATATTGCTAACTGCACACCAAAGAGAATAAATTCAACCGCTCAATTTGGCTGCCCTAAATTGATAAGTGCATAACGCAGGGGTTGTGTTTGTGGTCATATTGCATATCACCAATCACCAAAGCTGACTTTTTAGAATTTGAACATTGCTCATCTGTTTTAATGTGTGTTATTTGTTAAAAAAATTTCAACTAGTAAGGTTTTTTTTAATTCATGGTTGGTTTGTTTCTTTATCATAAATCCTTTTCCTACCTGTACACTTTAAAATGTGCCGTCCACTCTTTCTAAGCGTTCTGTAGTAATTTTTGATCTGGTTCTGCTTGTGCTATAACTTACAATTATGAAATACTTTTGATGTTTGTAATCATGGTGTGGTAAAATTCAAAACATGGTGCAACTTTTGTTAGAGCAATAACTAGTTGTTTTCTCTTTCTTTATTATTACACACATGGGAGACATATTGTGGCTGTTTTCCATTGCGTTGAGGGAGATCTTACAGAACAAGTGCCCATGTTGTTATATTCGTAAACCATTTTGGGTTATGTATTTCTGTTGCTTGTAGAATATAAATTGTTAGTCTACTTTAATGATGTTTGCTATCATTGAGCTGTATGTAGTTTGGCAGGTTTCTATAGCAATTTTTGAACAGTTTAACTGAGATTAAACAGCAAGTTGCTTTCATAAGGTCCTGTTCTGAATGAAATATAGACTGAAATTAAATTAGCAGGGTTTTTTGGTTAAATTTTCTGAACTAGAAGTATATTTCTGTCAATGAACTATTTTCTAAGATTAGCTTTATAACACTTGAAAACAGAGTGGGTGGTATGACGGGCCATAATTAGAACCCAAGTACTTTATTGTCTTTTGATGATTGCTTATAATAATATGATGTGGTGAGGATAAACAAAGACTCAATAGAGTCCATCCTTGGCATGTTGTATATACTTACTCAACACCTGATATACATGTGTATCAATGGGCAATGTGTGAATGTGATGTTCATTGACATATGTAGTACATGTGCAAATTGGAAAAAATGCTTTATATTTCATAAAACATAGCCTATATAATTATGAATGCAATATAGTACATATTATAGGTGCATTAATTAATGTCATTGTATTGATTACAATCTGCTATTCACTGGTGTGGAAATAGCCAGTCATGCAGGACATTGTCCGATAAATCTAGTAAATGTCCGGTAAATTTAAACTAAGCTGTATACAAAGTATATGGAGAGCAGGACAAGAGTGTTGAAAATAGCCCAAAATGTCCGGCAGTTGGCTCACTATTTCCACACCCTGCTGCCATTGGTTGTCAGTTATCTACAATTTATTTGGTAGATATGACAATATAAAAATGCTCAAAACATGTACAAGTACGTACCCATACCCTCAATAAACATGTCTAGAACACTAATTAATTAATCTTAGTGTATAGCTATAGTCCGATTTTCATGGAGATTTTAAAGTTTAACATAAATAAATTAAAAACCATAAACCGAATTAGTTGCTGAATCTGTGTATCTGTTCATGTGATTTGTGGTTTTTAATTTATTCATATTAAACACATACAAACTCCATTATACACACTGTAAGGATTAAATGACAATTGGAAAATCTGACAATAGCGATACGCTAAATATTCTATGTAGACATGTTTATTGAGTGTATGTGTACATGTTTTGACCATTTTTAAGTTATCATATCTACCAAATAACCAAAATGGCTACACGTAATCAAAAACATATGAACTCAGCACCTAAAAGTACACAAATGCACCATGTAACACATTCATGTGATTTGTGGTTTTTAATTTATTCACGTTAAACTCATACAAACTCCATTATACACAGTAACGATTTAATGACAATTGGAAAATCTGACAATAGCGATACACTAAATATTCTATATAGACATGTTTATTGAGTGTATGTGTACATGTTTTAACCATTTTTAAGTTATCAAATAACCATTAGGCCCTCAAAGGTCAATTGGACAAAAAAAATATCTTGTAATCGAAAAAATTCCCAAAAATATGAACTCAGCACCTAAAAGTACACATTCATATCATTTGTGGTTTTCATTTTCAACTTTTTGAATTCAAAGAGAAAAAAATGAACTTTCAGAGTAATGTTTTCACCCATCTCATAGTTAATTCACCATTGTCAAATGAAAATGTAGCGATACACAAATATTCTATGTAGACATGTTTATTGAGTGTATGTGTACATATTTTGATCATTTTTAGGTCATCATATCTATCAAATAACCATTAGGCCAATAGGACAAAAACAAAGATAAATGACTGTAACTAGAAAATGGCCGAAAAGTTTGACTCAGAACAACACTATTTCAGTATTTTATTTAAGACAATTTCTAATGTGCTTTTTACTACTTTCAAGGTCATTGTAGCTGTTGAACACACATGGCAATTTCATCCCATGTATGAGGTGTTGAGTAAGTATATACAACATGTCAAGGATGGACTCTATTGAGTCTTTGTTCATCCTCACCACATCATATGCACACTCATCACAAAGGAATAAACTACTTGGGTTCTAGTTTTTCCCTACATTCTGATAAATATAATAATATCTCAGAGCTAGTTTCGTCCGTCCTTAAGATACCATGACGACATTTCAAACAGCAGTAATGTAATTCATTACCTCATATAGTATACATCTAAAAGGACTACTGGTCTGTATGTTTGACAAAAATTGTTTCCTGTCATACCACCCACTCTGTCTTCAAGTCTTATGAAGCTAACCTTAGAAAATAGTTCTTTAATTAACAGAAGTATACTTCTACAATGTAGTTCTGAAAATCTAAAAAATAGCAAATTATTTTAACGATTACAGTCTATATTCACATTATAAAAGCAATTTGCTGTTTCTGTTGCTATAAAAACCTGCAAAACTAAAGTCTATTCACATTCACGATGGATTCAAACTAATGATGTGATGATATGTAATGCAGTGTATAGTATAATGTCATAAGCATGAGTATACTGTAACTCTAGATTTATAATGGAGCAATGGTGTGAAATTTGACAAACACAAAAAAGAACGGGAAGGATAATTATATAAAAATGGTACAGATTGTTCGTCATTTCAAAATAAAGTTATGAACATATTTCTGAGGACAAGGTGAATGTGAATGACCTTTACATATAGCTCAATGATAGCAAACATCTTTAAAGTAAACTAACAATGGATATTCTGCCTACATGTACGTCAATGACGATCAAGTGGTCAGGTAGATGTAAAAGGATCATGCTGATAGAACAGCATTTCTATATACAGGACACACACAACCTATGTTGTTTACATATTAACAAGGTCCTGTTCTTTGAGCATGATTCGATGTGAAAATTAACTATAATTATGGCTTGATAGGGATTAGTTTGATGAGGTGATGAAGTGTATAACAAGTCAGTATATAACATACATGAAGTATACATACCTTAGTAGTAACCACCAAACAGAATAATTTTAGCCACTCAGCTTGGCTGTCTTTTAAAGCACTCTTTTCAATCATGGAACTTCAGTCCACCATTCATATTCTATCAGTACATGAATGCCTGATCCAAACTAGTCTCGCGATCCAGCCTCTTCGCTTGTGGAGGAAGGGTCTTGTGAACTGCCTACAAGCTACTTGTAACTCGCTGCAAGAATCTTACAGCCCAATCAGATTACAGGAAAACTCGTTTAAATCATATTCATGGAGCACAAGATGGCGTCCAAAAGAGTAGAAATTCTCTTTGATAAAAAAATTGTTTGCTTAAAACTGTAGCTAGAAAATGGAATTGTGCAATATACTGGTGATAGAGAAGTTTTTGTAGCTTGGCCTGGTAAAGTCGTCAGTGTTCGTAAAATTATTTCACTGGCCAAAAAGTAAACTTTGCTGGAGTTTTCTGACAGCTGTCTTTTATGATTCAAGTTCTCGTGTTGGCAACCAAAAGTTCAGTTACAAAATTCAGGGAAGGTTTTATGCTGGAAGTGTAATTTCTGCTGAAGTTGATAGAGATAGGAAACATCAAGTCAGTACACATATAGTGTGACACTGAACTCAATAGTTTTAGGCTTTTAGCGCATGCAGAGATACTGAAATGTAAACTGACTAACTTCTCAGTAAGTATACATTCAGAATACTTGAAAATGACTCACTGTTCTTTCATTCAACAATCACTACTGTCTTTGTATTTCCACAAGAACGCAATCTTTATTAATAATTAACGTTATAAACGTAGTACAACGTGACGTCATTCAATAATTACAACCCAAGTTGCTTGTTGGCAGTTCACCAGACCCTTCCTCCACAAGCAAAGGGGCTGGCTCGCGAGACTAGATCCAAACTGAGTATGAATTAACACCAGTTGTTCAAGTCACAGTCTACACTAAGTCTGACCAACATAGGCTCATTTCTCTTCTACAAAATTTACAAAATTCACATTTCCTAACAAAATGGCGTCAAGTTCATTGCTCTGTGGTCTGTTCTATTATCTCTTCATTCTCGGTCTCCAGAATAAATTTTTCTCTCCTGTTTACTCAGACTACTTGGGTTTACCGTCATCTATACCCCTATCCTTCTTTTTCACTCCGTGTGTTGTTTGTTTTCCAGATGCGCTACTTTCACATCTTTCACACTTGGTTATTGGTCCTTCTGTCAGTCGGCTCTCTACACATACACCTCAAAGACTATTCTCCAATAGTAACTGTGTCCTGAGTCGATTGTCTTCACACCGTCACTTAGCCCTATGCTATGTTGGTAACATCGAGAGCAACCCTGGTCCCAATCTGAGCTACCCATGTGGTGTCTGCAACATATCAGTTACTTATAGCCATTCGGATATATTTTGAGATTCATGTTCTCTGTGGTTTCATACCAACTGCATTGGTATGAGCAGCACTGAATATGACAGACTATCTAACTCTAAGGATGACTGGTACTGCACTCAGGCTGAAACCAACTGTGAGCTGCTGTGGGTGGAGCTAACTACAACTTTAAGGAATATTTTAGTTGGAATGTTCTACCGTCCTCCTAACTCAGGCTTGAACCCTCTCTGTGAACTGAAGTCATCTTTAGTGAGCATTCGTGACTCTTCCTCGATCATCCTGACTGGAGATTTTAATCTTCCTGACATTTTTTGGTTGGATTCTACTGATTCAGCTGTAGCTAGATCTAAGGAAGCCAAATTTATAGCCGATATCCAACAGGATAGTGCACTCCACCATCTAGTCCAAGAACCAACAAGAGGTAGCAATACACTAGATCTGTTGTTTACGAATGTTGGGGACATGATCAGAGATGTTAGAGTGATAGATGGAATTATTGGGAGCGATCATGATGCTATCCAATTTGATGTGAGCACAGTTAGATTGCACATATCAAGGCACAAACGTTATTGTTATAGCTTTAAGAAAGCTGACTTCACTTTATTTAGGACAATCCTTAGCAAGATTCCATGGGATTGTTGTGTTTTAAACAACAATGTGGAGGAATGTTGAATGAAATTTAAGGATATTTTGTTTAGTGTGGCAGACCAATGTATTCCCAAAGTTGTCCTACACAGAAGGAAGCGAACGAACTGGTTATCAGATGAGACACTTAAGCTAATTAGGAAAAAGAAACGATTATATAAGCGGGTAAAGTGTACTGGGGAAGAAAGTGACTTTCAACGATATAGATCGGTGAGTAATATTGTTAGAGGTCTGACCAGGAAAAACCATTATATTCATCTGGAGGAGATCTCTCTTGACCTGCACAAAAATCAAAGGGCTTTTTGCAGAATATAAGAGGGGCCAAGTTGAGCATCCTTCACCTTACCTGCAGGAATAAAGTTCTTGTCAATGCTGTTGATAAAGCCAAAGCCTTAAATACATACTTTTGTTCAATTTTTACTAGTGAAGATAATTCAATGCTTACCAAATTACGGGATGAGCTTATGGATTCGTTGAGTAATGTGAGTATTGATGAAATATCCTTCACTGAGCATGAGGTATATGAAGAACTCTGTAAAATTGACATCAATGAAGCTTGTGGCCCAGATGAAATTCCCAGTAGATTGTTGAAAGAAGGTGCAGCATGGCTTATGGAACCCATTTCCAAACTTTTTACAATGTCTATGCAAACTGGAGAACTACCAAAAGAATGGAAAAGAGCCAACATTACTCCCGTGTTTAAAAAGGGGGATAAGAGGATTCCCTCTAATTATCGTCCAATAAGCCTCTCCAGTATATTTGTAAACATGCTTGAGCGTTTGATTCATAATCGAATGTCTGAATGTTTGAATACGAATAACTAACTTGTGTCTTTTCAGCATGGTTTTCGTAGGGGCCACTCCTGCCAAACCCAGCTGTTATCTACTGTTCATGATTGGGTCAAGTCAATTGATGGTAAAGCAAACTCTCATGTAATTTTCTTAGACCTCTGCAAAGCTTTCGATTCTGTCCCACACAGGCGGTTGCTCCTAAAATTGGAGCATATCGGCGTCAGAGATACCCTACTTCTCTGGATCGAAGCATTTTTAAGTGATCGTGAACAAAGAGTTCTTGTTGATGGTCATTCTTCAGATTGGGCACAAGTAATATCGGGTGTACCTCAAGGATCCATTTTGGGACCTTTGCTCTTCCTTGTATACGTAAATGACATAGGAACAAGTCTTAATTCAACTGTAAAACTATTTGCTGATTATTGTATTCTCTACTGTGAAATAAGGAACAATGATGATGCATAGTTACTCCAATGTGATTTAAAAAAATTATACCTCTGGACTCAGCAATGGCAATTAAAACTAAATGTGTCCAAGTGTAAGGTTATGAGGATAACGAAAAAGAAGATATTTATCTCCTTTGATTACAGACTCAATGACCTTTCTCTTGAAATTTCTTGGAATCAAGATCACTCAGAGTTTATCTTGGTCGAAACACATATTGGAAGTTTCTTCCAATGCAACTAGATTGCTTAATCTGCTGAGACGAAATATGAGTGGATGTAGCAAACAAGCAATGTCAAGGGCATATGTTGCTCTGGTTTGACCACAACTGGAGATTAGTGTTCCAGTATGGAGCCCTTATGACAAAGTTTCATGTGACTCGATTGAAAAGGTTCAGAAGAGAGCAGCTCGGTGGATATGTGCAAAGTGGGACAAAGATAGTTTTGAATGGTCTCATTCATACGATTATTGCTGTCTTGAGCTGGGATGACAAACCCTTAGGCAAAGAAGAAATCTGCTGATTTGCTGTCAGTTATACAAGATGGTTAATCATCTGGATTGTTTGGTATTTGAGGACTATTATTCCTTTAATACTTCTATTACTAGATCCCATAGGTATTGTATAAACCTGCTACAGTCACGAGTTAATGTTTATCGATATTCCTTTTTTGTTAATGCGCCATTCCTATGGAATGCACTCCCTTTACATGTAGTGCTAAGTGGCTCGTATCATAGCTTTAAAAGTAAACTTAAACAGATACTGTAATATTTGTCAGGTATTATTTGTTTTTGTAATATTAATGTAGTTTAAATGAGACAAATATTGGAGTACTTTAAGCCATGCAGTCTAGGAGACCAAATTTATGTTCCATTGTGTACCAGTCTAGCGATTGCATTTCAGGAATCATAGGGTCTAGCGATGGTTCTCACTAGGTTCCTATAACAAGGTGATACACATTTGTATTAGCTGCTAGCACTCTTCTTAGTGTACCCATAATACCTTTCTTTAATTTCTTTCATAAGGAAAATTTACAATGCCTGGATGATACTGATATAATCATAATATCTGCCAAAATCTGAATCACACTGTCTTTCATCATCAGTTCTTTCTGACCTCCCACAATCTTAGCCTTCTTTTTAAGAGGCACTTTTATACACATGGATACAAATGGCTTGGCTGCATATAATTAATAATTCATTAATAATCTATAATGAAGTTTTAAGCCTTTAGTGACGAATGATAAGTACACCATTTATGACGAATGTTGTGTATACATTTCATAACAAATGAAACGCTATTTTGTTTTTAAAAGCTGTTCAACCAACCTTTCACAAAGACAGGATAATAAATTTGCTTTTAAATGGTACAAATATCAAAACTAAACAGTGAAAGTTAGAATTAAGTGATTAGCGATGCTAAGTGTGGGTGATGTTACCGATTACTGTACTTTCAAACACTGATCTTGATGTTTTCCCACATCTATCAAAACATGATTTGTTATGTTTTGCTTTCTTAGAAGGTCCTTTGTGTAACTCTCTGTAGGGGTGAAGTGGAATTTGTTTTCCAATATGCACACTATGATCCCCATCACCTCCTAACATCTTTGAAATTCACATTTTGCCCTCTTCATCAATGAATTTTATAAACAAAAGCCTGCCCTGACAAAATTGTGTTGATCAGTCCAGTGATGTGATGTTTATAAATAGTCATAATAATGTGTAGATTACATAAGATTCAAACAATGTGATATCACTTCCAGGTTAATAGGTTTATCTCATAGATACACACCCAGGAAACATTATAATAATAATTATCTGATATATTTTATTAAGTGATTCAAAACTGAAGATGAGAACCAACATATAATGCTAAACAGGATATTAAACATGAAGTAAACCAGGAGCATATGAGTGCCGCGAGCGTTAAACTGCACTAACCATCTGTTGTCGAATCACACTTTCAGCAAAACTCCAAATATGGTCAAAATGTTGGGTTTAAGATAGGTGTTCTGAAGTGGGTGGGCAATTATTAGAATCTAGTCAATGTCGAAGGAGAAGAACAGCCTGTCAAGCCACAGTCCTGAGCAGATTCGTTGTTTAGTCGAGATGAAATTGTGATCAAAAGAACCAATGCACAGATTCTGGGATGGAACATTTCAAATGGGACACTTCAATACTAATTCGAAAGCCCGAAACCTAAGTTCTACAAGACAAATAAGAAACTCGAGAAGAAAGCTTGAATACAAGGCAGTTTCAAATCCCGGTCCATGTAACAAACTAATCATCATGTGCTTATTTCAATAGAGATATTGCTTTTGTTGTTGTCACCATGTAGAATCAACGCCCTGACAGCACTTTGACACTTGTTACAGAGTTTAGTAGCACCTATCCTTTGCTGATACTAGTATCGTTTCTGCCTGGAAAGAAGTGAGGGATTATACAGACTCATCTTGTCAGACGGACATGATAGTCGATTTATAATATATCTTCAAAATAATTTTTTAATTTTTTTATTTTTGCAAACACTTATCACGCCTACTTAAATCACTTACGCAATCACTTACAGAGGTTTTCCATGTAAGGCAGTTTGCAAAGGTGTGATTGGACAACAGATGGTTTGCAAAACATACTGGAGTTTGATGCTCTTTCGTGCCGTTTCGCAGCACTCATCAGCTCATCGGTAAACAGTGATCATTATCTGTCAGGATTATACATGTATTTATATATATATCATCATGATTTGAGGTTTGTGTGTTAAATATAAATTTGAACATTCAATTAAATGATCATGATGAATGTGAATGATCTTTAATGTAGTAATATAATGTATTATTTTATATATTTAGGAAGAGATCATGAAGTTGAGGAGTGTCTGTGGTATTTGAAGAGGACCTGCCTATACATATGACAAATCTCTGAAGAAAAAGACATTAGAAGTGAAGTATTTTCTTCTGTTATGAAGGTTCAATGGATGAACGGATGGATGGATGGGTGGATGGATGGAAAGACAGATAGATGGGTAGATGGATGGATGGATGTATGGATGGATGGATGGGTGGGTGGATGGATGGATGTATAGACAGATGGATTGAAGGATGGGTAGATGTATGGATGGATGTATTGATGGGTGGATGGATGGGTGGATGGATGGATGGATGGATGGATGGATGTGTGGATGGATGGAAAGACAGATAGATGGGTAAATGGATGGATGGATGTATGGATGGATGGATGGGTGGGTGGATGGATGGATGTATAGACAGATGGATTGAAGGATGGATAGATGTATGGATGGATGTATTGATGGGTGGATGGATGGATGGATGGGTGGTTGGGTGGGTTGATGGATAGACAGAGGGATGGAAGGATGGATAGATGTATGGATGGATGTATTGATGGATGGATGGATGGATGGATGGATGGATGAATGGATGGATGGATGGACTAATGTGTGAATATGTGAATTGATTGTTGTATGGATGGATGTATTGGTGGATGGATGGATGGATGGATGGATGGATGGATGGATGGATGGATGGGTGGATGGATGGATGAATGGATGGATGGATGGACTAATGTGTGAATATGTGAATTGATTGTTGTATGGATGGATGTATTGATGGATGTATGGATGTATTGATTGATGTATCGATGGATGGACAGATAGATGGTAGGATGGGTAGATGGATGGGTGGTTGTATGGATGTATGGATGGATGTATTGCTGGGTGGATGGATGGTTAGATGGATGGATGGGTGGATGGATGGATGTATAGACAGATGGATTGAAGGATGGATAGATGTATGGATGGATGTATCGATGGGTGGATGGGTGGCTGGGTGGGTTGATGGATAGACAGAGGGATGGAAGGATGGATAGATGTATGGATGGATGTATGGATGTATTGATGAATGTATCGATGCGTGGATGGATGGATGTATGAATACATGTATTGATTGGTGGATGGATGTATTGATGGATGGGTGGATGGATGGATGGATATGTGCATGGGTGGACAAGTGTGTTGAACATGTATAATAATTTTTGTCACTTCTTAAATTTTTAAACAGGTTTGTCTTGAATATGCTCTACATGTACATGTTCATACCAAGATATTGGTGTATTCCTTCTCTCAGGTATATGTACACCTGTCTGTTTGTTCATCTGTACTGTACATGTATGTCTGTTTGTCTAAATGTCTGTCTGATCATATGTACACATGTCAATTTGTTGTTTGTCAATATGTACATGTACACATGTCAGTTTGTCCAATGTCTTTTTATTGGTTTGTCTATCATAGAAGGATTTGGCTTGTGAGTGTGTCCGCACTTACAATAGTACACTTTTAGTATTTCAACATTGTTTAGTTATTAATATCATGACTCCATTGTACATGTATAGAAGTGTTAGTACAAGAAGATTCAGTGGTTTCAGAGATGTGTTGATGAAGTCACACAGGGTAACTGGGTAATACCAGCTCTTGTACAAGTGGGAGAATTTGACTTTTATACATTGAGGTAAAGTGATTTAGATCAAAATCATCATTAATTATTTCATAAACTATCTATGATCTATAGTATAAGTCAATAAAAATGTATCTTTTCATATTTGTAGTATGACTGTAGTACCGAATGGACCACATTGTCCTCTTAACGTTGTGTTAAAGTGGTGTAATTGTGTTTAAACATTTAATTGATGTTTATAATTTTAATTAACACTGAAAAATGTGTGCAAGCAAGTCTTTGAATAAGCCAAACAGCCAGGAGTTTACTGTTAGATTACCTGTTTCTTGATGTATCCCGGCACCAGCAGGATTACATAAAATTATTCTATGGTTTATCATTATTGGAGTTGGGTGTGGTTTTTTATTTATAGAACAATTGTTACTATTTATAGTAGCAATCATTACATCAAGAAACTATTGGTATATTTACTCAGAAGAATTCAGATCTAAACAAAGTAGATGTGGCAGAAGCTTAAGGCTCTGTGAAATATCGTGTGCAGTCACATATTCCATATTTGACAAAGAAGGGCATGACCACTTAAGGTGGGTGAGTTGTATCAGATTATCCTGCCAACACAGATGTTAGGAAAGGCTTTAAGCTTGCTTTGAAGTTAGCATAAGGACTGGTGAGTATGTAGACAACTCCACGAATAGAGTCTTACAAATATGAAGCTTCAGTTTTCTTGGTGAATACTTGATGGTCACTTTTTTCAGTTATAAAAATGGAAATTTAGTGTCTGCATACCATTCATATGATCTATCAATGAATATTTAATTAATGTTTCAATTGAATTTTAATTTATGCATGTGCATTTTTGATAAGCTCATATATAGAAAACCATTGGCCCAAAGAGATTACTATTTGGCACATTTCTCTGTTTGGGCCAGATGATTCAGTTAATTATGATTATACATGTACATTCATCCATTCACATCCATTTCTCTAATCATTCATCTATCTATCTATTCATCTTTTCATCTATTCATTCATCATTACATCCATTTGTCTGTACATCTATTTGTCTATCTACCATTCATCCATCCACACACACTTTTCATTTTTATGTTAATAATTTGTTGTCTCAAATATATTGTAGAGTATGATGACCAATATATGGAACAAAGAACCATATGTCCTCATGAAAAGTATAAACAAGAACTAGTGGACATTAAAATAATGTATACTTATGGAGGAAACAAAGAGTTATTGAGGGACATCTTGAGTTAATGAGAGAAATCTACTCAAGATTCTATCCACTGGTTAGCAAGACATTATGTAGTAATATATTTTTGTATGTATGTCTATCTGATTGTCCATCTATCTATCTATCTATCTATCTATCTACATGTATCTCTCAGGTCTCCAATTCTTGAGTCAAATTTTTGATTTTTGTTGTAATGCTGTCACATACACTAGAGGGTAATCAATCTTGCACTAACCTCTAACTTTCCAAGAGACCATCACATACTAGAGGTAAGTATTCTAGCTGTCTGTCTAGTTGTCTGGACATCTGTTTGTCTGTGTGTTTATTTATCTCTATATGTTTACCATCCCTCCTCCTCCTCTTCATTCTTCTCCTCTTTGTATCAGTTGATTCATTTGAAGTTAATGACATCAGTTGTGATGAGGGTTACACAGAGTAACGTATTTCAAGTTAATGTTATTGAATATGGCAGAATGAACCTTGAATTCTGATGTATCAATTACATGTACATATGTATGTACATGTATGTATGTACATGTATGTATGTACATGTATGTATGTATGTTTGTAAGTGCATGTACTATCTATGTACATGTACATGTGCATAATATGTACATACAATATATCATCGTCTTTCAAGTGCTGAATAGTCTACTGGAAACATTACAAGATTGTTAGTTTCATATATGTCCTCTACCAAAATATAAATATAATATACTACATTCCAAGGCATATTAAAAGTAGTTTTATTACGAGTACAAATTTACTTTAAGTGAAATTCTGTTAAACAATTGTCTCTGTTTTGTTTCTTGACCTAGTCAAAGAATACTTTCAGTCACTTTACACTAGTGAATGGACACATTTTGTATGTGAAACCATTGCATAGCATCTTTATGTTTTCCTTCTACTGCAGAGATACTTCATGTATGTTAAAATGGTGTTTCATTGTGTGCTATCACCTGGTCCTAGAACAAACTAAAATAACTAAAATAAACAATACAAGTATATCTTATATTATAGTGTTACGGATTTGTGGAGTTCCTCGAACACCAGATGGCAAATGATCCATTGATAGCTTGGCGTGAGCATTGCTGTAGGAGTGTGGTAAATTTCTTGCGGGTGGGGTTAAGTAGTTTCTTTAGGGTTTTGAAGCCAGCCTCATTCACTAAACCTCTTGAGCCCACCTCCAGTGTTGTGAGTGTTGACCAGTAACCATTCTCACTTGCTGGTTTTAAAAGATCTACGTATTTTCCTTCCTTGCGTTTGACTGCTTTATCAGTGTTAGATTCAAATGGGATGGTAAGCTCTATGATATGGATTAGTTTCTGTGTCTCATCCCACCAGATGATATCTGGACGCTCACTACAGGGTGTAATGTGTGTTGGGAAGTCGTATGAAGTATTATCTATCTATCTATCTATCTATCTATCTATCTATCTATCTATCTATCTATATCTATCTATCTCTCAATATTTCTATTTATCTATACATGTATATCTATGTATATATGTACATCTATCTGTTTATTCATCTACATGTATTTCTTCAATATGTACAATATACAATCTTTATTGTCAGTGTGTCATAAAGTATTGTCATTCAACATCTAATGACTATCTGTCTATCTATCTATCTACACGTGTCTTCTATCTATATATTTATCACTTTATCTTTCTGTTTTTCTACATGTATCTATTTATCTGTCTATCAATCTATTTCTCATACAGATTGAATGGTCATTGAATGTACCTCAAAGCTTTTGAATTTCAGTACATTAGTGTATAGTGTTGATGAGAGTTATATTCAACTAATAATATCATAATTATCCTAATAAAGTACTTATGTGATTCATTGATGATCAGAAGATTTGTAAAGGATGTCCACACAGGTTTGTATACATATATGTGTATATATATATGTATGCATGTACTATGGATGGTAGTGAATAGTTGTTTTGGTTTTCGAATATTTGTTCTATTTTGGTCAAACATTTTCATTTAAATTGTCACCATTCTGCTATTTTGTACAGGAAATGGATGAAATTCTGTATCTAAGAAGCTTAATAATAACTGACACACACGAACACCAAATTTCATTGACTCCACTGCAAAAACTAAATCGTTAAAATAACCATTTTATTGGTTAGTACAGTTGCAAGGAAAAGCATGAGTTTTAATTTAGATTGTCAATTGTCATAGAGGATGTTGTGGCTACATGCATGATGTTACTATGACATAATGTGCACCAAATATTGAAATGCATAATTAAATTATGTGTTTACAGGTTTACAAATCCTTTTGATGGCCAGATACAATTACATATACTTTAGTATAAATTATACCAAACCTTTGACATGAAATATGAGTAGACAGCACCCTAAAACTATATAGCTTCAATTGTTATTGAATATAATTAGTACAAAGTATCTATGGTATTACATGTATTTATCATGAACAACAAACTAATTGTTAAATCCTTGCAACTACATGTATACTAACCATTAAATTAGTTATTTTAACTATTTTGTTTTTGCAGTGTCCCTGTACAAAAAGGTTGAATGGTGAGCACTTACATGTATAGATACATACATACATACATACATACATACATGTACATACACCTGCACATACATACATACATGCATATGTACACACAAGTGTACATATATATATATACATACACGTGCACATACATACATATATACATGTTCATACATACATACATCCCTCTCAAGCTCTTGATAAACCTGGGCTAAGCTCAAGCTTGAACCAACCCTGGTACATGTACAGTACGTCTCAATAAAAAGTTAACGTTCTGTTGTACGAAACGGATCGTACAATGTTGCCAACTACGGTCTTTTTCCGGCTAAAACGGGTTTCCAATTACACGTTTTAATAAACGATAAATCGTTTTTACGGTAGGATATCACGTGTAAAAGTCGGAAGTCCACGTGTAAGTGCCAGTCGTTGAAACGTCGTTGAAACGTCATCGAAACGTCTTGTTTGTTCACTTGTTGTGACAATTTTCTGGGATGTCTTTAAGAACACTCAAAGTTTCAGGTAACAAGAAGCTATGAGTGTGAAAATATTACTCATTAATCAATCGTATTGTTAACAGCTCGATGGTTTTTATAATATATTGGCCCACTGAAGACGCACTCTCTCTTGTAAAAGAAGATAACGTTATGTCGTAGAAATTGGTAAGCTTTATGTTATGCAATACAAGTATAATATATAATTATACAAATTATATATGTAATTATAATATTGCAATTTGTATTGGTAACTGATATAATATATATATATATTCATTTTGTGGTGCCCACCCACGCTTTTAAGTAACTGATAAAATTGAATGATACTGTATAGTTTAACTTAAAAGTTGAGTTGTATAAACAATGTGGTTGTAGGTTTGTGTTAATATATGTGAGTTGGTGGTACACTGATGTAATAATATATAAATTGTATTAGCTATGAATCTCATTATTATAGTTGCAGTACAGGGATCTGAATAGGTTTCGGCTGGATAGAGAAAAAAAGATCTGTAGTCAAAGAGAAAGTAATCTACTGAGCAGACTTGTTGTATCACTGACTTAGAAATCACTTAATTTGAGTTGTATCATTGGAATTAGAAAATCAATTAATTAAAGTTGTATCATTGACTTAGTAATAAAATGTTAAGAAGTTTGGTAATCATGGAAATAAAATTTCAGTACTAAATGTTTGGTAATCATGGAAATATAATAACGATTTGAAATAGCTAAATGTTTGATAACCATGGAATAAAATTTCAATAATAACTAGCATTATAAATGTTTGATAACCATGGATATATAATCACTAACAATAGCAAGAAACTACATACAACTGAAAGTATAGTATTATCACCATTTGAACTACAGATGTCTTGAGTAAATCCTGCATGGTTCCATGACCTACATACAAGATAAAAAATGTGTAAGATAATATTAATGTTTATAGCATAACTAGTGAAATCTTTTGTGTATTCTGTAGCTTTTAAAAAAGCTGTTTGAACAGATAAACAGAAACAGAGTGACTTAGCTTTGAAAAACTCATTTGCTCCTCGACTATCTGTTTGATTTCTTCTGTAACTTTTGATGGGCGTCCAGATCCTGGTCTCCTCGTAATACATCCAGTATTTTTGAAGCATTCCAACAACTTGTATATCCCTATATTGGTAGATGTCAATCCTTCCTTTGCAAGAATTTTTTGTATTGTTGGTGGCCTAAACCCCTTCCAATTAAGGTACAGTATTCTCTGTTTCTTGTAGAACGAGTAAACCATAGTAAACAAAAGCTAAAAGAACACCTAACAAACGAATGAAGCTGTCTCACATGACCAAAACAATTGTAACTACGGACGCACGTAGCAACGGCGTAGTAACGAGGTAGCAAACAATGGTGCCTTACGGTAACACAACGATTGACTGCGTATCATAGAACGATCTGTTTTGTACAACAGAACGTTAACTTTTTATTGAGACGTACTGTATATATATACATGTTAGTGTGCTTAGTCATTACAATTAATTTGTGGTTGCAAGTGATATCTTAACAAAACAAAATATTACAGAACTGACTACGAAAACAAAGTGACATCATATAGCCACTTTACAATATGCTCCTTTGCTTATATTTGTGTAGATATTCTCATTCCAGTTCTCGAAGACCACATGATTGATAGAGGGGGAGCAAGATGAAGTTGATGAAAGGAAAGTGGAGAAGGAAACACAAAGTAGTTTTAACATGAACAGGAAATGTTAATATCCATTGTTTGTTGGACTACTATTAAACTATAGTTGTTAATTATAAGCTTTTCGTAATTCAACGGACAGACTTGCAAGATTACAAAATACTCAATACACTTATATATACAAAGAATGCATTGCTATTAATATTCTTGAAAATAGTGGCTTCAAATTATTGGCTGATTTTCCTTCATTTTCAACATCTTCAGTTGAATTGTGTGCTCGCTCAAATATTACATTCTTCCATACTCTGAAGAAGACATCAAATTTTGATATAACAATGTTGAAAATTTCTTTCATCCACGTTATCCTATGCTGCATTCAGCTTCCTCTCCAGGGCAGTAGAGCAGAGTATTGACTTGTGAAGATACATAAAGGGCTCTCAAGCCTGGAATTGAATATGAGCAATGACTTGCCCACCATTATTTGCAACAATGTAGGTGTTAACAGTTTATTATTGAATGGACAGACTTGCAAAAATAAAAAGTACACAGTAACATATGTACAAAACAGACTATATATAACAGACATTGACTGTATTACAAAATCATGGCTAACAGGCAATGTGACTACATAAATAGCAATAATAATTTATTGTGTCGCTTATAGGTAACATAGATATAATTGTCAACTATGCAACACATACAACTAATACATTCAAAACAACATAATTAGTGTAAATATGTCCAGTTGTCAAAAACAACAGTAATTTAGTCTCTATACATGTGTTTGCATCTATTGTTCAGTTAATGTTTCTACAATGTGTACATATTGATCTATTCATGCAGAGACTGACTTTTTAATACATAAGATCATTCATTTGCTTTGATTTTAAAATGTCTAAGTGAAGTTACTACAATTTAGCGACAAGGAAGGCAACACATTTTGGAAATACTATTATATCAGATGAGCTGTAAACAATGGTGTGTTGGAGTGGCAACAATGTGTTGTGTTTAGAGTGTTGTAACTGAGTTAATGTTGTTGTTAGAGTATAATAGTGTTACCATGACACACCAAGAAAATATATCACATATATCTTATGCGAAGATAAAGCATTAATGTTGTGGTAACACCACTTGTTAACTATAACACAGTCACGTCAAGTGGTAAATCATGGTGACATGTGTTTGTTTTGCACACAAGAAATTATTATAATGACATATAAAACTATGTTATATATAATTTACACAAAATAGGGCTATAGTATAGTCAAAAATAAATAATATTTCTAAACAATAATATTCCTCATAACAATATATTAAAAATTGTTTGAGGAATTTGGAGATGAGTACAAGCCATGAGGATGAAGTCAACTAGTTTAGAATGGCTGACCAGCCATGGGTCACAGTTATGTTTGAAAGGTATGACATATGAATGTAAATGATAAGAATATTCTTTGTGAATTTTAACTTCAAACAATAAGACTGTTTGTACACAGTATACTAAACATTTCTGCAAACACAGTACATCCTCAATTCCAATTACTACAACATATGGAGATTTGAATAACAGACCATCAACTTTAATCCTGTTTGTTCTATATAATTATTTCAGTTAGTTTGACATTGGTTGGCACTTGTAAATTGTACAAAAATTATTATTATGAAGGTACTAATTTTATTGCCTAAAATGAATAATTACTTAGTGAATACCTATGTATTTCATCTGGAAGTACGTTGTACTTCATCATCATACCAAAATGGTGTGTTGGGAGTTGCTATTGTATGACCAAAATGCAAAAAAATAATATTGAAATTGATTGAAAGTTGAGTAATTATCACCTGGGTCAACCTCCCAAGATGTCTCTTGACCATAATTGAGTGACAAATAACACTGATGAAGTTGATGCCTAAGTGCTAGAGAATAACAGATATTTGTGAAGTTTCCAAGAATGTTAGATAAGTGTTTGAAGTATTTATGTTTTGCTTCAAATCTAGCAGTCCAGTGTTGAACTAATGGTCCATACCTACAATAATGTATAATGTATAATAATAAAAGTTAATTAACATTATCTTATTGCATACTTTAATATTAGTCATGGCAGGTGAACCATACTGTGCATTTTTGGAGTAACAGATATACAAGGGTTAGTGTGATTTAAATGACACATGGAGGTCTGAATTCAAAGCCTCTAAATATCCACATATATATTGTGGAATTCATTTAGAAAACAAAATGTCCATGATTTCCAGTAAGCAGAGATAGTTTGACCAATGTTTATCATCATTAGAAATAAAATTGTTATAATTACAACATGCATAATTATACTAAAGTACACACCTATTTAATTATGTATCCACACTCACTATCTGACCATTTTGTTAGGAAATCACTGAAATTTGGAGTGCTCTTCTTGAATACCAAATTTCAGTGTGTTCGTGTACAAAACATTTGGATAGCAAGCAATTTTAAACAATGGATACATTATTAAGCACATACATGTGAACTCAACATGAACATATACATAGACATGAAAATTAATTGACTTATATTCTGTACTATTAAATTTTGCTTATTAACAGACAAGAAAAAAGTAACTAACCATGCTGTCGTAGTTTTGATTCTGGTGAATGTAATGCAATCCTAGACAATGAAGATGGTTTGTCAGCATCAGTAAAACCAGTACAAAATTCTCATCCAAAGTTTCAAGTGAAAATAATTTCTTTTCATTCACAAAATACTGTAGTTAAGAAATCAGATAACAGTAAGAATATATTACGAACTCACATTTAACATTAGTTTAGTTTCCAAAGGTAAGACACCTTCCAGTAGATCGTGCATTATATCTGGGATAAGTCCAGAGCTGACATCAAAGTATTGAAGTTCACTCAATAACGACTTCCTGTTAATTCCAAACACCAATGAGAAATGAGATGACAGCTCAGGAATAGATTTCAGCAAATGACGGTGATGGCTATAACTGTCAAGAGTTCTTAATTCAAAGTATCGCTCGTTAAACTACAGGAAACAACCAGACAATGAAAATATAGTAGTATTTAAATTTGATATAATTTTTCAGCTTACATTTTTTTGAATGTCTTCATCTGTTCCAAGACATATAGCTACAACATTTTCGAAAAAGCCATTGAACTTTCTTTGAAACCTCCTATAGCTTGACTAGCAGGATTACCTGCTGACAAAACTGATACTGTCCCCCTAAATTTACATACATGGTCATCAATCATGAATTCCACTCCCTCTTCCTGAGTTGTCAATAATAAATAACTGTTCTTGTATTATTATAATCACGATAAACTTACTGATTCCAATAACTTTGTCATTTATAAATGGTTGTAGCATTTTGTCAATTCCATGTTTTGCAATAAAAGAGCACTTCACCAGAGCTAAAAGCAGCAACTTTGAGTGGTATTTTGTTTCCAAGAATGCTCCTGTACAGTTATGTTAGTAATATGATTGAACATTAAGTTTAAGAAATCAAGTATCACCTAATTTATGTTTCTTCCTACGCGAACCAAGAGTGTTGCAAACCTCTAGCTCGTCATAGTATAAAACTATCTGTAAGGCTGTGTGGTCTGATGAATATAGTAGATGTTCATTGAAAACAGTAATACATAATATAACTAGGAGCTTATGAGTGCTGCGAAGCGGCGTGAAGGAGCGTCAAACTGCAGATAAGTGTTCCGAAGTGGGTGGGCAATTATTAGAATCCAGTCAAGAAAACAATGTCAGAACAGTCAAGCCACAGTCCTAAGCAGAAGCATTGTTTAGTAGAGATGAAATGAAAAGAACCGATGCACAGATTTCTGGATGGAACATTTCACAATTCATTTCATAAACACTAAAAGATATCTATATCAACCTCCTGACTTATCCTGTGTCTTCTCATTCTATGTCTAACTCTATATCAGATGTTAGCTGGGCTCGATCAGTTAGTCTTACCCATGTTTATCTTGCTGAAATACTACTCATTTTACTTCATTATTAAATTCAAACTTGTTATACAGTCAAGCAATTGTGGATGTATAGACACTTCAAACTAACTGGAAGGCCGAAATGCAAGTTCTACAAGCCAAGAAAATCGAGAAGAAAGCTTGAATATAAGGCGGTTTCAAATCCTGCTTAAGGTAACAAACTAATCATCATGTGCTTATTTCATTAGAGATATTGCTTTTCTTGTTGTCTATTAATAGTCCTTTTGTACACCCTGTAGAATCAACACACTGATAGCACTTGGACACTTTTGTTACAGAGTTTGGTAGCACCTATCCTTTGGTGACTATAATAGTATCGTTTCTGTCTGGAAAGAAGTGGGGTATTATACAGACTCATCTTGTCAGACGCACACGATAGATTTTTACAAGAATAATAAAAAACGTTTTCAATAAAAAGGAAAGAAGATGTAGGGATGTCAAAACCCAAAAAGCATGCAAACAAGGTTGAGAAGCTAACATAGAACCCAAAATCACTTCCATATAACCCTACATAAGTACTTACACTCCTATAAAACAAAATACAAAGAGCTGTACTTATGTAGGGTTATGTGGAAGTGATTTTGGGTCCTATGTTAGCTTCCCAACATTGTTTGCATGCTTTTTGGGTTTTGACATCCCTACATCTTCTTTCCTTTTTATTGAAAACATTTTTTATTATTCTTGTTTCCATTGCTTTTTTTTTCTGAATGGTGTTTTTGTAGATTGATATATATCATTATGAAATCATACAATCATAAATGCATTAATTTGTTCATCAATAAATGTCAGTCTTTTGTATTTATGTATTGATTATCATTCTCTTTCATTTACAGATGATGTATATTCTCTATTTCACTTACAGCACTGTCTGCCCATCCTACAAGAAGTAGTGTCAGTCACTGTGTCTACCGTTCAGTATTCCAATGCTTATAATATTATTATACAATGGCTTTATTATATAATTATTATGTTCATTATTATAAAAATGTATTTCCTCACAAATATTATCACTATGCTTATGCAACAAGCACTTCCACCTTTTCAGCTACGATGTTCCTAGTACACGAATGCGCATGCGTAATTAAATTCCTCTTAGGAAAATGGCGTCCAATTCTATATCAAATCTTTGTAGTCGTTGAAACTGTCTTCTTTCATAGTATCTGTGAATATCATCTCGATACTTATAAACCAGAATTTTACTATAAATGCGACTGGAATGGTGCTAGAATCATTGTCATATTTCAACAAACAAAAAATGATTTGTCTGAAAAAAAAAATAATAATGATGAAGATTTTGCCAGTTTTGCCACGCGCCGGTTCTCTACAATAACGACAATCTTTGGCCATCTAGAAGATGTTGGTAGTCATAAAAACACTAGATATGATCAGGTATGTGTGTATTAAAACCTATCTGTATATATTACCAGAGATTTCAAATGTATGGGCGACCATTTTTCTCCGTGTCATCCCTACATAGAGAGTACTGCTCTACTCTCTGATAGTAATTTTAATAATAAATAAATAAAATTAATATATAATTTATTAAACACTTATCGCGCCTACTTAAATCACTTACACAGTTTACAGAGGTTTTCCATATAAGGCAGTTTGCAAAGGTGTGATTCGACAACAGATGGGTTTGCAAAACATATTGGAGTTTCACGCTCCTTCGCACCGCTCATAAGCTCCTGATATAACATGTCACTAATTAAATATTCATTATCGCTATGCTGTAACCTTAGAGTATGAAATGTTGGTATTCTGCTCCATTTAAAATGAAGTCAACAAAAAAAACTAACTACCACAGTAGCTGTGTTACTCAGTAGTATGTTTAAAGTATCTACTGAGAAGTCTTCATAATTTCACTGAATGAACCTCATTGAACTGACATTGTTGAGTTGTACATGTAATTTAACAATAATGACTAGTTTGTAGTTTCTTAATTTGCTTAAGTATATTTGTAAAAAAAAACTTGATATCGAAGTAGCACACCTGGTAATGTAAAGATGACTTACTACTTGGTTGAATGTAACACATTAAATGTTTTAGTAGCAAATCTGGTGGTGTAAGGATGACTCGGTACATGGCTTAATACAGCATTTCAATGTTGCAGTCACACACATAGCATATATGTATGACCATTATAATGGTTCAGCATAACACATTTCAGTATGTTAAAATAGTTGACACACCTATGGTGTGTAAGAATGGCATAGACACATAGCACAGCAAAATTGTGTTCTCACAACACACTATATTTTACTGTGAGGAGAGAGAGCAAGCTATTATAATGGATGAGGATAGTGAACAAGCTGTAATAATTTATTGCTACTATAATGGATGAGGAGAGAGTAGAATTTACTATAATAGATGTGAAGAGAGAACAAGCTATTGTAATGGATGTGGAAAGAGAACAAGCTATATAATACTGGATGAGGAGAGAAAGAAGCTATTAGTATGAGGAGAGTGTGCCAGCTATTATAAATAAAGAATGAGGAGAGAGAACAAGCATTTATATATAATAGATGAGGAGATAGAAAAAGCTATTATAATAGATGAGAAGAAAGAGCAAGCTATTGCAATGGATGAGGAGAGAGAACAAGCTGTTACAATAGATGAGGATAGAGAGCAAGCTAGTATACATAATGGAGGATGAGAGAGAAAACGCTATTATAATGGATAAGAAGAAAGAACAAGCAATTATAATGGATGAGGATAAAGAACAAGCTAATATAATAATAAAAATTAATTGTTGAGCAGAGAGAACAAGCTATGAGAAGAGAGAACAAGCTATTACAATGCATGAGGAGAGAGAACAAGCTATCACATTAGATGAGGAGAGAGAACAAGCCATTATAATTGATGTGGAGAGAGAACAAGCATATTAAGCGATTATAATGGATGAGAAGAGAGAACAAGCTATTATAATGGATGAGGAGAGAAAGCAAGCTATTATAACGGATGAGGAGAGAGAACAAGCTAGTATAATGGATGTGGAGAGAGAAGAAGCTATTAGTATGAGGAGAGAGTGCCAGCTATTATAAATAAAGGATGAGGAGAGAGAACAAGCTATATTATGATTGATGAGAAGAGAGAAAAAGCTAATATAATAATAAAAATTAATTTTCGAGGAGAGAGAACAGGCTATCATAATGGATGAGGAGAAAAAGTAAGCTATTATAATGGATGAGGAGAGAGCACAATCTGATAATAGATGAGGAGAGAGATCAAGCATAAAATATATAATGGATAAGGTGAGAGAACAAGCTATTTTAATTGATGAGGAGAGAGAACAATCTGCTATAATGGATGAGGAGAGAGATCAAGCGTAAAATATATAGTGGATAAGGAGAGACAACAAGCTATTATATTGTATGAGGAGAGACAACAAGCTATTATATATATTGTATGAGGAGAGAGAACAAGCTATTATAATAGAAGAGAAGAGAGAACAAGCTATTATAATGGATGAGGAGAGAGAACAAGCTATTATAATAGAAGAGAAGAGAGAACAAGCTATTATAATGGATGAGGAGAGAGAACAATTTACTATAATAGATGAGAAGAGAGAATAAGCTATTATAATGGATGAGGAGAGAGATCAAGCTATTACAGTGGACGAGGACAGAGAAAAAGCTATTATGGATGAGAAGGGAGAACAAGCTATTGTAATTGATGAAGAGAGAGAACAATCTGCTTTAATGGATGAGAAGAGAGAACAAGCTATTATATTGGATTAGGAGAGAGAACAAGCTATTATATTAGACGAGGAGAGAGAACAAGCTATTATATATATTGGATGAGGAGAGAGAACAAGCTATTGTAATGGATGAGGAGAGAGAACAAGCTATATATTACTGGATGAGGAGAGAGAACAAGCTATTAGTATGAGGAGAGAGTGCCAGCTATTATAAATAAAGCATGAGGAGAGAAAACAAGCATTTATATATAATAGATGAGGAGAGAGAAAACGCTATTATAATGGATAAGAAGAAAGAACAAGCAATTATAATGGATGAGGAGAGAGAACAAGCTGTTACAATGGATGAGGAGAGAGAACAAGCTATTACATTAGATGAGGAGAAAGAACAAGCCATTATAATGGGTGTGGAGAGAGAACAAGCTATTATAATGATGAGGAGAGAGAACAAGCTATTATATTGGACGAGGAGAGAGAACAAGTTATTATAATAGATGTGGAGAGAGAACAAGCTTATTAAGCGAATATAATGGATGTGGAGAGAGAACAAGCTGTTACAACGGATGAGGAGAGAGAGCAAGCTATTACAATGGATGAGGAGAGAGAACAAGCTATTATATTGGACGAGGAGAGAGAACAAGTTATTATAATAGATGTGGAGAGAGAACAAGCTTATTAAGCGAATATAATGGATGTGGAGAGAGAACAAGCTGTTACAACGGATGAGGAGAGAGAGCAAGCTATTACAATGGATGAGGAGAGAGAACAAGCTATTATATTGGACGAGGAGAGAGAACAAGTTATTATAATAGATGTGGAGAGAGAACAAGCTTATTAAGCGAATATAATGGATGTGGAGAGAGAACAAGCTGTTACAACGGATGAGGAGAGAGAGCAAGCTATTACAATGGATGAGGAGAGAGAACAAGCTATTATAATGGATGAGAAGGGAGAACAAGCTATTGAAATTGAGGTGAGAGAACAATCTGCTATAATGGACGAGGAGAGCGAACAAGCTATTGCAATGGATGAGGAGAGAGAACAATCTATTATAATAGATGAGAAGAGCTATTATAATGGATGAGGAGAGCGAACAAGCTATTACAATGGATGAGGAGAGAGAACAAGCTGTTATAATGGATGAGGAGAGAGAACAAGCTATTATATAAAAATTATAATGGATGAGAAGAGAGAACAAGCTATTGTAATGGATGAGGAGAAGGAGCAAGCTATTATAATATTAACAATTAATAGATGAGGAGAGAGAACAACTGTTATAATTGATGAGGAGAGAAGTCAAGCTATTGTAATGGATGAGGAGAAAGAGCAAGCTATTTTATATACTGGATGAGGAGAGAGAACACGCTATTATAATGGATGAGGAGAGAGAGCAAGCTATTATATATATTGGATCAGGAGTGAGAAGAAGCTATTATAATGGATGCAGTAGCGAGCAAAACTATCCTGCTATTACAACGGTTGGATGAGTGAGAACACGCAATTATAATGGATGAGGAGAGAGAACACGCTATTATAATGGATGAGGAGAGAGAACATGCACGCTATTATAATCGATGGGGAGAAAGAGCAAGCAATTATAATGGATGAGGAGCTATTGTAATAATAAAAATTAATGGATGAGGAGAGAGAACAAGCTATTATAATGGATGAGAAGGGAGAACAAGCTATTGAAATTGAGGTGAGAGAACAATCTGCTATAATGGACGAGGAGAGCGAACAAGCTATTGCAATGGATGAGGAGAGAGAACAATCTATTATAATAGATGAGAAGAGCTATTATAATGGATGAGGAGAGCGAACAAGCTATTACAATGGATGAGGAGAGAGAACAAGCTGTTATAATGGATGAGGAGAGAGAACACGCTATTATAATGGATGAGGAGAGAGAACATGCACGCTATTATAATCGATGGGGAGAAAGAGCAAGCAATTATAATGGATGAGGAGCTATTGTAATAATAAAAATTAATGGTTGAGGAGAGAGAAGAAGCTATTATAATGGATGGAGGAGGGAGAAAAAAACTATTAAGATAAAAAATAATGGATGAGGAGAGAGAACAAGCTGTATTATAATGGATGAAGAGAGAATACAAGCTATCATAATGGAAGAGGGGAGAGAAGAAGCTATTATAGTAATAAAAATTAATGGTTGAGGAGAGAGAAGAAGCTATTTTAATGGATGGAGGAGCGTGAAAAAGCTATTATTATAAAAAAAAATAATGGATGAAGAGCGAGAAGAGCTATTGCAACTGTTGCAGGAGTGAGAAAATGCTGTTATAATGGATGTGGAGAGAGAACAAGCTGCTATAATTGATAAAGAGAGAGAGCAAGCTATTATAATGGTGGAGGAGCGAGGAAAAGCTATTACGATAAAAAATAATGGATTAAGAGAGAGAACAAGCTATTACAACGGTTGGAGGAGTAAGAACACACTATTATAATGGATGAGGAGAGAGAACAAGCTAATATAATGGATGAGAGAGAACAAGCTATTATAATAGATGAGGGAGAGAACACGCTTTTATAGTGGATGGTAGAGCGAGAAAAAGCTATTAGCATATTATAATAGCTTGTTCTCTCTCCTCATCCATTAGAATAGATAGAACAATATCCAGTTTCTGATTTATAACGTATTATTTCCTATCATGTTTTGTTAGTTCTTCTTAGGTACTCACTAGTTAGGAACATATTCTTGTCTCATAAAATATAATGTATATATCGCACATTGATTTGAGACCGTTACTTTCTTATTTCAATTGTTTCATATTTCTCGTATGTTACTTTCTGTAGGTGAAAGTGAAGAAATGTTGTAAATTTCATTTGTTTTTCCCCAAATACATGCAGTCTGGTAACTATTCTTGTGTCGAGTATGCGTAGTTAAGGTAGTTGCGTCATTCCCGGGGGCTCGGTCAATTAATGGGTGTTGCGCGTAAAAGAATGCGCGCACCACAGTAGCTTACGTAGAAAATGGAAATAGTTGTAGCTATTCTGCCTGAAATATATTCCTAAGTTGTACAAGGTCTTTTAAGAGGTAAGGAGAGTAGATAATCAAAATAATAACTATAATAGGCTGTTGTGTTTCAGGCATGATAAAGTCAGCTGAATGCTGGACACCACAAAGCAATCATAGTTATACTTTTCTCTATATGCATCCTCCATACATCCATTGATCCTTCCAAACATTCATCCATTCATCAATCCATACGTCCATCCATTCCTCCAACTATCCATCCATCAAAACATCCATCCATACATAAATCCAAACATACATAGCTCCATCCATCCATCCATTCTTACATCCATCTATCCATCCATCAATTCAAACTTCCACTGTTCCATCCACCCATCCATTCCTCCATCTATTCCTTATATCCATCCATCCATCTATACATCCAGCCTTCAATCTATATATTTATATATGTAATTTCTATCTATCTCCCTATTTTTGTATCCATCTATATATCTATCTATCTATTTTCTATCTATTTCTTTCTCTATCTATCTCTCTGTCTGACTATTTGCCTGTCTGTCTTTCTGTCTAACGACAGAATTATACATGTCTACGTATATGTTTATGCATCTATCATTCTGTCTCACTGTCTATTTATTTATTAATCTATCTATGTATCTATCTATCTATTTTTTGAATAGTCTGTGTATATTAATGTCTCTCAAGTTTAATTCTTTTTCACCAATCAAAATATTTTAGTAATAACCAAACGTTTTGGTAACTTCTCTACTGCCTTTATCAATGGTACAATACAATACAAAAAATCAGCGCATATATATACTACTTAGAAAAACAAAAGTCACACACAAACATTAAGTCATGCACCAATGATTTAAGTGGTCACACGCCAACATCAAAGTCATGCACCAGTGATTGTAGTGGTCATACGCAAACATCAAAGTGATGCTCCAGTGATTGTAGTGGTCACATGCAAACATCAAAGTCATGCTATATATATTGATTATAGTGGTGGACTGTGATCTTTTAGTCAACATGAGAAGCAAGTATATCTATCATCTCTCAGACAGTCAGTCTGCTTGTCTATTTGTCTGTCTGCTGTCTGTTTTTTCGTCTGTCTGTCTGTCTCTTTGACTGTCTGTCTGTCTGTCTGTCTCTGTAGTGATTCGTTTTTGTACCTGTCTATCAACTTAAATACATCTACCTATCTATTTATCTATGTATGTCTTTTTCTACTTATCCATTTATGAACCCATCTATTTATTTATGCATCTATTGATCTGTATATGTATACATGTATCAAAGCATTTATATATCTATCTATTAATCATTTAATTCTCTATGTATTACTCTATTTGTCTACTATCAATCTATTTATCTATCTATCAACCTGTCTCTCTTTCTGTGTAGTTATATATAATATATCTACTTATTTATCTATGAAGTTATTATTATTAATCTTCAAACCCAGCACACAAATCGATAAAACCTACACCCTAAATAATAAACAGTAAAATCTAACACTAAACACTAAACCCTAAACACTAAATCCTAAATCCTAAGCCCTACCTAACTACCAACCTACCTACTTATATTCCTACCTCGACAGCTAACTATATACCTAACTACATACCTAACTATCTGCTTACCTACCCACCTACCTACCTACCCGACTACCTACTTACCTACCCACCTACCTACCCACATACCTACCTACCTACCCACCAGGATTAATTCTAGGAATGTAGTCTTGTAATATTACAACATGCACTTTCTGGTTTATAACGTATTATTTCCTCTTATGTTTTATTAGTTCTTCTTAGGTACTCACTAGTTAGGAACATATTCTTGTCAGAATAGAATCCTATTTCAATTGTTTGTTATTTCTCTTATCTTACTTTCTGGAGATGAAAGTCATGAAATTTTGTAAATATCATTTGTTATTCATGTTCTGTTTACATGATTTTATTCCCTTCGGTCATAGATTAAGTCATTAGAATAATAAATGCACTCATTAACATGTTTAGTTTTCCCTAAATATTGGAGTAGTTTATAAGCCATAGAGTCTAGGAGACCAAATTTGATGTTCCATAGTGTACCAGTCATGTAATAATTACATTTCAGGAATATAGGGTCTAACTATGGTTCTCACGAGGCTCCTATGGCAAGGTGCTACACATTTGTATTAGCTGCTAGCACTCTTCTTAGCCTACCCATAATACCTTTCTTAAAGAAAATTGATAATGCCTGGATGATACTGATATAATCATAATGTCTGCCAAAATCAGAATCACACTGTCTTTCATCATCAGTTGTTTCTTACCTGCCACAATCTTTGCCTTATTTTTAGGAGCCATTCTTATACATATGTATACATATATGCCTTGGCTACATGATTATAATTAATAATTCATTAATAATTTATAATGAATATTTAATTTGATTATTTTGCACCCTTTTATTTGAAATCATGGTAAGTACCCTGGGTGTAACATTAGGGTTCAAATCTGAAAATAATTGATGTAGTAATTCCTCTCAACGCTATTTTAATTCCAAATTCGTCATGTGGCATTGTAAGTTCATTTCCTGAGGTTATTAATGATATTCATTTGATGATGGCATTGATATTTATTATAATCCGATAGTTGTCTCCATTTGACGGATGGATGTCTTTTGTGGAAACTAAATGAAGTTTTAAGCTTTTAGTGACGAATGATAAGTACACCATTTATGACGAGTGTTGTGTATACAATTCGTAACAAATGAAACACTATTGTGTTTTTAAAAGCTGTTCAACCAACCTTTCACAAAGACAGGATAATAAATTTGCTTTAAAATGGTAGAAATATCAAAACTAAACAGGAAAGTTAGAATTAAGTGATTAGCGATGCTAAGTGTGGGTGATGTTACTGATTACTGTACTTTCAAACACTGATCTTGATGTTTTCCCACATCTATCAAAACATGATTTGTTATGTTTCGCTTTCTTAGAAGGTCATTTGTGTAACTCTCTGTAGGGGTGAAGTGGAATTTGTTTTCCAATATGCACACTATGATAAATCTGTCTGTTCACACTTTGCCCTCTTCCTCATTGAATTTTCTAAATGAAACCCATCTCTGACAAATTTGTTATGATCAATCAGGTGATGTGATATTTATCACTAACATCCAGTCATAATAACCTGTAGATTACATAACATTTAAACAATGTGATATCGCTTCCAGGTTAATAGGTTTATCATATATTTACCAAGGAAACATTATAATTGTAATTATCAAATATAATTATTTTATTAAGAGATTCATAACTGAAGATGAGAACCAACATATAATACAAAACAGGATATTAAACATCAAGTAAAAAGTGATCATTATTTTTCAGGTTTATACATGTATATATCAACATGATTAGAGGTTTATATGTAAAATAAATATTTCAACACTAAATTAAATGATCATGATGAATGTGAATGATCTTTAATGTATTAATATAATGTATTATTTTATATATTTAGGAAGAGATCATGAAGTTGAGGAGTGTCTGTGGTATTTGAAGAGGACCTGCCTATACTGATGACAAATCTCTGAAGAAAAAGACACTAGAATGGAAGTATCTTCTTCCAATTATGAAGGTTCAATGGATGGATTGACGGATGGACAGATGGATGGATGTATGGATGGATGGATGGATGGATAGATGGATGGGTGGATAGATGAACAAATGGATGGATGGATGGATGGATGAATGGATGGATGTATAGGTCACTGCTTACATTTCTAAACAGGTTTGCCTTGAAGATGCACTACATGTACATGTTCATACCAAGATATTGGACTATTCCTTCTCTGAAGTATATATACATCTGTCTGTTTATTCATCTGTACTGTACACTCTCATTTTCATTTTTCCATTGCCTCAGGTGTCTTTCTTTCTTTCTTTCTTTCTTTCTTTTTTTCCTTCTACATCTCTGATAACATCATGTATGTCTGTTTGTCTAAATGTCTGTCTGTTCATATGTACACATGTCAATTTCAATGATTGTACATACATACATTCGTACATATGTACATACATGCATACATGTGTACACATGCACATACACGTGCACATACACGTGCACATAAGTACACACAAGTGTACATGCATACATATACATGCTTACAAACCAGGGTTGAGTCAAGCCCTGTAAAAAAATAGCTTAAGCACAAGCTCAAGCCCCTCAAATTTTATCAAGCTCGAGCTAAAGCCCCAGTCCATCTAATTTAAATTAGACTTAAGTTTAAGCACAAGCCCTTGGTTAAAAGGCATAAGTCCGAGCCTTTTCTTTGGACAATTGGTAATAAACATTTATTTACAAGAAACAACATCACAATTAGATGTTATGAACATCACTTGTTCAAATCTTGAGTCACTGAATTTATTGCATCATGATTGTGTAAATATTCACACTTGCTTTGCTGAAGCAAATGTGTTAATCAAAAATGTTTGCACTTTGCAATGATACTTTTCATTATCTGAAAAAACATTTTATGAACTCAAAGTGGGCTTAAGTACAAGCCCAGTAATAATCACTTGAGCTTAAGTACAAACAAGCTCAAGCTCTTGAGGTTGTAAACAATAAAGGGCATCAAGCCCTCTCAAGCTCTTGATAAACCTGGGCTAAGCTCATGCTTGACACAACCCTGGTACATGTACATACGTACATAAATACTAGGGACGTGTGATATGTCTTTAAAATTGTACATTGCTGCCACAAATATCACGAAGCAAGAGAACACATGCAGTATCATGATATTCAAAATAATAATAGAAATGATTATTAAGTGTAAAGGAATATCCTGTTTTGTTATACATGTAGTTGTGAAAATAAAATATTGATATTTCCATAATCACACATCACTATGTTCAGTGTGATTAAACGTTTACATTTCATATTTGTATTATGAGTGTAGTATAGGACTCACTGTATAGTACTCACTATTAAAATGGTTTTATGATTAGTGTTCATAATAATTATTCTAACCACACCCACCTTAACGAAAAGTATACTTATTAATTGTGAGGTATCAGTATCACTTTGTTGCATCTGAATGTACATGTGTGTTCTTTGTCTGTAAGTTGCCTCAACATTGCTTATGAACACATCATTACCCAAGAGTGCAAGTGCAAGTTTTCTTCTGTTTTATTCTCCCAACACTCCCTCTAGAACAAGCTAGAAAGCAAGTATATACATCACACATACATACATCAATATGCTTGTTATTTTAAGTGCCCTAAGATAACTTCAAAGTACATGTAACATCAAAAAGCAGACACTTGATGAATGAAAGTGCTGCCTAACTACATCAATAGAATAGAATGTCAGCATACCACCACTACATTGTAACATGTTTCTTAATGATTACTTCTCTTGTTTTGATGTTAGAAGCTTGCAAAAATGACAACATAGGATCTGACAAATTAATAATGATATTCACACTAAGCTATCCAAACCTCTTATATAAGTACTGGAAATAGATGACTAGTGTACCATCTGTTACAACAACATGTAATTTACTCAACAAGTCTTACAGTTATTGCACTGAGTTTATGTATTCAACTAACTTCAATAATTAATCACACCTTTTTTGTAATAAATACTAGCTGCAATGTGGTAACAGCATGGTGACATTTTATTGTGTAATGACATGATTATAAATTTCATTTGTCAGATAAAACAATTCAAGTAATACAATAGTGAATAGTACATTATTAATAAAGGTGCTGTCGAATATTGATTGAATCTGGGTACGAATTTCATTTTTGCAAGCTTTAAGACGAGGCAAGTGAACACCATTAAATTTGTTGTGTAAAAATCAAACTTCAGTGTAGGTACTTGTATAATTTTACTTGCAGAGAAAGTACAAAAGTGTCCTAACCTATGTGGTGTCCAATAATTAATTATTCTTATACTGTATGTAATGTGCATAATTTATAATTATAATCACTAATTTTTTGCTATATATTTTATAGGATTCATTTGAAAAGGATCAGATTATAGTCTAGATGTATCGAAGAGAAAAGGAAAAGTTTTTTTTGCAAGATTTATCTTGCCTCGTTTATTATAAGATATTTTCGCATTGACTGAATTCAATACAGATTAATTATGTTTACAAGTAAAATGAATTAAGATAAATCTAAATTGAGTAATTAATAGTGGTTTCAATTAAAGCTGTTGCTATGGAAGCTAAACGTTTACATAACTTTAACAAAGCTGGTTTGGTGGAGAATAATATCCTGGATTCAAGTGTTTGTACATGTGCTAATTATCTTTCATTTCTTAGATATCTGGTGCATCTGTTTACTAATGATTGTAGTCTTCCATTTCAGTTTAGCTGAAAATGTGTAATATAATCAATGATTATGGCTAGTTTTGATCAAGTAATATCTGTTTCTATACAGCATCTTGGATCTTCTGATCTTGTTCCAACTCAGGACAAGATCTTTACTAGGTTATTATGTACTACAAATTGATATACTCATGTGTTTTGTACATTAATAAAGACAGTTAAATCTAAGCTTTTTTTTATTCTCCACTGATAATCTTAAGAGCTTCCCTACAAACCTATATTCAATACCAAACTGGTTTGATACAACAATTAAAAGTAGACTAGTGTGAAAAGACTTCAGTATAGTTTACCCTCGCCGCGTAGCGTAGGTGGAACTTGGGTACGGTAATCGTTTTGTCTGTGTGTCTGTTAGCAATTTTCCTCGAAAAATGAAAACTTTAAAATTTAAATGGGGTTCTGGTAGACTTAAAATTATACTAGGAAAAAAAATAACGTAGGAATTCTTCTAAAACCTTTTGGTTGTAAAGTTATGACAATTTTAACCCTTTTAACGCGCTGGGCGTGTGTATACAAATATTTCACCCACGTGGAGGGTGTGTTGACTGTTGAGGTCAGCAGTTCACTGAAGGTCACTATGTTTCTTTGTGATTTATAAAGGCTAAAACGTTTGTTGGAGGCTTTCTAGAGGGTAGATTCAATGATAGTTTTGTATCTAGACGCTATATCTTTACCTGAGTATGCAGGAAATGAGAGCGTTTTAGTCAGTTTTTCATCTGGACTATATCTTACTACTGTGACTATTCTTTTGGAGTTTGAGGTAAGTAGATAGTATAGTTTAGTGTAAATATCATAATAATTATCTGTCACTTTTGGTGTCACTTTTGGGACCAACCCCCATTCAAATATGTCAAACATTGGAACAAGTAACAGTATTGTACACATCATAATTATTAAGGAAAAAAATTGTCAAATGTTGTCAGTTTTAAACTTCTGTATCTCTTTCTTGCAGCTAGATCTCTAATTTCCTTTAGCAACAGTATTGCTGTGCATTTCTCTTGCTGCTCATTGAACAGCTTTCTCGCACAACACAGGTCCACTAACTGCCATGTTTTGGCTTCTTTTTTGAATAAACCATTGATAAAGGGCCTCATCTAGTTTATCATCTTCAGCTGTTTGCATTATTTTGTGTTTTTTGGTGGATATGTAGAGTGAATTCATATTTACCGCGGATTTTCTTTCAAATCGGCAACTGTAGATTTCCCTATCCCATATTCAAATGATAAGAAAGCTTGACTTTCTCCTTTTGAGAGGCGATCTAATATTTCCAGTTTCTTCTCAATAGATAAGACAATACGTTTTCTCCTGCCATTGGCCATTGTGCGTTATTTAGAATATACACATGACTGGCATGCACGGATAATCCGTCTGGATAATAATTGAGGTCCGGATAACCGAGGGTCTACTGTACTTTAGTGATACAAATGCTGTGAATGTTGAGTATTATGATTATGGTAACTTGACATGAAGATAGATTTGAGATGTATGTATATATTTTATATAGCTATAAAGATTACAGGTATCTTTTTGTGTTTACTCTAATATGGTGCGCAGTTCAAAGCAGGGTGCTGCACATAATGCAACTCCACATTTTTGACATATAAATAGTCATTTTTCTTTTTCCCTTTTTCCTATCACTACAGATGCTGCAGTCCAATTGATGTTGTTTTCCTTGCTCTGGGATCTTAGACGGAAAGTGCCTTTCAGTGAGTCTGGAAACAGGAGGTGCAGATGTTCGCTGTGTTAGTGAATCATTGAAATATATGCCAGCTTTCAATAATAAATCTTTTGACAGTTTGATTCTAAACTGCTCATGTGTAAGGTAACGGTCTTGTTTTGATTGTTGATACATAATGTATACATTTACAATACTCAGATCTAACAGGTGAAAAGTAACTCTTTTCTACCATTTTACTGATCTATGGTTGAAACCATAGTAGGACAAAAGCAGTCCACACCACCCATATAGCTATTGTATTGCTCTATCATTTTAGGGTTTTGTATATCCTCTTGTCCACCAGTTGCATGTTTTGTTCGTCGCCTCTTACTAACCATATCATCATTGTGTACAGTACTTATCATAGTTACTAAGCGTTTGTCCATCCATTGAAAAGCAATCCAGTTATTCCCAAAGTTCTTGCTTTTAACTTCTCCCTTGTCAATTTTTTGTCCTTCATCCATTCTTTTGGCATCCCCTTTCTGTTGACCTTCACAGTACCACAAGCTTCATAACCAAGTTCTTTTAATTTTGTATCAGAGAGTACGGTAGTGCTCTCTATGTAGGGATGTCCCGGAAATAAATGGCCGCCCATGCATTTCAATTGCAAGTGGTAAGCTGAAATCTCTGCTAATATATACAGATAAGTTAAAATATACATAAAGCTTATAATACAAAAACCTTTTAGATGTCCAGAGATCTTCGTTAATGTAGAGATCCGGCGAGTAGCAAAACTGGCAAAATCTTCATATTATTGACTATTATTATTCACTATTAATCCTCTTTTTGATAAAAAATAGATTTCTACGTTTCTGAAGCTATTAAAGTTGTAGCACAAATACAAATATATTTTAAGTTAAATTCACGGGAACAAACTTCGTACGGTTCTGTTTCTTGACCTAGACAGCGAATACTTTCAGCCACTACAGCATGATAGGACGCCATTTTTAATAAATCACACCCTTTAAAACACCATTACTTTTAAGAGAATGAGATCGTGTTCTACAAAACAGATACGTTGTATAATACTTTATTATACATATCATCACTTCCACAATAGCAAAATTTGTAAACCCAGATGATACTGAACTGTCCATGTACAAATTAGTCAGTAGTATAACTGAATGTGCTTCTGTACTGCATATCACCACTTCCACGAATAGCAAAATTGTAAGCCCAAATGATACTGAACTGTCCGTGTACAAATCATTAGTATAGTGAATGTGCTTCTGCACTGCATGTCATCACTTCCATGATAGCAAAATTTGTAAACCCAGGTGATACTGAACTGTCCATGTACAAATCATTAGTATAACTGAATGTGTTAGTTGATCACTCTCAGATAAGAAATTTCATCACAATTGTGCCATTAATTCATTGTATACGAAAATAATAAAAAACATTTTAAAAAATGAAAGAGTACGTAGCGATATATATTATTATACTGAGTCATTTAAAAATAGAATCGAAACAAGAATAATATAGAAACATGTTCAAAAACGAGTGCCGTTGGGATGGGACCCTCGCCTACGTGGCAAAGTAATACAAAGAACTACGATATTTTTCAAAATAAAATAAAATTTGTGTATGAAACAAACAACACTTTTGTTACATGGAATACACATATAAATATTTATGGGTATTAAAACTGTTTATATCCTAAAAGACAATGAAAGAAATGTATAATTTATATATATATCTTACATATTATTCTCTGAAAAACAAAGAAGAAGTTCTCAAGTCTACCTCTAAAGTCTCCATGTGAAAACGTGCAAGAATGCACGTGCACATACCTGTAAGTGGACTAAGTAGCTTTTCTATCTTGCATCAATGGTGGTATAGTAGCAACCATTACCTCGCTTGTTTTTGTTTTGAAGTGTTTCTTGGCTAGCGACAGCCATGAAACAGGATCACTTGTGTTTTGTGTGTCCGTATTTACTCTCGTTATTGCCCTTGTTTCATCTTAAAGTCGTGAAATGGGAACTGTGAGTTATAAAAATTGTCATAACTTTTGAACCAAAAGATTTTTGAACAATTCCTATGTTTTTTTTCCTTGTATAATTTGAAGTCTACCAGTACCCCGTTTGAAATGTCAATGTTTTTATTTTTCCAGAAAAATTGCTAACACACAGACAGACAGACAGACACACACACACGGACAGACAAAACGATTACCATACACTTCTGCCTACGCTACGCGGTGAGGGTAATTATTCATGCCATGCCCACATTTTCCAACACATATGCCTGATACAAAAGAAGATATAATTATATACATATGTATTTGATCATGGATATAAAAATCAGACAACTGGCAAATAAGAACTTTGTAAAACGCTTATATTTAAACAATCATTACTCATCCATATTGGTTAGTAATGTCCACTTAAATATGTAGAAAGCTTTATTACCTTTCTGTGACCTGTTATTAGGATATCTTAACTGTACATATGCCTTGTGTCAAGTTAGCCTGTTCATACAGGCATATGAGATGTTTGATTCGGACCCTGCCGGCTGAGCTGCCTTGGTAGCTGAGTTGGTAGAGCATCTGTCCGGAGTGCAGAGTGTCGTGGGTTCGAATCCCACCTGAGGCAACTCTCATTTTTCATTTTTCCATTGCTTCAGGTGTCTTTCTTTCTTTCTTTCTTTCTTTCTTTCATCTCTGATAACATCATTGAATATAGTTGGGTGGTCTTATAATTAATGATATTTATAATGTGTTGATTAGAATCTGTTATACAGTTATTCATGAACCATTTATATAGAAAGGTCAGAGATTTGATCTGGATATGATGATGATTTGTGATTTTTAACATTTTATATTTAGCTAACATACCACATGTCCTGAAGTAAAGGCCATACTGGAATAAATGTTCATCTTGTTTAGAATCAAGGTTGAAGTTCACAGCTTCATCATGTGAGTACTAAGGGAAAATTATGTCCTGTGTTATAAGTTGATGTGTGTCAGCTTGTTAACAGTGTTAGATGAAATGACTGCTTCAGTTCTTCATTTTCCATAAATCTACATGTACATACAAGTGTATATTCCCATTGTTCTACAAAATCATTAAAAAAGTAATAATAGTAGATAATCAAAATAATAACTATAATTGGCTATTGTGTTTCAGGCATGAGAATGTCAACCAGGACTACTGAATGCTGACATAAACCAATCACATCGATAGGATTTCTTGTTTTCAATACTGTAAAATTCTTGTACAATTCCATCTAAACTTTTAACTACTGCATAATTTTTCCATGCATGCAAGCAGATCATCACATTTAGGTTTATAAATTACATCATTAACCCTTTACACCTGATAATTACACTGGGTGTTTTCTTTTTACATTCCAAATTTCATTTTCAAGGAAAATGTGTTGGTGGAGCTTATGTTTTCACCTCTATAACTCTCCTGTTTTATAATACTAACTTCCTTTGCTCACAGTTGTTAGGAAAGGCATAGATGTAATTTTTATGCTTCACTATCTGCAGAAGATAGCAAGTTGAAAGTTCAATGGTCACAAGAGCAAAGCCCACACCTTACTTTACTTGCATAACTTCATTTTAAACAACACACATGCATGTACATGTACTTTGTTAGATAGAAGATCTTCTAGGAAAGTCATAGATACTAAAATCATGATTCTTTAGTTAGATGAATGAATGTTGGGGAAAGTATAGTGGTCAGTGTTAATGCTCACATGTCTTTCTTCATTCCAGTCGGCAGTCTTGTGTAGACATTTGGTTGAAAAATCTGAAAATACTTTTTGTGTGGAATTGCATGTTAATTAATTTTGACATGTTACATGTACACGCATTCGTTTTACATGTACATATACACACATAAGTAATACAGGTACATATGTACATGTAATACTAATGTGTGTGTATGCACATGTAACACTAATGGGTATATGTGTACATGTAATACTAATGGGTGTATGTTTACTAATGGGTGTATGTGTACATGTAATACTAATGGGTGTATGTGTACATGTAATACTAATGGGTGTATGTGTACATGTAATACCAATGTGTGTGTATGCACATGTAATACTAATCTGTGTGTATGTGTACATGTAATACTGATGTGTGTGTATGTTCATGTAATACTAATGTGTGTGTATGTACATGTAATACTAATGGGTGTATGTGTACATGTAATACCAATGTGTGTGTATGTACATGTAATACTAATGTGTGTGTATGTGTACATGTAATACTAATGTGTGTGTATGTACATGTAATACTAATGAGTGTATGTTTACATGTAATACTAATGAGTGTGTATGTACATGTAATACTAATGTGTATGTATGCACATGTAATACTAATGAGTGCATGTTTACATGTAATACTAATGAGTGTATGTGTACATGTAATACTAATGAGTGTATGTGTACATGTAATACTAATGAGTGCATGTGTACATGTAATACTAATGTGTGTGTATGCACATGTAATACTAATGAGTGCATGTTTACATGTAATACTAATGAGTGTGTATGTACATGTAATACTAATGTGTGCATGTGTACATGTAATACTAATGAGTGTGTATGTACATATAATACTAATGAGTGCATGTTTACATGTAATACTAATGAGTGTGTATGCACATGTAATACTAATGGGTGTATGTGTACATGTAATACTAATGTGTGTGTATCTACATGTAATACTAATGGGTGTATGTGTACATGTAATACTAATGGGCGTATATGTACATATGTACATGTACATGTAATACTAATGGGTGTGACTGTGTGTATAATATTATGTGTTTACATGTAATGCTAATAGGTTTGCCTATTTATGTACATGTAATAGTTGTGTATGTATATGTATAGGAACAATGTAATGCTAATGGATGTGTATAATTCTCTCTTGTAATACTAATGGGTGCATATATGTGTGTACATGTAATAGTTGTAGGTGTATATCTACATGTACATGCAGTAATAATGTGTGTATATGTACATGTACAACATAATACTAATTGTGGGTTTGTACATGTTCATGTAATACTAATTGTATGTAAATGTAATATTTCTGGGTGTATATGTTACTATTGTATGTGTGTGTATATGTAATACTGATGTGTGTATATGAAAATTCATGTGCATAGGCATAGACAAACACACACAACAAACAAGCAAGCAGCCATAATGGCTTCATTAAGCACAGGCACAAAAGGCTTAGAAAATATTACAGCAGCCATTTGGCTTAGAAACATAATCAGCCATAATATCTTAGAAAAATAACAATCAGCCACCATGGCTTAGACAATAAGTAGCCACAATGGCTTAGAAAATGAACATCCACAATGGCTTAGAAAATAAGCAGCCACAATGGCTTTTAGTAAAAATGGAACACTGAATGCCCAGTCTTAAGAACCGGGAACGGTGAGTTAAAGATCTTTGATGGGCAGCCAACTCTCCCCACTCATCCATGTAATAATAATAATAATTTATTTACATGTAATACTATTGGGTGTACATGTGTTCATGTATTACCAATGGGTGTGTATATGTACATGTAACACTACTGGGTGTATTTGTACATGTACGTGTAATACTAATGCGTGTGTATGTGTTCATGTATTACTAATAAGTGTGTATATGTACATGTAACACTACTGGGTGTATTTGTACATGTATGTGTAATACTAATGTGTGTGTATGTGTTCATGTTAGACCTGTGCGATAATCGCAATAATGAGATTATCGTGAAACATAGACTCGCTTCACGAATACGATAATTAAAATTTTTATTATCGATAACTACTGCGCATGCGCATTACGTAATCCGCGTGTTACAAAGCTAAACAATATGGAGGCGTCTAGTTCCAGTGTTTCTGAAGAGCGTATGCTTCTCCCTCTAGAGAAAGCCAAAAGCGGTGTATGGGAATATTTTGGATTTCCAGCTCAAGGTGGAGAGTTTATAGAGAAAGATAAGAAGAAAAGAACAACTGTTTTTTGCAAGCTGTGCCCCAAACAACTTCGATATCAAGGTAACACAACAAATATGATAGTCCACTTACAGTATCACCATCGATCAGAATTTGACAAGTTAAAGACTAAGTGTAATCTTGTACAACCCGTAGTTCAGAAGCCTGAAGGACAAAGATCTATTACTGACGCCTTTCAACACCTACAACCTCTGCCACAAAGTTCACAAAGATGGAAGAGTTTAACAAACTCAGTGTGCTACTGCATTGCCAAAGATATGATGCCATTCAGTACTGTAAGCAACAAAGGCTTTCAGGATATGTTGCACGCTTTTGAGCCTCGGTATGTTTTGCCAGATCGAAAGACTATCACACAGCACTATATGCCAGATATGTACCAGAGAGAAAAGACGAAAATCACAAGAGCAATGGAGAAGAATTTGATATTTTTTTCAATTACTACAGATGGCTGGACATCCCGTGCAAACCATAGTTACATCACCCACACAGTGCATTATATTGATGAGTCATGGAGGCTCTGCAGTCATCTCCTTGATACTGCTGAACTATCATCAGAACATACCGGAATCAATCTTGCATCTGAATTACAAGAAAGCCTTTAACATTGGAATCTAGATGTCAGTAAACTTGTTGCAGTAACAACAGACAATGCAAAGAACATTGTAAATGCCATTGAAATTCTGGAGTGGCAGCACTTTGGCTGCTTTGCTCACACTTTGCAACTGGGAGTAAAAAAAGCAATGGATGTACCACAAATATCTAAAGCTCTTGGCCGTGCAAAACGCTTAGTGAGTCATTTCCATCATTCCTCCAAGTCTTCAACCATCCTTCGTCAGAAACAGTCAGATTTACACTACTCTCAGCTTAATCTCATTCAAGATGTTGCCACTCAATGGAACTCCTCATATTATATGATGGAGAGAATCCTTAAACAGCAGCAACCACTGTGTGCTGCTCTACTTGAGCTACGAAAAACAGACCTATTACCATGTGACGCAGAAATTACCGCTATGGAAGTCTTTGTAGAAGTTATGAGACCAATTGTTGAGATTACAGAAGTTATTGGAGGAGAGAAAAGAGTCACAGTATCAGCAGTGAGACCACTTCTTCACAAGTTAATAAACCAACACCTAGTTGTGAAACCCTCTGATGCTCAACTTACTAAAAATGTGAAAAAGGCAGTATTGACTGACTTGAAAAGCCGTTATAATGATGTAGCAGTTGAAACATTACTAAACGCAGCATGCTTTTTAGACCCCCGCTTCAAGTCTTTGAGCTTCCTTACTGAAGAACAGAGAGAGAGTACTAAAGCTACAATAGAAATAGAAGCTCAAGAGATACATGTAGCATCCACCACCAAACAAGCTAATGAACCACCTGAAAAAAGGAGATGTCAGGAAAAGAAAGACCTTATGTCATTATTGGAAGACGTAGTTGATGTATCTACCGAAGAGACAACCTTATATGGAGAGGGAGAGGCAAAGAAAGAGATACAAAAGTATATGTTCCTCAATGCAACCACAGATAATGCACTGAAATGGTGGCTAGAGAACGAGAAACATTTTCCTCTTCTTGCAAGAATTGCAAGGAAATACCTTTGCATCCCAGCAACATCAGTGCCCTCTGAAAGAGCTTTTAGTATTGCAGGGTATGTAGTGAATGAAAAACGAGCATGCCTGCTTCCAGAAAATGTCAACATGCTAGTTTTTTTGGCAGAAAACCTTGACTAGAACCAATTTGTTTAGGCATTTCCTGTACTTATTTATCGTTAATTTATTACTTACTGTGTTATAACATTGTGTTGATTGTCTTATTGTTACTGATATCTTTGATTTATTATTTTACCATAATTAATAACTATTATCGAGATAATATCGTTTATCTAGATAATTTCACCTAATTTATCTAGATATAGGTTATTTCATTATCGCAAAGGCCTAGTTCATGTATTACTAATGGGTGTGTATATGTACATGTAACACTACTTGTACATGTACGTGTAATACTAATGCATGTGTATGTGTTCATGTATTACTAATAAGTGTGTATATGTACATGTAACACTACTGGGTGTATTTGTACATGTACGTGTAATACTAATGCGTGTGTATGTGTTCATGTATTACTAATAAGTGTGTATATGTACATGTAACACTACTGGGTGTATTTGTACATGTACGTGTAATACTAATGCGTGTGTATGTGTTCGTGTATTACAAATGGGTGTGTATATGTACATGTAACACTACTGGGTGTATTTGTACATGTACATGTAATACTAATGTGTGTGTATGTGTTCATGTATAACTAATGTGTTACATGTACATGTAATACTAATTAATGTGTATTAGTGTACACATGTATGTGCTTGTGTATTACTAATGGGTGTGTATATGTACATGTAACACTAATGCGTGTATATATACATGTAATACTAATGGGTATATATATACAAATGGGTGTATATACATGTATACATGTAACACTAATGCGTGTATATATACTAATGGGTGTATATATACAATGTACATGTAACACTAATGGGTGTATATATACTAATGGGTGTATATATACAATGTACATGTAACACTAATGCGTGTATATATACTAATGGGTGTATATATACATGTAACACTAATGCGTGTATATATACTAATGGGTGTATATATACATGAAAATTCATGTGTCTAGCATGCTAGCAAAAGGCGCAAACAAACACACACACAACAAACAAACAAGCAGCCACAATGGTTTCATTAAACATTAGACCAGCCACTATGGCTTAGAAAAATAATTAGCCACAATGGCTTAGAAAAATAATTACCAGCTACCATGGCTTAGAAAATAAGCAGCCACAACGGCTTAGAAATAAGCAGCCACAATGGCTTAGAAAATGAACAGCCACAATGGCTTAGAAAATTAACAGCCACAATGGCTTAGAAAATGAGCAGCCACAATGGCTTAGAAAATGAACAGCCACAATGGCTTAGAAAATAAGGAAAAATTGAACACTGAATGCCTAGTCTTGAGAACCGGGAATGGTGGGTTAAAGATCTTTGATGGCATGCCAACTCTCCCCACTCATCCAGTGTCCATATAACAATAATTACAATAAAAATAGTACACTTAAATAACAAGTACACAACATAATGCAACTCACAAACCAAGAAGAGAAGCACAGAGCTGCCGTAAACCCAAGTTGGTCATATGTGCATGGTTTGAGATCAGTGAGGCACACCAAGCACCTGCTCCTACAAAAGCAGCTGGCCATCACTGTCCACCCATGCAACACACAAAAGAAGTACTGATCAGTACTGATTATAATTTTGAAGAAGCACTGATAAGTACTAATCAATGTCTAGCACGCCTATTAGTCACATTTCTAGTTAAGTTCAGTTTAACATTAACGGGCAGGCAAACACCTTCCTCTATATGTTTGCGTACATTACAATTAAATTTAGAAAAAATGGGTGCATGTATTTTGTAAACCTTTTTAAAGATAAAACATAGCTTTGTATACCAGAAACCTTGCTGTATTAAATGACTAGTTAACTTATAGTGTCTGTGTGTAAAATCTTTAAAAGAATCGCATATCCTACCAATTCTTATTAATTGTGAAATATACACTCCATAAGCAGGTTTAGTGGGAACATTACTGCATACATGTAAATGTGGAAAGTTAACTATATTAAAACCAAAATTGTCTCTTTTATCAAAAATGGTAGTGTGATATTTCTCGTTTTCTATTGTAATTAATATATCTAAATAGGATAGCATAGTGGGGCTCTCAGTAGTTCTTTTGAGCTCTAACTCAGGAGGATATATGTCAGGAATAACTTTTATAAATCTATTATTATTTAATGTTAAAAGATCATCAATATATCTGGTAGTGTAAGAAAACTGTTGGTATATTACGTTTTATAAGATCTTTCATATAGTTATATTCATAATAGAATAAAAATAAATTAGCTAAAAATGGAGCACAATCAGTACCCATTGGAATTCCTATTTGCTGCCTAAATATTTCTTTACCTACTTTAAATGTTATCTATCAAGAATTCCAGCATTTCTATCAGTTTATCCTCTTTAATATTTTTGCTACAACTTGATTTAGATGGTATATCTGACCAGTATGTTTTACCAAACTTATTTACAACTATGTATATGGAATTTCTAACTCTATATGCTTCCTGTATGAGAGCCGTAAGTGCTAATTTTAAAGAGACATGTGGAATACTAGTATACAGTGTAGAAAAATCAAAGCTATCAAAATGTTTTGCCTTAGTAAAGTCATTAATTGTGTGAAGTTTGTCAAGGACCTGTTGTGAATTATTAATTATCCAAAAACAGTTAACACCGGTATTATTGTAAATGCCATGGCAATATTCTTTAAAATGAGTAGTTATAGTAGTAAGACATGTAATACTAATGGGTGTATAACACTAATGCATGTATATATACTAATGGGTGTATATATACATGTAATACTAATGGGTATATATATACATGTAACACTAATGCGTGTATATATACTAATGGGTGTATATATATATGTAACACTAATGCATGTATATATACTAATGGTGTATATATACATGTAATACTAATGGGTGTATATATACATGTAACACTAATGCGTGTATATATACATGTAACACTAATGCGTGTATATATACTAATGGGTGTATACATTTTGTATATACATGTAACACTAATGCGTGTATATATACTAATGGGTGTATATATACATGTAATACTAATGGGTGTATATATACATGTAACACTAATGCGTGTATATATACATGTAACACTAATGCGTGTATATATACATGTATGTGTAATACTAATGGGTGTATATATACATGTAACACTAATGTGTGTATTAGAGCTGTCACGATATGAATTTTTTCATATCGAACATTGGCATTAGAATTTCAGCGATTTTTCGATATATCGCGATTTTTCGATTCGTTCCGATACGATCGATACATGTGTAGTATCGCCGAACTGATGCGGCGATACAGCGATTCATCTACTCATGTACTGTTCCAGTATTTTATATATTATATATGTAATAGAAAAACTATATTTGTTGTTACTAATATGAAAGAAAGATATTTTATTACAAAGAATATTCTGAAAGAAAACATTTTATTACAAAAAACATTCAGAGAATAGCTTACAAAACTCGTGGCAAGTTTTCATACAAAAACAATAATCTATCAACATTTGCTGGTAGTAAGCATGATCGCTTATTAGAAACCAAATTGCCAGCAGAGCTAAAGAGACGTTCACTGGGAACACTAGTAGCTGTAACTGATAAAATCTTAGTTACCAGCTTTGAAAGATAGCTGTAAGTAGCTACCCTCTGCTTCCACCATTGAAGAGGTTCAACATCACTTAACTGTGCTCTTTTCACTTCCTCAGCCTCGTATCGTTTAATTTCAGCTATAGCAATCTCTTCTATATCAACATTATCATTCTCTAATCCACTAGTATCAAATATGTCTGCAAGTAGTGTGTCTAATTTTTTCTTCTTGGGCGATGGCACAACCATACTATCTTCATTTGAAACAACACCATTTTGATTTTCTTCCTTTACTTTTTCAATTTGTTCTGTCAGAGCACTTTTTAAATGTGACAAAATAACTGCTTTCTCTGTTTCTTTAAGAAAGCTTAGAGATTTGAATCTGGGATCTAGAAACATTGCCATATTTAGCATTATTTGTATTTCATCTGATTGGTATCGTGTAGTTAAATCTTCACGAATAGCTTCCTTCACTTCTTTGGTTATTGGAGAGTCACTTTCTTCTTCCTTCAAGGTAATATTGATAAACTTGTGCAAGAGTGGTGCAATGATACTAATAGTAGGGTACTTCTCTCCACCTACAATCTCTGTAGCATCATTGAAAGGCTTCAAAACTAGCAACAACTCTTCTACTACAGCTAGATCACCACTGGACAGCATTAGATCTCTCCTTGTAGTTTCCAGAAGAACAGCACATACACTTTGTTCTTGTTGCTTCACTGACAAGAGCATTTCATAGGTACTACCCCATCTAGTAAGACAATCATTCTTTAAGGTGCTCTGCTGGATTTTTAACATGTTTTGTTTCTCTCTCAATTGGTATGTAGCTTTAGTTGATTTATGAAAGTAGCGAACAATCCTACGAACTCGATTCAATACAGCTTGTACTTGTGGTAATTCTAGTGCTTTTTTTTACACCTAGTTGTAGAGTGTGCCCAAGGCATGGTATGTGCATTTTATTTAAATGACTGGTGGCATTAACAACACTTTTAGCATTGTCTGTGGTCACTGCTACCACTTTATGTTCTATTTTCCATTCTTTCAAAATAATGCCCAATTCTTCAGCAATGTTGATAGCATTGTGAGCTACATCCATCTCTTTGGTCTGCAGGATATAAGACTTGAACTGCCACTCTTTATTAATAAAATGACAGGTTAAACTTAAATAACTTCTATTCTGGTGCTGTGCAGTCCACAAGTCTGTTGTTATAGAGCAATAGTCAATGCTATTTGCAACTTCATATTCAACTTTTTGTCGTAGCTCATCATACTGGCTTGGTATAACATTTGACATCATGTATGTACGAGATGGTATTTTGAATCTAGGCTCAGCTAAATTCATTAATTGTACAAAACCTCTGCCTTCAATTGTAGTGGTAGCCTGCATATCCATAGTAATAAAATTACCAATTGCTTGGACCAACTGTTTGTGTCGCTCACTAGAAGCAGGTAATGGCTTATGTTTTACTGACATATCAGTTAGAGTACCTTGCTTATGACCAGTACTTGTGGATGTAGAAGTAGATCTTCCCATCAGTTCCATGTAATGGGACTTATGGTGTCTTTGTAAGTGGGTCGAGAGGTTGGTGGTACCACCAATATACGGAATCTTTGTTTTGCCAATAGGCAAACACAAACGGCACAGTACTGTTTTGTCGTCTATTATCTCGCCACTTTCATCGCCCTTGAACCCAAAATACACCCAAACTTTACTTTTAGTGTTCTTCTTTGCTACTACATGTGTAGCACATGTCGAGGATCCACTCGCCATTTTAATGAACTGAGCATGCGCACATTGCAGCACGTGCACATATCGTGATTGGGCGATAATCGACATTCATTGAAAGTAGTTCGATAATCGTATCGTATCGTTTCGTTTTGGTTTTAATCGAAATTTCGTAATATCGCAACAGCTCTAGTGTGTATATATACATGTAACACTAATGTGTGTATATATACATGTAACACTAATGCGGTATATATACATGTAACACTAATGCGTGTATATATACATGTAACACTAATGCGGTATATATACATGTAACACTAATGCGTGTATATATACATGTAATACTAATGGGTATATATATACATGTAACACTAATGTGTGTATATATACATGTAACACTAATGCGGTATATATACATGTAACACTAATGCGTGTATATATACATGTAATACTAATGGGTATATATATACATGTAACACTAATGTGTGTATATATACATGTAACACTAATGCGTGTATATATACATGTAACACTAATGGGTGTATATATACATGTAACACTAATGCGGTATATATACATGTAACACTAATGCGTGTATATATACATGTAATACTAATGGGTATATATATACATGTAACACTAATGTGTGTATATATACATGTAACACTAATGCGGTATATATACATGTAACACTAATGCGTGTATATATACATGTAATACTAATGGGTATATATATACATGTAACACTAATGTGTGTATATATACATGTAACACTAATGCGTGTATATATACATGTAACACTAATGGGTGTATATATACATGTAACACTAATGTGTGTATATATACATGTAACACTAATGCATGTATATATACATGTAACACTAATGCGTGTATATATACATGTAACACTAATGCGTGTATATATACATGTAACACTAATGGGTGTATATATACATGTAACACTAATGTGTGTATATATACATGTAACACTAATGCGTGTATATATACATGTAACACTAATGCGTGTATATATACATGTAACACTAATGCGTGTATATATACATGTAACACTAATGGGTGTATATATACATGTAACACTAATGCGTGTATATATACTAATGGGTGTATATATACATGTACATGTAACACTAATGGGTGTATATATACTAATGGGTGTATGTATAGGTTATAGGTCGAGGGGAGGGATATTAGTTGTTTTAGAGCCCGAGCGAAGCGAGGGCACTAAAACAACTAATATCCTCACCTGAAAACCTATAACTGTCTTATACCTAATCTACAAAGCAGAAGAAACCCACAAAACAAGGATGTGGTTTTTCTTGGTGCCAAATTTATATTGCGCAATTTCTAATTTGCGTATGGAAAGAAAGTGACGGCTATGGCTGAAGCACTGAAACACTCGCCTTGGTGCTTTCCTACAACTAACGAAGCATAATTTTGATATTTATGGCTTTGTTGGAAGCTCTTCTGTGAAAATAAGTGAGTTAAAAGTCTGTGCTGTTTAAAATATGGAAGTTATGCAGGTGAGTAAAGTGAAAACGTTGTCTTCATACTCGCCTTGCTGTCTTTCTATACTACAGTACTATTAGTACGCCAAGAATGAAAATTATGCTGCAGGTGTCAGAGCGTTATAATAATAACATTCTGCTGGGCTTCAATAGTTGAAGTATTTTTTCTTTTGCTGTGTCGGTAATTCCATACTTTTTTGATGTTGTTATTATTGTACCACAATATCACAACTAAACCCTCCTTTTTGCCTTGTTGTGGCTAGGTGAATAACAAAAAATTATATACCTCGTGTCGCGTGATCCCAGGTATCTAACTCGCGATTATCTACCTCCTAGTCGACATGTCATGTGATACCAGGTGTATTCGTCATTTAGACACCTCATCACATCAAAGGATGAATATTCATTTTAGGTATAAGTATACTAATGGGTGTATATATATACATGTAACACTAATGGGTGTATATATACATGTAATACGTATACTAAATGTTGTGTATGTGTTCATGTATTACTAATAAGTGTGTATATGTACATGTAATACTAATGGGTGTGCAGGTACATGTTATGAGGATTTCCCATAATAGTTTGGGTGTGGTTATATACAGTATACATACATGTAATAGTTTAGGTATGGTTAGTAATACATATATTGATTACTTTTGGGTGGTCTTAATGATATTCATTATGTGTTGATTGAAACTTTGTAGTTGTGGCACATCCATGTGTGGCTGCTTCAGTGTTTCATTTTCCCATTCATTTTTGAATCATCTGTAGCTAATAACAGAAGACACTCTTAATTCTAATTGCTAAGCAGTCCAAAGAAGTAGGTATGTATCTATAGAACAGTGATTTTTAGTATTAAACATTTGGCCTATAACAACATCTATTAGGATGTTGAGGTACTATGTAGACTAGTCTAAAATTTGAAAAGAATTTAACCAAGATACATGTACATGTAGGTTCTTGGTGCTTTATATGGTACTCGGCTCTGTCTCAGTTTATGAGCTTCTCAACCACACCCCTTGTACTCAGGGTGTGGAAATAATTAGCCAATTGCCAGATATTTGGGCCTAGTTTCAACACTCTTGTCCTGTTCCCCATATAGTTTGTACACAGCTCAGTTTCAATTTACCAGACATTCACTAGATTTAAAGGACAATGTCCTGCATGACTGGTTGTTTCCACATCCCTGCTTGGGCTATATTTCCTGTCAGCACTCATACCAGTACTTCAACTAATATACATGTACTATATTACATTTACTGGAAGGGATGAAGGGGAGCTTTCCCTACCCATCAGAGGTTTTACTATTGTAATCATAACATAGTATCCTAATCTGTGTGAAATGTTGCTTTGAATGTTTACTAAACAAACTAATGTTTGAAATTATATTATTTATTAGTCAATAGTAGTATGTCACTTGTTACATATATGTGTCCAATTAATTAAGACATAAGAGATGTGTAAAATATATTAGATTATGGAATCTGTTGCTGGTCATGTGACTAAATTGATGATTAGAACTGTTGTATTATGAATGGAGAGACATTTGACAAACCAACAAGAATTTCCATTCATAATGTTGAATACACATCCTAAATCCCTGTGAGGTGATATATGAGTATTTATATTATCTCTTAACTGTACATATAATAGTTTAGATGTTGTTAGTAATAGATTAAGGTGGCGGTACAGTGACGTTAATGACATTCATAGCTAAACGTTTTTTTGTTATTTTCATTGTTACGATTTCTTCATTCATTTTCATATTTGCAACACAATATTATTTTATTGAAGTTTATTATCAGTGAAAATTTGAAGTATTTTGCATGTTGTATTCATGAGTTATGATCGTCAGCAGAACCACCTGCAAGTGTACATTTCTCTCCATAAACACACAAGAGAAAGACTGTACACTTACTGTGCAAAGTGAATACACCCTAGTCTAAAAAACAACGAAGACCTTTTCCTTATATCTGTTTCTGTACCACAGGTGTTGTATATCATCATCCTTCTTCGACAAATTTCTCGACAAAGTGCTTCGCTATTGAAAACATTGCTTTGTTGTTTTGTAGATACACGTGTAACAAAAGTTTGTTCAAAATTTCAAAGCTGTACCGATTATTGAAGCCGAGATAAATGTAACTAAACACTGTCTACTAAACTTACCTTATTTAATGCCAGCTACAAACCACTAGAATGTATAATGGAATGTAATTTATCATTAGCCACACCCCTAAATATACGGTAAAACCTCTTGTTATTGTGGTGGCTCTGAAAAGAACCGTTAAGACTGAAAAAAAAGCACAAAGAAACTGGGTGAATAAAGAAGTTAGCTGTTGTATTACTCATCAGTATCTACCACCTCATGTACAGGCTGACCAGATTGGTGTCTAGTAACTCAGGCAACATATAGTCAGGCGTGGCCTGATCCTTGCGTTTACGATGTACATTGTAAACGCAAGGGTCAGGCCACGCCTGGCTAAGCAACATACAGTTGTATTAATATGTCATAACAAGTACTATTCTGATTATAGTCATTTTTTATATTAATTTTAGTATTCTTGCACACAAAATAGTTTGAGAAGTCATCTTATGATTACCTCATAGATAAATAACATGTACTGACATATTTTAATAATCATAACTTGAAATGATATGAAAATTCAAAATTAATGTGTACTAATTCACCATTAATCTATTTATCTACATGTACTATTGCTGACTGTGTAAATTACATTTTGTCTATCTATCAAGCAGTATATCTATTTATTTATGTACATACAATGTATATGTATATCTCCCTGTTTGTGTATTGTCTGCTGTCTATTGTCTACTGTCTATGTGTTTATGTAGCTATCTATCTATCTATTTGTCTGTCTGTCTATCTGTCTATATTGACCTGTATCTTTCTATCTACATGTATTTGTATCTACAGTGTACCATCTATCTATCTATCCATCTATCCATCTATCTATCTTTCTATCTATCTATCTTTGTATCTATTTATCTGTTCATCTGTTAATCTAACTATCTATCTTTATACATGTATCTGTCAATTTATCTGTCTATATTTATCCATCTATATACATGTATATCTATCTATCCTGACCACTATCTATCTATCTACATAATATTATTATATCTATCTGTATTAACCATTCATCTACTTACTACATAATACCTCTATTATAATTATACTTTATAGATATCTATCTATCTATTTGTCTGTCTATTTATATAAATTACATGTGAAAATGCTACTAATTATTACATACTGACTGTAACTAAGGCAACACATAAATTTTAATTAATTTTATTCTTTCTCAGGTTTCCAAATCAGAAGATTGACAGTATTGTATTCACAATCATTTGCTTCTTGATTTCTTATTTGCTATTATTATGAAAAAAAAATTGTTTAATGCGTGGGTCGATCGTAGCTCAGCATGCGCATCCAATAATATCGCGTGGGCCTACGATATATAGTTCGCTGGAAAGGAACTAAGACAAAGAGTTTTAACCCAAACAACTACGATTGATTATACAACAGTTTACTTGCCGCAATACAACAAGTAAGTTTTTATTTATTAACTATTTTATCCCACATTTGTTCACTCTGTACTTTTGTGAGCTTCCTACAGATATTGTGATTATGTTATAATTATTATTCTTTTTATTTCTATAATAATTACGAAACCTCTACTTATCTTAGAAACTGATGATATGACATACATGTAGTACTGGTTAGTTAGATTTATTCCATGGAGTATTATGGTTGGGATACTGTGTATCATCATTCATTATAAAGGATGTGTTTACATGTACAGTTCAATATACAAAGATGTATTGCAACAGAATAATAAATGCTTATAATATATATACTAATTATTATTAACAGAAATGTCACAGGATAAGTAGTAGATGAAGAATATTTATTATCTGATGCTATGAAATCTGATATGAGATAATTATTATGTGTTTAGTAATCCTATCATGTCACGATCATTTGCTCTTTATCCTAAATTCTTCAATGTAATGATGATCCTACAAATACTGTTGAATAGAAGATTGTAGTTCAGTTAATGAATGGATATAACGTACTAGTTTGAACATGTATTCAGTATATCAACTTTATACATGTATACTTACATGTTATATTTATACACACTAATGAGTTGTATTTGTATAATTGTACAGTATTTACCTGAAAATAAGATATTTGTTACTTGGTTTAATTATCTAATATGTTTATCATGGAAACACTGAATCATCCCATATTATATGTGTTACCATGGAAACTATAATCGTAGTTTGGAATTATATTATCTCTAAAGTGTATTTTTGAAAATGGAGAGACAATGATATGTAATGTGAATTATATTATCATTATAAATCATGATAATTATGAAATGCTATAATAATTTATAAAATGGCATGTCATAATTATGTACATATGATCACTAGAAAGGATTGTCCACTTTTGAAATGTTTTATAATTAATATTCATGATAAATGTATGGATTTCCTAATATAGACGTCATGTGATTGTGATACACCCATAATGAATAATGATATTTAACATGTTGTACAGTACAGGTTAATTTCTTATGTACATGTATAACTTAATATATACATGATAGTATGACTACCCAATAATTATTGTGTGGTTTAACTTGTCATAGGTGTCAATGATAATATTTGTATCTTTTAACCAAACCAAATATTACAGAACTGAACAGAGTGACATTATAATTAGATAATGACTACCCATCAAAACAAAATTAATGATAGGGTTATTACATATCTCTGGAGGGTTATACAATCAATACAAATGATATAAACTGATATAATCTAGTGAAGATCAGTGTCTGGATTTCACTAGTGTAGTCCTGTCTATTGTCCCATTATGATCTTGATTATTCTTGTGATTTGAGATGACTCACAAGTTACGGGAGATGCATGTGATGTGTGGAGTTATTCTGTATTAGAATAGAATTTCACTAATTTATCATCAGTAGTATTGCCCATCACTAATGTTTTTATTGTGTGTGTAAACAATGAGTTGAGCATTAGTTATACAATACATGTATTCACTAATTGAGTATCTGATGATTACTGTACTAATGAGTACATGTATACATATATAGTCATAATTCACATTGTGTAAACATATATTTAGTAGTTGTATTGACAGTATTCATTAGTACCTGTATAACATATTGTCTTTATACTATGGAAGTAATGTAACAAGTAATTGAATTTTAAGTGAAATGTAATCAGGAATCCCAATTGATTATACTTTTACAGTATTACTCATCCCTAGTAATAATGAATGGGGTATTATGAAACAAAATTTAACACTGCTTTTTGTTATTTGAATATTGATTTCCTTACTGAACAAACATTTCAATATTATAGCTTGCTTAACTTGTTTCTGATAATCAGCCCACACAATTTCCACTACTATAGATGTCTACACAACAGCCTCTGTGTTTTATTTTCTGTTCTGTGAGCTAGACGATGCCAGTAACAAAGAAACTTTCTTTTGCCAATAATTTGTTTGGTGTTCAGCAATTCATGATTTATTTCTGTATATACACATACAGTGTATATACAGAAATAAATCATTTACAATGATTATGGAAATTGGCATTCGAATAACAAAAATGGGTATTTGTTTTAGCCCATATTTTAACATTCATTATTTCGATTACAAGGTTTTGAAAAAAATTTTCTTATTATCGTGAGCATAAATCAATAATAATTAATTTGGTAATATGTACAAGTACTATTCTATATTGAATAGTATATTAAGTACATGTCATAATAAAGCATACAATGTACATTCATGTAGTGTGTAAATACTGCTGTTATATATAGTCTCATATAGGTGTATAGATATAATTATTAGGATTATACCAGGATTATACCAGGATTAACTTAAGCATGCATTCTGTGGTTTGTATGTTTTCATGGAGGGCCATCCCTATGATTGCTTTCCACGCGGTTGAATCTATATAATATCTCTCTCTTGTGTCCCCTTGTGCGAGTATGCATTGTATACGTTGTAAGGAAGTTGCGTCATTCCCCGGGGCTCAGTCAATTAATGGGTGTGGTGCGTAAAAGAATGCACGCTCAAGCTCTACAGACCAGCAGAAGGAAAGCTGCGTGTAGCTAAGTAGATTACATAGAAACTGGTACTAATAGCTAGCTATTCTGCCTGAAATATATTTCTAAAGTTCTACAACGTCCTTTAAAAAGTAAGGAGAGTAGATAATCAAATAATAACTATAGTAGGCTGTTGTGTTTCAGGCATGAAAAAGTAAGCCATGATTACTGAATGCTAGACACCACAAAGCAGTCATAGGGATACTTTTATCTTCACTTACATTTGTAAAGCAATCATAGGGATGTTTGTTCTCTATATCCACTTGTTACAGATAAATAATGCCAGACTAATCACTCTGGAATGTATTTATAATAACAAGTAATGAAGTATCACCATTAATTAGGTTATACATAATTACTATATTATAATTATATATTATATTGTTACTATACTTTATTATATCACATGTAATTTATATTATATACTATTCACCATCAAAGGAAACTAGAATTTTGTAATTGTAAACATTACCTTATAAGGAGAAACATTTGATGATAATATTATACATGTAGTACAGTATTATATAAACTGTTGTTATGTATCTCACTATACAATTGGCCGGGTCAGAATCAAATATCTCATACACCTGTGTGAACAGGTTACCTGAAACTTCGTATACACATGTACATGTAATTATAATAATTTATACCAGGTAGATTAAAATATGATTATTCCAGTTCATCTCATTATAATTAATGGAATGAACTGAATTAATTATGAAAGTCAGTAATCATATATACTGGATATGGATGTGGTCTAAACATACTTCAGAATATAACAATAGTAAGTTATAACTAATTAAAATGAAAATTCTTGGATTAATATAAAACATCATTATAAAAGAGGTGTCTTACACTTATAACAATCATGCACATGTACAACTAACTACAATGTATATGTATGTACATGTGTATACTACACAATGTATAGTACATGTACATGTATATATATACATGATAGAACTGTATCAAAATCTTGATATCATATTTCTCATTTGATATTCAAGCATTATAAATGTACATGTATCTTCATTAAATACATTCATGATTATAATATTATAGTAATATTGAAATAATGATAATAAAAATATATGTGACAATATAGATATACACACATGTACATGTACACACATATATGTACATGTGCTACATGTATCTCCTGCTTTTATTAATTATGTACACGTACATTTGTAACTTATTACATGTACATAATACAATACAGAACTGTACTGTATAGTATAGTACAATAAAATACAATATACATTAGTGCTGGAATGAATATGAGTCAATATCCAGACTAATTAACATCATGTGGTAATGAAATGCACATAATTATGACTAGTTGATATATGTACAAGTTAGAACTGTTGTCAATAGCTACTAGTCTTATTAGTAGAGTATGTCATGTACAGGTAATTATTTTGCTATAGCTACATGTATATGTACTTGTGTCAACTGTTACTACAACATGTACTGTACAAGTGACATGTACATGACTACATATGTAACTGGTATAATATCTGTGAAGAGGAAATGTTTGTGTAGTGAAGTCAAGGGTAATAACATTTACCATATATGAGTAAGAGTCACTATTCTGTAATATATAAACTGTGTATTGTTCTAAATATAAAATTATAATGTAATAATTATAATAGTTCAGGCCATAGACCCTCGTGCTAAGGTGAGTATAAATCTGATATACCATGAGTAGGCATGTTATAATGTATTTATGTATGTATTTCCTAAAAGATTAAACCTTTGTTGATGTATGTTGCTTCTCCTACAATTCCCTCTTCACTTTAGAGAAGGTAAGTGCTGTTTTCTTGTAGTCTGTATTGATGGCAGGTTTTATATATGGCCACAAGGTGCTATGTCTGATTTACAAACTTTGAGGTTTTGCTGATCGGAGATATACATGTACATTTTCACTTGCGTATTTATACTATGTTACCATAGCAACCAAATTGTAGGAACAGAACAACATACATGTACTAATTAAATTACAAGTACACGTACATACATGTATTAGATTCCACAAGTAATGTGGATGAGTGGTTTCCACATACCTGTATAGTGTTATACAATCTATTTTCCTGTACCTTATTAATAATCATGCATCACTTCATCATTGTATATTATATACATGTATATGCTTTGATCACTTGATTACTATATACTTTACACATGCCCCTGATCACTTAATCATTGTATACACTATACATGTCCCTGATCATTGTATATAATGCATACATATTCACAGTAGGAGTGAATAAAATATTCAAGTTCTGTTTTTGTATTCCTCATGTTCTACACTCTGTAGTATGCTAAATTGCCATGAAAACTCAGTTTAAATGGTAATTAAATATTCACTGATAATTGTATAAATGGTACATGTATATACCTAATACCTAAACGGAATGTACAGGATTCTGTCTAGATCAGTTTATGGCAAGCTGCTATTCATGCCTTTTCCTAATTCAGTATACATATATGTATACAGTTCACATGTACACATAATATGGAACAGTGTGGGTAGGAACATGTACATGTTTAATACATGATGTTATCAGAGATGTAGAAAGAAAGAAAGAAAGAAAGACACCTGAGGCAATGGAAAAATGAAAATGAGAATTGCCTCAGGTGGGATTTGAACCCACGACACTCTGTACTCCGGACAGATGCTCTACCAACTGAGCTACCAAGGCAGCTCAGCTGGCAGGGTCCGAATCAAACATCACATATGCCTGTATGAACAGGCTAACTTGACACTAGGTTCTACACTCTGCAGTATGCTAAATTGTCATGAAAACTCAGTTTAAATGGTAATTAAATATTCACTGATAATTGTATAAATGGTACATGTATATACCTAATACCTAAACGGAATGTACAGGATTCTGTCTAGATCACTTTATGGCAAGCTGCTATTCATGGGTTTTGCTACTTCAATATACATATATGTATACAGTTCACATGTACACATAATATGGAACAGTGTGGGTAGGAACATGTACATGTTTAATACATGTACATGTATACATGTATATAATTATATTCATATAGTTAGCATTGGATCAGTAATTAAAATTTAAGGTGTATTTACATTTGTGGCCGAATTTGCGAAAATCAGGCTTATAGGATAATTAATTTTGAGATACAAGTGGAAATAGACAGTTATGGCTTACTTGGGCGATTACTGTTTTACTACATAAAAAGCTTCATTAACATCATTTACTCATAGCTTCACAGAGGATTAGAGACATCTCTGTGCTTCACATCATTACCTTTAATCATTAAATATTTGGTTTAATTGCGTTTTTCTCAAAATGAAGGTTTTGTCACAACAGCAGTTTAATCACTCAATGTAGCTTTGTCTTTTGCTTGATTGGGATATATCATATATCATTCTAGAGCTAATGTGAATACTCTATTCAGGTAAAACAAGAAATCAATTTTGAAATTTTATCCCATAAGCCTGGTTTTCACAAATCCTGTCACATTTATTCACAAAAGGAGACAAAGGTTGTACCAAGTTTCTTTTTCTACGGACAAAGTTTGTCCAAGTTTCTGAGTTCAGCACAAAGGATGTACTAGTCTTCATTAGTCATTAGTTAAAATCTGACAGGTAGGTTTACACTAATGAGGACTAATGTATGCATATAATGTTTAACAACAATCAAGCCACAGTCAGATGCAGATTTGTTGTTTAGTAGAGATGAAATTCTCATAAAAACAACCAATGCACAGATTTCTGGGATGGAAACTTCAAATGGGACCTTCAAACTAACTTGAAACCCAAAACGCAAGTTCTACAAGCCAAGCAGAAACTTGAGAAAAAAGCTTGAATACGAGGTGGTGTCAAATCCTGCTTTAAGTAACAAACTAATCATCATGTGCTTATTTCATTAGAGATATTGCTTTTCTTGTTGTAGTAATGAATATGTTTATGTTCTGAGCATGCTCAGTAGCATGCTGTGTATCTGTATATCCTTTATTGTTATAATAGTCTTCTCTTTGTGTTATCCACATTAATCTGGGTGACAGTTCGTAAAGTCATCACATTGGCGACGAAGGATGGCATTCAAAGGAGCATATGGGCATATACAGGAGTTTGATCCTGCTGTCGATTCGTTTTCGCTCTATATTGAAAGAGTAGAGTTGTTTTTTCTGGCTAATGAAGTACCAGAGAATAAAAAGGTGCCTGTCTTTCTGAGCATAATAGGTAAAAAGACCTATTCCTTAGTAAGGGACCTAATGATGCCTGATGTTCCTAGTGAAAAGAACCTAAGAGATATTATAGCCGTGTTAAAGAAACATTTTCACCCCACACCCTCGGTGATTGCCGAAAGGTTCCAATTTCACAAGCGGGATCAGAGAGAAGGAGAAACGGTGGCAGAGTTCGTGGCTGAACTGAAACGATTATCTACCCATTGCAAGTTTGAGAACTATTTGGATGACGCCCTCAGAGATCGTTTTGTCTGCGGGTTGAGGAAAGAGCCCATGCAGAAAAGACTACTAGCAGAAACTGACCTGACATTTGCAAAGGCAGTCGAAATAGCCCAAGGTATTGAATCTGTGGACAAACAAGCTTTAGCAATGAAGAATGACACTGTCGGCCAGAGTAATGAAGTTAATAAAGTATGTCAGAGTATCTCTTGTTATAGGTGTGGCAAATCAAACCACACAGCTAATTTCTGTAAGTATAAAAATCTGGAATGCCATAATTGTGGTAAACGAGGACATCTTAAGTCTGTTTGTAGGAGTAAGAAAACGTTTCAAGATAACAGACCTAGTAATCGACATTTTAAACTCTCATCGTCACGATCCTCCAGTAATTCCAAAATGGCACACAAATATGGGAAAACAAAATATTTAGAAACAGCACAGGAAGTACCTGAAGAAATACCAGATTCTAAAGATGTAGCATTGTTCACGATTTCCAGAGAAAGTAATAAACCAATTCGTGTATCTGTCACTATTGGTGGTGAAGTGTTACCAATGGAAGTTGACACTGGAGCTGCTGTCTCATTAATCTCAGAGGTTGAGTATCAAGATAAATACCAGTTGCATAAATCTAATGTAAAACTTAAAACCTATACCTCTGAAAGTATGATAGTAGTTGGGGAGTTTAATGCCCAGATCACATATGAAGACCAGAAGGATACACTAACCTTAGTAGTAGTTAAAGGTGATGGGCCAGCCTTAATGGGAAGAAATTGGCTTACTTGTTTGAAATTAAATTGGCATAAGGTATTTCATACCTCACTCGTTACAGATCCCGTTGAAACTTTAATTAAGAAGTATGGTGATGTTTTTAGTAGTAAACTCGGAACAATGACCCAGTATAAAGCAAAGTTAAAACTTAAAGAAGGAGCTAAACCAAAGTTCTGGAGGCCTCGTACAGTTCCTTTTGCTCTTAAACCAGGTATTGAAAAAGAACTTGATAAACTTCAATCTGCAGGGATAATAGAACCTGTCATTTATAGTGAGTGGGCAGCCCCGATTGTCCCAGTTCCAAAAAAAGATGGTGGAATTCGTATATGCGGAGACTACAAAGTGACCTTGAATCCCCTGCTCGAAATTGACCAATATCCACTACCCAAGCCAGAGGAGTTATTTACAGCAGTCACTGGTGGAAACAAATTTACCAAATTGGATTTATCCCAGGCATACCAGCAAATGTTATTGGATGACGACTCTAAAGATTTAGTTACTATAAATACACATCGTGGGCTTTACAGATATACCAGACTTCCGTTTGGGATTGCCTCAGCACCTGCTATTTTTTCAACGGACAATGGACATTATATTGCAAGGCATTCCTCGAACCATTTGTTACATTGACGACATATTAGTAACAGGAGCAACTGATCAAGAACACATATCAAATCTCGGAGAAGTCCTAAGGAGACTAAAGTATCACGGTATAACACTCAAAAAGGAGAAGTGTAAGTTTATGTGTGATAGCGTTGAATATTTAGGTCATGTGATTGATGCTCAGGGGTTACATGTTAAACAAGATAAAGTAGATGCTATTGTTAATGCCCCCAAGCCCAGTAATGTAACTGAATTGAGAGCCTACCTTGGCTTAATTAATTATTATGGTAAATTTATACCAAATCTTGCCTCTATATTACAACCTCTTAATAATCTTTTGAAGCACTCATCAAAGTGGGAGTGGTCACTAGCCTGTGATGAAGCTGTAGACTTAGCTAGAGAAAAATTAATATCATCTGAAGTATTAACACATTATGATCCTTCACTACCAATTCAACTAGCAACTGACGCCTCTCAATATGGACTAGGAGCAGTCCTTTCTCATCGTTATAGTGATGGTAGTGAAAAACCCATAGCCTTCGCCTCTAGGTCATTGTCAAATGCTGAAAAAAACTACTCACAAATAGAGAAAGAAGGACTATCCATTATATTTGGCATTAAAAAGTTTAATCAGTACCTTATTGGTAGGGAATTTACCTTAATAACCGACCACAAACCTCTAACATACATATTTGGCCCAAAGTCTGGCATTCCTTCCCTTACTGCTGCTAGGTTGCAGAGGTGGGCATTACTACTGTCAGCATATCATTATAAAATTGTCTTTAGGTCAACTAAAGCACACAGTAATGCTGATGCCTTGTCTAGGTTACCCCTAAAATTAGTACACCACGAATCAACCTGTTCAGAGGGAGATTCAACAATTTTTAATATGTGTCAAATTGACACTGTACCAGTTACCTTTACCCAATTGCAATCAGCTAGTCGTAATGATATTCTTATCAGCAAAGTTCTAAATTATGTTATAAATGGATGGCCTAAAGAAGTGCCAATAGAATTGAAGCCGTATTATAATAGATGTAACGAGTTAACAATACAGTCTAATTGTCTTATGTGGGGAATAAGAGTAGTTGTACCTCAGAAGTTTAGGAGGAAGGTCCTAGATGAATTACACACTAGTCATTTTGGCATTACCAAGATGAAGCAATTAGCAAGAGGATATATTTGGTGGCCTGCTATTGATCAGGACATAGAGAAATTAGCTAAATCATGCCAGGCATGCATGTCTGTTAAGAATTCACCCCCATCATCTCCCTTGAGCCCCTGGGTTTGGCCAGCTAAGCCATGGCAACGAGTACATGTGGATTTTGCTGGACCCTTGTTTGGTAAAACCTATTTGGTATTAATTGATGCACATTCAAAATGGCCTGAAATTTGGGTTACCTGAGCAAGTAGTAACTGACAACAGACCCCAGTTTGTTTCTGAAGAATTTTCTACATTTTTACGAAATAATGGTATAAGGCATTTTAAATCAGCCCCCTATCACCCTTCCACTAATGGAGCGGCTGAACGATTAGTGCAAACTTTTAAGAATGCAATTAAAAAAGGTAAACAAGATGGATTATCATCTCAGCATTCTCTCTCTAATTTTCTACTTCGTTATCGTTCGATACCTCATTCTACTACAGGTAGACCCCCTTGTGAACTAATGCTAAAACGATCCTTATGTACAAGACTAGATCTTCTTAAACCTAATCAAGAAAGCAATGTATTAAATCAACAAGCAAATCAGAAATATAATCATGACTCTCATTCTCGTTCAAGAATTTTTATCGTTGGTCAAAACGTAATGGTTCGAAGTTATCGTAACAGTGACCCTAAATGGATACCTGGAATTATACTTGAAAAGAAAGGTAATTTAACATACTTAGTGAAAGTTGATAATTCTATTGTCTGGAAGAGACATGTCGATCAAATACTGGAATGTAATTTAAAGATACAGGATGTTGATTCTAACGACTGGGAGTACCCAACTATGAGAAGTACAATTGACATTGTTCCACCTGATTCGTCTACTAATCAACAATCAAATGATCATCGTAACACTACGAATGACAATAGTTCTGTCCGTCGTTATCCTCAAAGAGTACGGTACCCACCTGAAAGATCCCACCCTTATTTATCTCATTGATTCTAATAACAGGACTAACAGTAATAGTAAATGTGTTGATAATTATTTTTGTAAGGGGGGAGGACGTGTAGTAATGAATATGTTTATGTTCTGAGCATGCTGTGTATCTGTATATCCTTTATTGTTATAATAGTCTTCTCTTTGTGTTATCCACATTAATCTGGGTGACAGTTCGTAAAGTCATCACATTTGTTGTCAATTAATCGTCCTTTAGTACACCCTGTGGACTCGATACAGTACTTTGACACTTTTGTTACAGAGCTTCAGCACTCATAAGCTCCTGGTTATGCCTAATTACTACACATCATAATTATACATTATATTGACTATACTTTATTATATAACATGTACTATTCAAGATCAAAAGAAATTAGTATTTGTAAACATTACCTTATAAGGAAAAACTATTACAATTATATATAACACATTGAACCATCTATATTAAATGATGATAATATATTATACATGTGGTATACTATTATATAAACTGTTGTTATGTATCTCACTATACATATTTATCACTTCTACTTTATAAAATAGTCACTTAGTACCTGTAATCCACAAATATTCGTAGTCTTATATCTCATCACAAGATACATGTACATGTAACACAAAACAATTTATACCAGGTAGATGAAAAGATGAACTTTCCAGTTCATATCATTATAATAGAATATTTTACCGGCACAAGTCAGTAATCATGTCAGTTATATATACTGGATATTATATAGTGGATTTAGGCTAAACATACTTCACAAACTAGCCACAGTAAGTTATAATTTTTTGTCTTGGCTTAATACAACTCATTGTACATGTACTTATAAACATCATGTACACATGTACATGAGAATTCATGTGTCTATATAGCATGCTAGCAATAGGTGTAGAAATGATTAACAAACAAACACAACAAACAAACAAGCAGCTACAATGGCTTATAAAATTCATAAACACAGCCACATAGGCACTCTGGCTTAGTACAATAACAATAACAATCACCCACAATGGCTTACAAGAATAACTATTAGCCACCATGGCACCATGGCTTAGAGCCACAATGGCTTAGAAAATAAGCAGCCATAATGGATTACAGAATGAGCAGCCACAATGGCTGACTTGTATGACTATGTATGTGCACGTATATACTATATGATGTACAGTATATATATACACAGTACCTATATCAAAATCTGGATAACATATTTCTGGTTTGATATTTCAGCTTTCTGTAACTTCAGCTTTCTTCCACTGAATCTTCCTTCTTATAAGTGTTTTGAGTAAATTATGAACTGGAGTACTATCCATTGATACTGTAGTCCTGTTAGGTGTTACATTTGCAATGGGTGTGCCAAATAGTGAGTCTAAAAATAGTAACACCAGCTAAATGTCTGGCTTTAGCTATTTTAATTAATTGTGTGGGAGTCGTGCGCTCCTTCCCTCTGGTTTTCATGGGCTCCTATATAATATCAGTATAATAATTATTATAGTCAAGTCAGTATTGTCTGCCATTATTTTCTTGTCAGTAATTATTGTTTCTGTTTCCTAATCACACTTGTGGCAAGGGTTCTGCATAGCGAGTGCATCATTTATAATCCACATGTATTATATATAGAGTTGCACCTATACTAGAATAGGGATCTGAATAGGTGCCTATATTGAAGATGTAGGCAGAGTATCGGTATAGGCAACTGTGTTACACAATATTTTTCAGGCTTTGTAGATACATTATTGTCAAACTACACAAGTACAATCTGAAGATATATGCATCCAATCTAGTATAATGGATACATTAAAAATATTGCTATACAAAATACTCATAATACTCATGTAGTTGTATATTAAATTAAATTTGACCAGTCTCTATATTTTTAACCGTAAACACAAAATTATACTAGGGTTAGTACAGTTACAAGGAATAATATAAACTGATATAGATAGATACATCATACACATATACAAATTATAGTATTTGGCACCGTCTAATGTCTTATCATTCTAGTACTCTACAACTAAAGTAAATTTATCTGGCTTTCTAAACGGTTTATAATTCTACAAACACATAATTTAATTTAATCAACTACAACTGTATAACATTTCATAACAGCAGCATGTTTTATAGACATTCTTTCATTTTCAATCTTGAAAATATTTCTGATATTCCTGTGACTACAACAATGTTGTTCATATAGTGTGGGTTAATGTTGACTATTACAATCACTCATACAGTAGTTATCCTCTCCATTACTAACAGTAATTACCCTTGCCACGTAGCACAGGCAGAAGGGTATGGTAATCATTAAGCTGTTATGACAGACATTTAGCTTGTGTTACTATTTTAGACTCACTATTTGCCACACCCATTGCAAATGTAACACCTAACAGGACTACAATATCAATGGATAGTACTCCAGTTCATAATTTACTCAAAACACCTATAAGAAGGAAGATTCAGTTGGAAGAAAGCTGAAGTTACAGAAAGCTAAAGTATCGAGATGATATCTTCAGATATTACGAAAGAAGACAGTCTCAACGATGGCAAAGATTTGATCACGAACTGGACGCCATTTTCATATGTGAAAACATTGTGTCACTGTCCAATTGGGTCCTAATGGACTACTATTGGGTCCTTGTGGACTCTAAATGGGTCCTAGTGGACTCCTATAGGGTCCTAGTGAAAACTTAATGGGTCCTAGTGGACTCCTTTTCGGTCCTAATGGAATCCTATTGGGTCCTATTGGACTCCTATTGGACTCCTGTTGGGTCCTATTCCACTCACATTCCATTCCTATTGGGTCCTAGTGGACTCCTATTAAGTCCTAGTGTACTCCTAATGGTTCCTAGTGGACTCCTATATGACTCCTAGTGGGTCCAAGTGGACTCCTATTGTGTCCTAGTGGACTCCTAAAGGGTCCTAGTGGACTCTTATCGGGTTCTATTAAACTCATATTGGGTCCTAGTGCACTCCTTTGTGAGTTCAATTTCCAACAGAAATGGGTAGACCAATGCTAAAAAGTAGTGACTCCTAATGGACTCCTATTGGGTCCTAGTGGACTCCTATTGGTTTGCTATTGGATCCTAATACACTCCTTTTGGGTCCTAGTGGACTCCTAATGGACTCCTATTGGGTCCTATTGCACCCCTAAGCGGTCCTAGTGGACTCCTATTGGGTCCTAGTGGACTCTAATATGAACAAGTGTAATACAGTACATAATGTGTATATTGCAGCATGTCCAATATGAGTACCGAGTAATCTTAGCATCATCTAGTGGGTGTGGCATTTAATTAATGGGTGTGGATGATAACTTACTTCAAGACTCTGTTTATCAAGACGAGATATGTTGAGAGTTGTGCATAAAGTGGTGATGAATATCGGGAGAGTGGAAGGAGCAAGGGCACTATAGCATACTACAGCATTCAGAGACTCTAATGATAGCTTAGATAGATAGATAGATATAATTATATACATGATGTATGTTAATTAAGTGGATATAAGTGCCTGCCTTGTTTAGATGCCGTAGAGTATTTTTTTGTCTCTTCTGATGTTCATCTATATAATTATAGTTTTTGTTTTGATGTTACAATTTTGTTCTTGTCTTCTGTTCTGTTATAATCATTGATCCATTTTAAAATTATGTATCATTTGATTACATTTTTATTAGTTTGGAGCCTTGTGGTTATAAACGTTAAATGGCTAGTTGTATTTGAAATTAAAGAGCTTCAAGACAAAGTCATGACCAAGTTCAAATATGAAGTTGAAACGTGGAGGGGGCATGTTACCCATTGGAGGAGGAGGGCCTTGTGGGTGTGGCTGGAATGGAGGAGGAGGACCCATACCAGGCATTCCGTGTGGAGGAAGAGGAGGACCATCCATTCACAAACATTAATAAACAGTCACAGGTATATGATCGTGAGTAGAGTCATGGTGCTGGGGTTTGTGGCACTAGATTATCAATCGACTTGAAGTTAGTGATAATCGATTTCAGAATCTCAGCCGATTCCCAGCCCTAGTAATTAACTAGATACCTACAAGGAGGTACTATCCTGTTTATATTCTCTAGCCTGTCTATCCTGTCTAATAAATGTCTGGCTTTAGCTATTTTAATTAATTGTGTGGGAGTTGTGCACTCCTTCCCTCTGGTTTTCATGCGCTCCTATATAATATCAGTATAATAATTATTATAGTCAAGTCAGTATTGTCTGCCATTATTTTCTTGTCAGTAATTATTGTTTCTGTTTCCTAATCACACTTGTGGCAAGGGTTCTGCATAGCGAGTGCATCATTTATAATCCGCACTTACAATATATAGAGTTGCACCTATACTAGAATAGGGATCTGAATAGGTGCCTATATTGAAGATGTAGGCAGAGTATCGGTATAGGCAACTGTGTTACACAATATTTTTCAGGCTTTGTAGATACATTATTGTCAAACTACACAAGTACAATCTGAAGATATGGGCAACCAAGGCTGAATATGCCAGTAACTACATGTACATGTACTTTGGTCTGAATCTAGAGTACACAAACAATAGAATAATTAACACTATACCATGTGTGAATAGTTGTAAATTAGATAAATACTCCTACATAATTTACACCGACAATATCAGATCAGATTTGCATATAGGCAATTTGCATTATGAAATTCAGGCATATAGGCATATAGGCAAATTACTGTATAGATGCAACACTAATTATATATATAATATAATATATAATGTGGTTAAGTATATTATATACATTATACATGTATACTGTATATAAACTGTTATAATTGCATTTCCTCTTCACAAGTACTAATTACACATTACTGAAGCTAATCTAATTACTATCACATTACAACATGAGAATGAGAAAATGTGTGTGTAAGGGTGTATGTGTATAACTGTAAGTGTGTGTGTGTGTATGAATAGGTATGTATGTACATGTACATACATAGTTACACACATGTATAATTGTTATAAACTTATAATATTATTATTCACATAATATTTGTATACCACTTAATATTTACTTGTATAGACTAGTTACATGTACAACTAAAACATGTGGTACTACAACATGTACATGTACATACATACCATGTATATTACATGTATATACATACAGGTGTATACTGTAAATACAGGATCCTGTCTATAAGTCACTTTGAGTGGTAATTTATTCAAAAAATAATTAATTAATAATTATAGTTGGTTATATTTCCTCTATATTATAGTAATACATGTATAAAAATGTAGTGTGTACTACACTATATGGTAACAGTGTGAATAGATACATGAAACATGTTCAATACATATACAAGTATACATGTATACTCTATCATATGTAATTACTAATAGATTACTAAATTTAGATTGTACTTACATACATTTCGTCATAACAGGAGACTATGAAAATGATGACATTCTATACATTATCTTCTTGTCTTATGGGTTCAATATCACTGGCTTCAAACTCAATATAGCCTGGAATGTACAGATATTAAATAAATAAATACATTATTAAATATATATATTATGTATATGTTATACCACCCCAGCCAGGTGTATATCACATTTATACTCACCAAGCCCGAGGGCGACGTGAGTATAATAATTGTGATATACATGTATACCGAGCAGTGGTGGTATAATATATTTATACCATGACGGAACCTCGCTTGTGCGTATGCTCAGCAGATCTCTATTCGCTATGTCAACCGAGAAAGAGAATGATGATCCTAATCCAGCTTGATTGAAGAAATACAAGCTGTCCTTATCAAGAAAGGGGAAGGGAAGATTTTCAATTGTTTCAGAACACTAGTTAACTGGTTCTTCAAAACACAGAGAAGTTTAGTAAGTGGGTAATTGGTAACCTGAAGGATTGGTTTGAAAACTCAAGACTACAATAGCAGAAAACCAAGCGATACTTGTCGTAGTGAAGTTTTAACTCCTAATTGTCTAAGAAAGTTCTCAACAAGTGGCTCTGTGTTCTCATCATTGAAACAAGCAGCAGGACAGGTGACCCATATCCACCCAAGACGATACAGTCTTTACATGTATTGGGAATGAGTCCGGTACTTCATTACATGTATTAGGAATTAGTCCTGGTAGTTCATTACATGTATTAGAAATTAGTCCTGGTACTTCATTACATGTATTAGGAATTAGTCCTGGTAATTCATTACGTGTATTAGGAATTAGTCCTGGTAGTTCACTACATGTATTAGGAATTAGTCCTGGTAGTTTATTGCATGTACTAGGATTGAGTCCGGCAGTTCATTACATGTATTAGGAATAAGTCCTGGTAGTTCATTACATGTATTAGGAATAAGTCCTGGTAGTTAATTACATGTATTAGGAATTAGTCCTGGTAGTTCATTACATGTACTGGGATTGAGTCCGGTAGTTCATTACATGTATTAGGAATTAGTCCTGGTAGTTCATTACATGTATTAGAAATAAGTCCTGGTAGTTCATTACATGTACTGGGATTGAGTTCGGTAGTTCATTACATGTATTAGGAATAAGTCCCGGTAGTTCATTGCATGTATTAGGAAGAAGTCCTGGTAGTTCATTACATGTACTGGGATTGAGTCTGGTAGTTCATTACATGTATTAGGAATAAGTCCTGGTAGTTCATTACATGTATTAGGAATTAGTCCTGGTAGTTCATTACATGTACTGGGATTGAGTCCGGTAGTTCATTACATGTATTAGGAATAAGTCCTGGTAGTTCATTACATGTATTGGGAATTAGTCCGGTAGTTCATTACATGCATTAGGAATAAGTCCTGGTAGTTCATTACATGTACTGGGATTGAGTCCGGTAATTCATTAGAAATAGGTCCTGGTAGTTCATTACATGTATTAGGAATGAATCCTGGCAGTTCATTACATGTGTTGAGAATGAGTCTTAGTAGTTTGTTACAAGTATTTGTAATGAGTCCTGGTAGTTCATTACATGTACTGGGAATGAGTCGGGGAGGTTCACGTACTGAACCATTAGGATTTATTATTCCCAATACATTTGATGAACCACAAGGAGTCATTCCCAATACATCTAATATAAACTTGATATTTATGAACATGTCATGTGTAAACTATATATCTATGAACAAGTGATTCATAGATATAAAGTTTGCAATTGTGTAATAGATATATAGTTGTTTCAAAAGTTAATGAAGTAATAACATACCAACTCTTTGTCTTCATTAAATACACTTCTTACCTGTGGGAGAGGGAACAAGATCCATAGTTACATATTACATGTATGTGTAGTTGCTTATTAGTAATCACATAAATAATTACTCTAGACATAGGGCATGTACATGTAATTTTGTACGGTGTACTTGTACTTAAGTACATGTTCACAGCACTTGTGTTTTGAAGCTTTGAACAGATCCAGATTGGTTATACAGTAGCAAGGTATAGTAATACATGTATTATAATGTTGTTTACATTTCTATGGTCTGATAATATTGTTGGTAATGAACATTCTTTGAGAAAAATAATATAAGTAATATCAATAATGTATTTGACCCCTCTGGTAAATGATACATTGTAATGAGATATCAGTCTCATGTACTATTTCATATAAGCTGAGCGGTTACCTGATCTAGAGCACACAAATACTGGACTGTTTCACTCACTATTAGATAATTCAAGGTCTGCTTCCACATCTACAGTGCTGAGTACATCCGCCTGTGTTCGGGGTGGATCCTATCATTAAATGAATAATCAAATTATCATTATCGATAGGCGTGGTTGGTAATCACTACGCATTCATACAGCTCCTGATGTCATCTCCGGCTCCTATTCCTGCGTCTGATACTGGTTTCAGTTAGTGTTGTGACGTCTTCCATTACTTGTATTCTTAACCTTATTAGCTTATTAAAAGTTCGGGCAATCTTCAAGTTATTCAGGTAAGTCTTCTAAGCAGTATCTTGTTATTTGTGTCTTTTCTTTATATTGTTCATGAGAATGAGGTGTGTATTGTTAAGTATAGTAGCTGGTAGATAAAAATAGTTGTTCCCTACCCACCCTTCATTAATCTTTCCCCTAATAATATTATGCTACAAGCAACTCGGCTCACCCCCAGTAAAAGTATGTAGTCTCATGTCTTAGGACTCGATAGTATAATGTGAGATGCAATCAATTAATAGAATGAAGTAATATAATTAACTTTGTGAGGCCTTTTCTTGTCCAAAAAAAACTTATCTCTCTGAAAAAACTCAAAAGCTAGAGCCTGCAGAAGTCACCATAAATTATTTTGAAGCCAATCATCTTTGTAGTTTCCATTTGTAGTGACAAATTATAATTATAATTACTATCAGTAGAGAGGAGTATACACATTTTGAGGATTTTTTAGTTCATGTTCATGATAAATGTATGAATTTCCTAATATAGATGTCATGTGATTGTGATACACCCATAATGAATAATGATATTTCACATGTTGTCATGGTTACATAGTTTCACTTCACAAACTGTAGATATTCTCTTGTGTATGCAAAGTATTTTGTTGCTGATATGTTCTGAGGATGTCTACTGTGACTTCTTTAACATTGAGTGAACAGATTAAACTAGTAAGTGCAGTATACAGATCATTATTATTATAATTGCAATTATGAATTTTTGAATTGTTGTTATAATAATGATAGTATGGGAAGGGTTCATAATCATATAATGAGTGATCTGATATATTGAAGTCAATATCTCTGACTTTCCAATAACAGCACACTCATATTAATTCAGTTTGAGCCTCAAAAGTTTTCCTAAACAATGTTTACTATAAAATAAAATTAATTTTTCCATACTTGACACTGAAGTGTATTATCTTGTATCAGAAACACTTTCAGAACACATCACATAATTATTGATACTACACAGCTGTCAAATAATCTCAATGATTTCTTTCCGAATCTATAATTATATTTATATATATATTTATCGTACACTAGTGACGTAAATCAAACGAGCCGCCAGGTCTATATTTTGTGTACGCTGACCTGTGGTTAACCACAAGTCTGTTATTGTTTTTATAACTGACCTATGAATACTATTAACCAAACCAATAAATGCAAAAATGACAAATGAGTAAATAATTATAGTATAATAAGTATTGTATAATTTAAGCCACAATAGTAAAACACCGCATTCAACAATTGTATCGGTGAACCATTTCCAAGTACACCTGAATTCCAGAGGATTTCTTCCTCCTCCTGACGAATTATTTCACTTCGAATAGGCCTAGTTCCAACACCATCACTGTGTAGTTGATGAAAGAAGGAGTCTAAAACTTTATGTAGCTCTACAAAAGCAGGATCCTTGTCATCCATGATATTGAATGCTTTTGGTTTGTTCTCCCTCATATAACGAAGCAACCCTGACAACAAATTTAAAATTGATTTTGGGGGATATGGCTCTCCGCTCTCTTTCCTCGTTTCTAAAACATACTTGCATAAACAAGAACACAAGAGTTCAGGGTCATCAGTTAGTAAGATGTCTTCTGGGTACAAATCCTTAGCTAGACTGAGGTGCCATGATTCGAAATTGGCCACAGACCATTTGCTGCTCCTTGCCATATTACTGGGAACATAACCCTTCTTGTCCCTTGATACATCGTCTTCTGTCACCTTTTTAAAACGATTACGGGTCAGGCTAAGCGATAATCTTCTCCTCTTAGGAGGCTGATTCTCTTTATCAGATTCATCCATCACATGGCAAACTTATAACTGCGCATGCGCAGAGTTAGTAAAATGGTGACCAAGAGAAGCATACGATAAATTTGTTATAGTATGGAAGGGGGGTCTGTATGGGTTTTAGCGGACCCAAAGGCGAGGTTGAGGGTGTTTCTGGATCCATATCAGCCTGAGGAGGAAGAAATCCTCTGGAATACAGGTGTACTTGGAAATGGTTCACCGAAACTATTGTTGAACTATTACATATATATATATATTATATGTATAGCTTTGTGTCACATACACAAGCATTATGTGTTGTAAATGTAATTAAGTGGGGAGTGGCCAAATGATGGGCATAGAACATACATGTAATAGATATGCGTTCCAGCCTCAATCTCTACAGACCAGCAGGAGGAAACCCAATTGTAGCTTAGTTAGAACCTGGAACAAATCGGTGATCTGTGTGAAATATATTCCAGAAGTCCTACAATAACCTTAAAACGTAAGAAGGGTGGATAAATAAATCAATATCTATCTGTTGTGCTTTGGGCATGAGAAAGTCAGCCAGGATTAACCAAATGCTGGATACCACAAAGCATGATACTTTTTTCTCCATGTATCTTGTTCTTCTCTTCATTTTAGCCTTGCTGGCCAAAGACGCCTACATGCAATAGTTGTTCGTTACATTTCACAAGGATCTTTTTAATGCTGATACAACACTGCTACCAAAAGGTGTAAAACATAGTTGACAAACAAGTAACCACAATGGCTTAGAACCATGTACATGCCAATAACCATTATCAGCACTGATACCAATGCCAGCACTATTGTTAGTACTAGTAGAAATGGATAGATTAAAATATAAAGTGGTTAATAATAATTTATTGCTGAACTATAGTGTTACCTAATAATTATTATTAATTATAATTAGTATTGTGAAATCACTAGTATCATTACCTGTTAACTATACTATCATAAAATGAGATACATTTGGTGACTGGAATTTCTTTCAATTAATAATTATAAATTCTATTTGGATGACAATTGTATTACAGCAAGTGTACAATATTAATCATGATCGTACAAGTTCATGACATAATGATCTGTACATGTTGCTAGCCTGAGTATTCTCTATATACATGATTCTCTTGTACTAATCTAAATTTGATTATTCAGCTTCAAATAAGATGCTAAATGCAACTTGTAATTCTACCAGACCTCTGAAAAGAGGAAATGATTTATTACTATTGAAACTCAATCGGAATAGTTTATATATTGTCATTTGTCTTTTTATAATTTATGGTGTTTATTAAGAACTCAAATTAGAAATCTATTACAATAGTCACAATTCCTTCCTTGAAAAGTAGAATGTTTGTAATGCACTGTGACGCTGATGTGTTAATGGAATGTGTTTACAATATTTAGAATATTATTCATAATTAATTTGAACTATTATAATTAAATTCATACACGATTTTAAATAAAATAATATTCATTAAGTGCTAATTAATATTTTAATTAATATTTAACTGATCATGTTATTGAAAACAGACCATTTGAGGGAAGAAAATTGCTATTCAATAGTTTTGTGTAAACAAATGAAATTCTGTATATCTTTGGATCAATCATTCAGTTTCTCTAATATAACAAATTTAATATGTTTCCTCTTCATCAACTAGTGAACCTAACATGTTTGATCTTAAATTGGTTGTTTGATTTATAGCTATTGTCATGTTTAGAGTCTTATGTCTCATAATTCAGTTTGACAGAAGTATTGTTGACAGAATCTAACAGTCAATGTTGAGGAAATAGTTGAGAATTTTGAAATTTCTGCAGTGTTTAACTTGTCAGTAATTGATGTTTATAAAGTTAAGCTATTGATTTGTATCAATTCTAGTCCACAAAGTCATCAGTGTTTACAATGTTGTTGTTGATTAGAAGGCGGCCTAGTTAATGTTTGCCAAACCATTATCATTTAATAAGCCCCTTTTGCCATTATGTACGATATATCCAGCCAGCTAGCATGGTAAAAATATTGAGAGGACTGTATGAAATGCTAAAATTGAAACATTAACTAGACTTACTAAACATCAACAACTTTATAAACATCGACTATTAGATTTTACTAAACATTGATGGAATATTATATACTTTCAAACTGTATTATGAGAAATACATTTGGCACTCCATATGCAGTTATACTCTATTAGTGCCTCATAGTTTCACATCCTAATATTTTGTGCGGTAGTTGTAATTACAGTAATATTTATGCGTTATTACCACCTACCATATACGCGGAAATATTAACAATGTGTTTCATATGGTGGTTCAGATGTTTTGGGTCAAAGGAGTCAAATTAAATTTCATAAAGTAGTTTACGAATGCTCATGCACATTCTAAACATTTTCCTTAAAAAAATATAGAACAATCAGGTGATATCTACCTTGGAATGTGCCCAAAAAGAAGTAATGATCTCCATTTCTCGGTTCTCACCTTCCAATGCTAAATACTTCCAGTGATGAAATTGAAATGGAACAACTCTGTATTGTTCTCTACACTAAAACGCACAGGCTCAGTCACACACACATAATAAATTTTAATTGCTAATTGTCACATCAATACTCTGTGAACAGCAAACCATCAATATTTCCACATGTACGGTATTTGTTTTTATAACAGACCTACATGTAGCTACTTGGATAAACATATTTCATCACAAATGTTCAAAACTATTATCATTGATCCTAGTCACTAAATGTTATCCATAGTCTATTTAATCATACTATTACTAGATTATTATATATATAGGTAGCTTTGTATCCGTGTACTCAGTTTGAAATCAAAGCAGGTTTACAAAGTAGTTAATTTTACAGCAAATTTTGAAATTTCGACAATGTTCACCATGTCTAGTTGAGTCACTAGTTAATGTTTATAGAGTTCAGCTATTGATATTTATCAAGTCTAGGTTTGTTCACAAATTCATCAAAGTGTACAAAGTCATTGATATTTAGAAGGTCCTGTTGATGTTTGTCAAGGATCAATGTTATGTAGCAAGCCCCTTCTATATACATGTACCACATATTGAACCAGCTAGTATGGTAAAATAAGTTGACAGATTTACAACAAATTTAGATTTTAACATTGCGTAACTTCCGAAACATCACCACCTTTGTAAACATCAACTATGCATGCTAAACATCAACAACTTTATAAACATAGTTTCACATTCTAATCTTCTTTGCAGTAGTTATAGTAAATATTAGAATATAGTAATATACTGTATAATAATGTTTATGTGTTATTATTACCTCATTTGTTTTCTTTCCATACAATGTCATGTTTTTGATCCACATTCTGGAAACACACACACACACACACACACACACACATATATATATATATATATATATATATATATATATATATATATATATATAATTATATATATATACATGTATCTATGTTTTATGACAGACCAGTTATTCATAGTCTATTTTAATCATATCTTTACTAGATTATGAGGTATATACCTAGACAGGATACCTACTAGTTTAGGTTGATTGAAGTAATGAATGTAATTGTTTGTTTATTCTTCCATGGAATATCCTTGATGACTATATACTATTAATTATTGTATATATACATTATCGTATTCAAGGATCCTTACTAGGAATATCCTAACCTCCTAGTATCCCAGTGATTATCTAGACTATTGAATATAGCTGTAGAGATTGTGACATTTGCAATTTGGATTGATTTACAAAGCATTCAAAGTGCTCATATTTGGCAGTCCTTTCAAAAAGGCCAAAAAAACATAGTTCCTTTTTGTGCTTGACGATGAATGGTTGTGGCATGTTTTACTAATGGATAATGTTCCCTTTCAATACAAGGTTTGAGATAGAGCTATTCACTGACTCCACCCACAATTAGTTAGGATAGCAGATTACATCTCTTCCTGAATCAATCAACATTCTGGGTGGAAATGTGTAACTGCTAACAGAAGGGGACGATCATATTACTTCTCTTAGCTTCCTCTACTGCCCACTATAAATTAGGGTTGCAAGAAATCAAATATTAGTGCTTGTTATCCAGTTATTCACTCAACAGATGAATAGTCAGGTATTCTCTTCTTTTCAGAGAAATGTTGTCCTAATTCATTTCTAGTGAAATATGCTGTAACTAATTGTTTATATCTACTGCCAAAGTTTGTAAAACTATCCATTCTGTACTCTACAGGCCATTTTATTGCAATTATAATTTCACATGTTCAACTTCTGTGTATGTACAAAGATTAAATGAGTATCAAAATAATCCAGATGTTTAGTTAATAGTTCTCTAGATAACCAGGTTATCCATTCCAGCCCTACATATGAGTGATTCTAATTAGGATCATTGCTTATTCACTGCGAAGGAGTGAGCATTATCACTGCCTGAATAATCTTCGTGATAATAGAACTTTGGAGCGTTTTTAGTAGTAATAATATCAGAACAGTGTTGTAACAATGGTCCATGTTTATATTAGTACTCTACTACTCATCCAATGGATACTAACACATGAATGTATTCTATTCTGTGATAATAATAATTATTGTGATGTATGTATGGATGTGTTTAAGATTAATAACCACTTTGAACTATTATTTATTAAGTGCTAATTAATATTACAATAGCTCTAATTGATATTGTTATTATTGAAATACATAATTGTTATTGAAAACTGGGCAAGTAATTTTCAATCCAAATCCTGTGATTGAATGTTTAAATTAAAACAAATCAAATTTATATATCTACTAATCAATCATTACTTTTGAGTCATTACTTTCCACTTGGTTTACCTGAACCTCCAGTTGGGTATTAGTGGATTTTAATTATCTCCCTCTTTGGTTGTATCTAAATGTATGAACTTATGAGTGGCAAAGTTGTGAAGTAGTGTCCATCTCTAGAACACTGACTGTATAATGCTATTCACAAAAACATTCGTATAAGGCATTTTGCATTGGTAGTGCTGTACTAACAAGCAAGTCATTCAAGTGGCAGATGAATAAGTAACCACTTCCCCTACATACACACCTGTATAAAAATATTATCACAAGTACTTAAACTGTGCAAAAAAATAATTAGTTTTCAGATTTGATACTCCTTTACTGTTTCTCCTGTCATAAACTACTGATAAATATTATACAGTATAACAATGGTCATGTGTCATTATTACCTCATATACTGTTCATACACATGTGATTCAGATTAAGGAAGCACTCTTTCATGTTTAATGACAGACATAGATATAACTGTAGATGGAAAAATAAATATATTATCAACAAATTAATTTAGTTCTAAGACTATTTAGACACTTTTACGGGAATATCCTGTGTTATTGGGCAAATAGAGAGACAGGATATCTTCATTGATTGTAATGCTTATGTAATGTGTATATTATTTCTCCATGGGATGTTGTCGTTTATATTACTGGAATAATATCTTAGGTGTAAAATGATATATAGCTCTTTGGAGTATTTATATTTGGATATGTTATAGATTATTATTTACAGAGGGTCTAAAAATGTAATTTGAACAGGACTAGATAAAATACTAATGCACATGTATTCACAATGTATTCAATCATAATTACAAATGCTAGCATATCTCTCTTCATTGAATGGTAGACTGGAGCATGACTCTATGTTTAGTTAACAAATAGAGAAAACCTTATAGCCACCTCAGAAATGTCAATATTAAGAATATACTCTTAAGGTTATTTATTTAAAACCAAGATACACATAGTATATTGCAGTATTGTAGAGAGGGTCTATTTTGTCATGTTTACCCGATGGCTCTCTCATCAGATGACTCGGGCTGGTTTATTCTATCTGTATTGTGTTAGATCTACACTGATGGGGAGATGCACAAGTCCATTGATTAACCTTTATAGTCTTACACAAGTACATACTGTAGGACCCTTAAATGATGACCATTCTACCTTTGGAAATTGTAGACTTCATTTAAGGGTTCAGCATATTTCTCTGGCAGTGTCAATCACTCTTGCAATTTACAATAGAAGATCCAGTTTGTTCCCCACATTATCAACCAGATTATAATATATTAACATTTATGTGAGCACATTACGTATATTTTTGTCCCAATTATTGTTTTGAGCCTTGCTTCAATAACCTGTCTATTATTCCTGTAAATACATACATATACCTATTATTCCCACCATTTTTAGCTTTTATTGATTATTGAAAGCTGATGAATATCATCACATACACAATGTACATATATAATAATACTCTTATATTCTATAATAATTATTTACAATTGAATTTATCATAGTATTTACTATTATGATGTATATAGTAGTGTTGTTTTAGTTAACTACAACTATAACTAAAACCCCTTTTTTTAAGGCATTGTGACTTTTAGTTAACTAAACTATAACTAAATTAAAAGTCTACTGCAATAACTATAACTAACTAAAATGAAAGTTGGCCAGTAATAGACACTTTTAGTTAGTTAACTAAATCTAAAACCCTTTTAGTTAGCATAAAATTGTTTTAGTTAATAAACTATTACATGTACTATCACTAAAATTGTGATAAACTAGTCATACTATAACTATAACCAAAAGTGGTCATTATTGTCAAACTAAAACAACACTAGTATATAGTTATATGTATGATTCTCTCAATTACACAATTTTAATTGAAATTAATATAACATGGTTATTAGGAAACTGGATTTGTCTATACTGTATTAGTTTTTAATGTTAATAATTTATACTATAGGAGGACAGTCTGAATACAGCTCATGAAAGTAATGATATTGACAGTGTCCAGAAGATCATATCTTCGTGTCGAGATCAAGGATATGCTCTGGTAAGTATGTATATGAAATAAAACACTTGATACTGTTGCATGTTATAAATGAATTAATATTTAGTGTGTTATATATAATATAAACTCACTGATATTTTCTGATTGCCAGTGACTACTTCCAATTTAAAAATCTATATATAGCCTTGAATAAACATAGTAATGAAATATTGAAGAGCCAGAAAATATTTCAGTTGAATTTCATTCAAGATTAATTTTGCCCACTTTTGTTTTTAAAGTTATAGTTTAATTAACCAAATGTCAACAAATAAAGTGGTTTAACATTTGAACTAACATTATAAAGTTGAAAACATTTCGTCCCTTGTACATGATTAGTGCTCAAGCAGTAGCTCTCCATTTCCAAGATGTCACAATTTTTAGTGTGGCAGAAGTGCAACAAATTGAACACATGCTAAATGTCATCACTCAACACATAATACAAGTAATCAATACCTACTTTAGTGCTCAGTTATCCTCACCCTAACAAGATATTAGACTCTCAGTAAACACAGTAATCAGACTAGTCACAGTTCTTAATCTTGAGATATCAGTAATTGCTGCCTGTTGATAATTAGTAATTTATGCTAGCAGTTTAAATGCATTCTGCAGACATGTATGAAGCCTCTGGTATAAAAGACATGTGGCCACTTAGTTCATGAACCCTTAGTGATATTGAGATAGTAACGCTTATACATTTTATAAAACAGAACAATTACCAAACACAATAACTCACCTATCATACAATAACAGTTCATACAATAACAGTTCCACCTTTCATTTACAAGTTACACTAATCACAATGCTTATATAATTATTATGTGTAGAGTTTGTTTTGATTACTCTTACATATTCAGCCCATCCCCTGTTAACAGGGAGAGGGTCTTGTATGTAGTGATTGAGCAGCTCACTATATGTTTGGTAAAGTATTATAAGTACATCTTAAGAACTTGTTATTCACCTGTAAATCATAGTATAGGAATAATTATGTTTCTGGACACATGTAGAGGGATGAAAAAGGCATATGTAAGTACTAGTGTGGCAAGAAATTTGCATACATTTCCAAACTACACACTTTTTAATTAATAACTTATTTATAAATAATAAGAAAAATCAGCTACATGTGCTGTAAATTATGAAACGTGAAAATGCAAATTATAGCATAGTTATAGGTTATATTGGGTGTGGGGTATGTGCACTCTGTGTCACTGTATTTTATACACATGATAAACATTTAAATACTGTATTTCTACAACTATAATTAAGAATGATTATTGCTTATTTCTTATTTAACAGCTCTTTAATTTATTTAGCTGACTGCCTACACGTAAACTATGAACAACTCATTTTGTGGTTAGTAGGTATATATAGCCACACCTGGGCCAGACCAGACCCTGGCTCATGCAAATATTATTTTCACATTGAGAAGTGAATGACATTACAACTTTTAGTCCAGATTCCAACGTTTCCACCACTATATATTAGTATAGAGTTTATTAAACCATTGATTAATCAAGTGACATTTATTGTAGCACTGTTTCTATGAATAATTAATGGTAAATTTTCAGCCACACCAATGTTTTGCCTGAGCAACTGTCCTATACCACTGAAAATATGGGCATGCACTGGTCTCAAAGGACAGTGACTGCTACCATCTATGTTTATAATGACTATGGTGATCATCTTAAACACATAACAGCTGTCTTATGTGTGATTTGTCTTAAAATATTTATAATAATTATTTTCAGCTTTTGAGTTTACTTCACATATTATAGTTACTGATAATCAGTTCTGAAATGGATTACCTTTATCCTACTATTAATTGTGGACACTAAATTTAGCAATTTTTAAATACTCAAAATTAAAATGCTTTAACTTAAGCAAATATCAGAGTCACACCTAATATGCCTGTGGATAGAAAACACGGACCACGGATCACGGATTACGGATTAGATATCATGTGACAAGTGCATGATATCACATGCACAAGAGAACTTAGTCTCGCGTAGCCAACCTCTCCTCCCTAGGGAGGAGGGGCTGGCTATGGGAGACTAAAGAGAACTGATAGCGCTTTTTGATGTGTAAGAGTAAGATGTAAGATGTTTTGCTTAGGTGGACTAGGACTGCATTTCAACATAAAGGTATGTGAGTTGTTACCATTTATGTTGTTGCTGAAAATTAATGAAAACGTTGATTTTAATAGTAGCTTTTTAACTGGTTGTGCCTTTATAGTTGACTTATAGCTATAAATCACTGCCCATGGTTGATAATTTATTACAGTGTTCTTATGAATTAGGGTTGTTGGGTGTTCTTTATTACATGCCTGCAAAGGGGTGGGCCTCACTGCCAAACCAAAAATGGCATTCATATACTTTTTTCATCACAGAATGGAATATGTTTGGTGCAAGACAGCAGATCTAGAGAATTGAGAAGCCAATTGCAGTTTTAATTATTATTATTATTATAACACAAATAGTATAATCAGTTAATTAAGGGTATTAAGCAGATGATTAAATAAGCAGATGGCTAACTAGATGTGGCAAATTCTTGTTCTATCAAAGTCTGATATAATGGCCCAGAGAGTTTGTCTTTCGGACCCTGAGGCTGGTTAGAAACTGAAAATGTAGGGTTGGTGATTGTGATACATGACTTTGTCGCATGGTAATGGCATTAACTGGAATGTTCATATACTGCTTGTTTTGGGGATTCAAAATGTTTCTGGTTTCCTTATGAACAAGACAGACATCATATAGGGTTCCCTGTTAGTATACCCTAATCTGCAACCAGCACATACCTTCATTTGAGGAGTGAGTATCTTGAAATAGTACGGTTGGAATGACGGTGATGGAAGTGATTGCTGAACAGAAGTAGATGTACATGTAGATTGATGGCTGGCAGACTAGTGTGAAGCCAAGGTAGTCTTTGTTAACCTGTCTAGTATTGGTAGATTAGTTACATCCTTTGGTGTTAAACAACGTCGTTTCTGCTTTGGTTTGCTACCTTTTTCTCCAAATCCATCTGGTAAACTGTGGTATACTAGTGACGACAAGTTTGCTTTGTGTTTCCTCTTGGTAATTTGCTGAATAAACTTTTCAAGACGTCCAGTTACCTCTGCTACAGCAACAGTATGGCTACAAAAACCATACGCAGCATATCTGGGACAATGCTTATCACAATTGAAAAGAGTGTCATTCTTTTTACCACAGCTTACCATATGAGGAATTGAAGAAGTTGTACTTGCCACCATTCTACCCCTTCCGAAAGGATCTCCAGGAATTCGTACAATTTGACCTTCTCTATGCACTAATTCTGAGGGTACATCTAAACCAGAACTATCCATGTCTTCTCAGAAGACATGGATAGTTCTGGTTTAGATGTACCCGGTTCTTTGCGCCAATCTCCAACAGACACATCAGCTTTTTTTTCTCACTAAATTGTTCATTGACAAAATCATAAAGATGTTGAATAAACTCTGGCAGACGATTTTTCTGGTACTTAACATGTATTTTAAGTAACTTATTCATTGACTCACTTCTGTTGTTATAAAAATGAATTGGTGGAGATCCCAGGCCTGCTTTAACTCTCACTGATGATATCACACTTTCGGTGAAGATGTTGCTATAATTTAAACAAAACCAGTCATAAAACACACATTTTCATTCTTGGTTCAACAGGAAAGAACGATGACCACTTTCAAGGTTATTCCATTTTTTCACCAGAGGCATAAGCTTTTTGAAAAAGTCATCAGTGTCAGCTGCATCAGCAAGACCAATCTCCTTCACTCCATCGCCTATCACTCCAAAAATATCACACATGATTTCTCTTATTCCCGTTTTGTTGAACTGTAAGTCCCTTAGTTTATTCTCAATGCTATCCTTCACATGTTTGAGACATCGCAGGTGAACTGCATCTGGAAAGTTGTCCTTCACAGCATTGCATAATGCCAATTCACCGTCAGTTCCCACTGCCTTTATTTGGTTTACTTCAGGCTTTAATGATACCAGCTGAGTCATGAAGTAGTTGTACACACCATGATGCATCTGCTGATGAATTAGGACTGGGCCAATGAAAGTTGGAAAACCTTTATTTTTTTAATGCAAATATTTAATTAATGGAATGACGATGGGGGTGACGAAAAAAGAGCCAAGGTTGAAGGTAGGGTCAAGGTGCATGATCCCGAACTTACTCCTGTTTGTACAATTTACAACTAGTTGATGTAATTGTGCATCTGTGGCAAGAACACACATTGGAGTGGGTAAAAGTTGTAATGATCTGATAAAACCGGACATCTTTGTTTTGTGCAAGTCAACCAAAGCCATAATAGGATCACTTGCTGTGGAAAAAAGCTGACGTTTTACAGTTCTGCCTACTGTTTGTTACGGGATAAGGCACTGACACCAGCTGGATTCTCAATCCCTCCTAATTGTTCCTCCACCTTCTTGCATGCCTCCTTTGGTTTACAGGTTTTGACTGCATCTCGTAGCAATTCTCTTGTACTAGGTGGCTGTCGCTTGTACGGAGTTAAGGTAGTGAGTTCCTGTGAGCCACTCTTGGGAGAGCGTGTGCTTCCTCACTGAAATTATACTTTATCAACTGTAGTTTGGCATATACTCCAGAATTATCTATGGAAAATATAGTTGATAATTAATTATCAATTATAATTAAGAACTTGTCAATACATACCTTAAAGCGATACAATCATTTTCTTGAAATCTTTGGAAGCTTTACACAAAAGTATGTTTGTATAAAAGACCAGTGTTTCTCTTTGGGTGGTTTGCCACCTCGTTGAATAGTAGTAACTTTGAGCAATTTCTGGTCTGCTTCATTTGTAACACTAATTAAGGTACAGTTTTCGAACTCCATTGTTTATCCATGAACCATTGTCGTCACATTTCACATCATCAAGATTGGAGAATTCTGAAGTGTTGACTAAAAATATGGCATTTACATCTACACACTTTGGAACAGTCTGGCAAATGGTTTCATCATTAATACCATGGCCAAGAAGGATAGATACAAGATTCGACGTACTATCGGTGTTATGTACATCAGGAAGGATGGGCCATTTCTCATTGAACATTAATCTATACAATCATGATATAATTATGGTTACAGCATATTTTTGTGGCTCAGTTGTAATAATTATGTACATGTACATTTGTACGTTAGAATGACACAAATAATTCTCTTTGAACTAATGATGGTTGATTTACAATTTTAAAATTAACAAATTCTTACCTATCACTCATATCACTTTCTATACCCTGACAGCTCGAACCAGCTTCATCATCACTATAAAGATATAAGTATCAATTATACGAAACGATGGCCAGAGATTATATCTAAACACAGAGGATATATCACATCTATAGCTAATATCTGTACCTACCTGTAAAGGCTCTCTTTCTTCAATATAAACGTTTCGGCACTTTAAAATAGTTCACTATCACTAAAAATTGCGGCGAAAAATAAATTATGTTAACTTCAGTACTTCAATCTGTCAGTACCTGTCATTGTCAGAGGTCATGTAAATAATGTTCTGACCATCAGCATCATCATCAAACTCAGAGTCAGAGGAGAGAACAATATCCTGCCATGCTCGAACACAGCATGTGTCATGCATGTGACTTGAAACAAATTCATAGCTTTAGTGATCCGTAATCTGTGATCTGTGGTCTGTGTTTTCTATCCACCGCTAATATGCCTAAAACTTGTGAACAAAAATGTATTTTTTCATGTACTAATTTTAACGATTATTACATTGACCACATTACTAAAATTAGTACAAATAATTAAAAGTAACTTAAATTATAAGATTCTTTAGATGCATAGGTGTAGAAGCCGGTCTTGGCCGGAGCAATATTTCTGATCGGAAATTGGAATTTAATCATAAGAAAATTATTTTTAAAATAAAAATTGAATTTCAAACAAAATAATTTGAAATTACGTAATCAGACCTCCAATAAAATGGTGCACGACTGATAAAATTCTTATGATCTTATCACATTTCAGGATGCTCTATATAATGTAATATAAATACTTGCCAGGCTCATTCACAGTACATTATATTATATAGCATCCTTAGTGCCTTATATTTTAATACCTTAACTCATCTGGTTTTATTTAAATATCAGTAGTATAATTATTTAGTGATTAGAATTTATATTTTGAGTGAATCTGGCAAGACATCACAATCTTAGTCGAAAGTATAGTATGATGGAGGATCTTGGGGACAAAAATCAACTCTGAGATTTTTAGTATCCAAAGAGACAGTTTGGAAAGACAAAATTGTTTCTCAAGCATTATGCTCATAGAGTCTGAGAGAGAACAGATTCTCTCTGTGTTAGAGATGACTTTATGGCGAGTAATGAAACTCGCATCTCAGAAATTAATAATGCTAACAGAAATAAGTTTTGGCCACACCTCTTATGAATAAATAATGACACAAAAGATTTTGTGTGCCTTTGGCGCGCCATTTTTTAGCCTGACCAATAAAATTGGAGTCTACGCCACAGAGATATACATTAGATGTACACTATATATTAAATTTAGTTAATGATTATTGTGAATTGAAGATGACATTCATTATGATCATAATTATATAGTTGAAAATGATATAATATAGTAGTGATAATTGTACAACAATAATAAATGCTAGTATTCATTATCATAATTTAGTGTGATTAGCTTTTCAAATGTCTCATAAATTATTTTGTATTAAGTGAAGAGTCATTTGACTAGCATAAAATACAGAAAATTGCTATAATAACATGAAATACTATCAAAATATCCAGCAACAATGGATTTTGATATTGTGTTAATCCATTGTGTGTGTTTATGAACTTTCAATGTTTTGAGAGATAACTGCTTTTATCAGTTTGTGTATTCAGTTTGTTAATGTAATATTTTGATACCTTAAAGCACATTAGTTCTAAATTCAGGAATGGTTTCAGGTCTAGTGAAAAGGTGCTACAAAAAATGCACATACAGTCATACAGTGTGCAAAATGTTTATATCATTAATTATTCATGAGGGGTTTGGTGTATTATGAATATCTGACCGCGAATGAGAAAAGGGCACTTCTGTCGCAATTATTGATTTTGAGTTATAAGCCAAAATAGCTAATTTAGCAGTCACTCGCCGAAGACAAGATTTTACTTTCTATATGATTATAGATAATTTACCCTTCCTCTGAGATAGTCTAAAGTCTTCTAGCAAGGTTTACTGCACTCGTAGGAGATGTTTTATGTGACCGTGCATCAGCCATTGCTGAATACACGGAGAAGAAACAACGAAATGTAACGCGGACGCTAACGAACGACTCCATAGCAACGCATAGCAACATACTTTCTTTATTAATTTTACTATCATTAAACAATAAACAAACAACATTTAAACTGATTCTCTTAATGAAGATTGTCTCAGTGATGATGATGAAGGTATTGGTGATGATGAGAAAGGTCTCAGTAGTGATTAACTGGAGTGAGTTTTATACTCTGAAAGAAAAGCTTAAATAAAAGATTGATTTGTTCAAATACATGTGTTTTATTGTTTCATTATTAATACTACTTACAAATATTATTTATATAACATTAATTTTACACTTTGGTAAACAAAGAGGAATAGCTTTAAAACAATTAAGCTTGTAAATAACTATAATGATCACACTTAACCTAAGTAAGTAAATCTACATCATAATCACATCTACTTTCAACAGTCTGATGGTATATATATATATATACAGACTTCAGTTAAACATCAAAAATAACAACAGATAAATGTTACTCACGTTTATATCTGTCCATTTTGGCCGTGATTGCTGAAGAATACTCGCTAATCTGGAAGTGAACTACAATATTTCAAATATTTAGTAGTTTAAAAAATGATTACAAACTATCTAAATGCTAAAATAAACCTTTAAACTCTCTCCAGGATCTTCTTTCTGTACCACATGCTTACGTAAACGGAATATAACACGGAAACGTGTAAAAAATTTAGAAATGCTTTTTTAGGCATTTCAATTATTTTAACTGTCAAACTTTGAGGGTGTGTAAGTACTCAACGATTGCAAAATCGAAACCACCAGGATGTAGGTAAAAAGATAGAGATTCCAATGTTACCAATAACTCAATTTTCAATTTATGCGACAGAAGTGCCCTTTTCTCATTCTCGGTCACATATGCCTACTCATCTACATGTATATTAGGCATTTACGTATACATGACTACCTGCAAAATAATTTCATGAGTTCATAGTGATAAGGACACATCTTTCAAACGTTTATCTCTGAAATAACAGTTATCATAGTGGGTAATATTTAAAGGTGTGACGCTAGCTATCAAATTATTAATGAGTAGAAAAGTTGATGTAAATGCACTTCAGAACCACATGGGTCTGCCTCTGAAATTTTACCCATCTGTTAATATAACTCATTGCTGAAACAGTGTATATGGAAAGCCATAATATTTTAAACTTATCAGGCTGCCCACAGAAGCTCCTCAACTCTTCGTTATCTCCTCAAATATGGCAAGGATGGATGTCTAATTGAACCCTAACTGAACAATAATTTGAGCTTGTTAATTACAATGTTTATAAACAATCATTTCTTCTTGTGACAAACTCAAAAAATACTAAAAATAATTAGATGAATAATTATAATTCAGTTACAGACACAAGCAAATTATAAATACATTGGAATTGGAGAATTTTCACAATTCCCTAATCTCCTTCTCATTTTAATACATAATATTATACAGTTCATTAAGTAACTCAATTCCTATTTTAATATGTTTTTCAGTTCACAATAGAAAGGATGTTTTAGAATATTGAATATCTGTTAAAATCCAGCTTTCATTATTATTATTAATAATACAAAATTGTTTATAGGCTATTAAATTTCACCATCAACAATTTATCTTTACTTTAAATTGTAACAATTCCCTTTTTACATTCATACCAGTGATTATGATCAGGATTGATATATACCAGTACTAGTGTAATAATCATATTAATTTATATACACAAGTGTCTTAGTCCTTCTGTTGCATTGCAGAAAAACATGTCTATTAATAATATCTGACGATAAGGACAATTACTGATTGGTAGAATATAATTTATTAATATTTCATACTTTGTCTTACATGTAGCATGCCAGTGTTTGGAATGCAGCTGGACTTGATAAGATTGAATACGTAAAAGATACCTTATCGAGTAATGAAATAAACTTATCCTGGAGACATCCTTTATGGGTAAGATTGCTCTCATATTCATGTGTGCTGAAAATTAATTGATATTTTTAATATATTATTTTTTAAAGATACTGATTTATAATTGAAATTATGGCAAAAAATTCATTAAAAAATCTAATTTGGCAAATATAATTTAATGATGAGTCATGTGGTTTCTTTCAAATTATAATATTTTTAAAAGTTTTTTTATGGAAAAATGTGTTTTTACTGAACTATAATTGTAGTATTTTATAGCCGCACCTTTTGATTGGAAGAGGTGAAATATATATTACTGGAGTTAGGCTACTACATTGTGTACTATTAATTTATGTAGTCATGATTAGCATTCTTAACATTCCCAGATACATCATAATAATTATGTAGAAATGGACTAAGAACCTGAATAATGTTGGCTAGTAATTTATAGAAAGCAAGTATTTGACATTTGTAATGTATTTACTGATGCATTGGTAAACAGGACTCTATAAGCATATTCATATACTAATAGAGATGCCGTGACATGCTTCCAAGATTGTCTCCATTGATTCCCAATATTCCCATTGATGTTATAATAACACTGCTAATAGTCATTATTTAGAAGATGTGAATAACTTACATAAGTATTGTTCAACACACCTTTCCTCCTCCATATAAAGGGTGTAGTTATACTAGACTGTCGATATCATCCTGTAACTATGTGGAATATTTTGGAAGACAATTTAAAAATTGAACAACAAATGTTTAGTACCCATCATTTATCAATGTAATTGTTCACTTGTGTATATCAATAATTTTACTTGTTTTATGTACTGCAATCCAAGTTCTAGGGCCGGGAATCGGCTGAGATTCTGAAATCGATTATCACTAACTTCAAGTTGATTGATAATTGATTAAAATCAGCAGAATTAATTAGGCCAATTGAGTCAAATAATACAGGAAACTCCTCCCATGTGATTATCAAAATGGCTTCCTATCACTTCCACATTGTACATTACTTACCGTCACATGCTTGAAAAGTATGTATTCTGGAATAATTAGCATAATCAATATTACAGACTTATAATTGATAATCAGAGAATTTTCAGTATCTATTCATTAATCAATTAATTAATCAATTAATCGATTAATCGTCCCAGCCCTAGATCCAACAATTGTCTATATTAAATATAAATATATTTGTTTCATGTAAAGATAGTAGTGTAGATATACCACCCATTCAAAGTAGTGTAATGCTTATACATACCACAGAATACAATAATTTCATGCTTGAGTGACAATAATTACATCTTTATATAACCCTAACAATACCTATACACCTAACATACTACTTATACCATATGAGACTATATAATTATATATATAACATTATTTCATGAATCCTTACATGAAGTAACAACCCATTCTACTAACAGTATCAATAATAATTATTATAGTGTAATTGTCTGTCTTTGTCTCTTCTATTTTATATACAATTTCTATTCCTAAAATTTATGATAATAGTTCATATTATAACTTCTCATGTCTCTGTTCTGTATTTCACTACCTGATGAGTTTTTAAAAGTTACGTAAATGCTATTAATTCTAGTGTACGAAGCCTTTCCTTTTTGTTCATTATTAGTCTGATATCACCACACCTTCCATTTAACATACAAAGTGTCATACAATAGTATGACTGTTTGTATCTTGAATGGAAGAAGTCAAGCTATATACAAGAAATGAAGCTATATTTAAGCTACATAATGTAAGAAATCAACCTATATTCTGCAAAACATTCCTATTACAATTATAAATACTTATGGGCTCAATTAGCATTCTAACATTTTTGATTACTACTTTTGCTTTTAGATACTTCACATAGTAGACTGAGACCTGATGTATTTGCATTCCTCCTATGATAAAATCCATTTTGTTTAGTGTTTAATAATGATGAGAACACTACATTACTGTTATACAAAATCAAAGGATACACATTATGTAGAAGAATATAGTGTTTAGAAATGCAAGCATAATTTCTACCACATGTTCATCTAAGCATTGCTTGACTTACCTTTGTCACCAGACTCTACCTCCTTCATGTAAGTGTAAGTATATGTTGCTAAGAAGCAGATGATATATATGTAATTTATATGTAAACCTCTTGTAACTGGGTAAACTAGTTAAGTAATTCTTAGGAAGTCATTTTGGACAGTAAGTTGTTTCATGTAGATGTCCAGATTGACTAAAAATGTAGTACAAAAAATGTGTGCTGATCCGGTGAAAATATTTGTTACTGTTGTAGCAGCTGCAACAACATGGAGCACTTGGCTCTAAGTTTTCTGTAGTGATAATTGTGCATGTTCCAGGGCTCCACCTATGTCATTTCATGCATGTTATTGAAGCCACAAAACTATTTGTTGTATATACAATAATGTATGTTGTCAGCAATTGTTTTCTCGTCTGTTATAAATCTAATCCAACTTGATACTTGTGGCAATGGTTATATGCATTCATTATTATGTGAATCAACAAATTCCTATTTCTGGTTAATTAGAAGGTCACTAGCACATAGTAGGATAAATATGCTGTTTCCCCATCAATTGATACATGTAATAATAATATACTCCCAATCCATTAAGGGTAGAACAAAGATTTTTACTATTAGATTATAAAAGATCTACACATACTGTAAACATACTGTCTTGATGAATTTACTCACATTACTAAGACCAGACTATCCATGTTGAATAGTCCATGACACCAGCATCAAATCATATGGATTTGTCATAGTTAATATTACATTCATAACATTGGTGAACTCAAGAAAGGAATGTAATTGTATACATGATAAGATTCGAATTCATATGTTAGAGAATGCAGAGGCCCAAAATAGCCATGCAAACAGATACACATGCACAAACAAATAATTAAATGACTAGATAATATTTCTAAATACTGTTCATAACACTAGTTAACTCAACAAAGTCAAATAGTTGTATAATGCCAAGCTTTATTTTTACTAATAAGAGAAATATAATTGAGAATGCAGAGACACCCTGCCCACACATTGGTTGATATACTATGAATCTCAATACTCTCCTGAAACACACACACACTTAATAATTAATAAACAAGCACACTCTGATGGGAATAACTTTAATAAGTCTTGTTTTAAATCCACATATAACAGACAAGAAATCACACATTTTTATGTTAGAATGCAGCAACAGGCCCTATAAGAAACATGAACTATATAATACTTTGTAATTGATAAGATATTACCTTTTGCTTGTGACTAGTGAGATACCAGAGATTAACAATTCATATGATTGTTGAACACACACTTCATGATAAAGTACCCAAAATGTTTCTTATGTATACCATTAATTATTACCTCAATGTAACACAATTGTTGTAATATTGTGCTTAAAGAACTGGAAATATTGGAATTACAGACATTGTAAGACTAATCTTGTATTTTCTTAAGCTATCATCTTCATGACAGCTATTTTATAATTATTATTACACATGTGTAAACTAGTAAATAGAACAATAAATACTTCACTAGAGAGACAATGGAGGGTTGAGATTCCATTAAAATATGTTTATTCACCAGTCTGGTTCTCTATACTAGATACCAGAATATCTGTATTAACTAGTCCAAATATTAACAGGATATTGTTTATAAATACACACACACTTGTACACATACATGTATAATCATTTGTACTTTGAATACTTTTGTACACATGTGTACATACTGTTATACACACATAGACACTCCCTGATTCTAAGTCTCCAACAATTAAATAATTATTATTTTGCTTTAGTGTTGAAATTAAAATGGATGATGCCTGAAGGTTCTTGTTGTGTACTTATGATACTATAGTACTGAACAGTCAATAAGAAAAACTAAGGTTGCAGCAATAATAAATATCTACCTGCAGAAAGTATTTCACTACAATTGAATTGTGATATATAAATGCCTTCAACTAGGTGAATATTGGCTCTTTAGTTAACAAATGTATTTCACATTTGAGCCTCAACTCAGACACATGCACAAATATATACACACATGCTCATAATATTATATACTAGACTGATAATAATCATCATAGTGGCAAGCCATAGTAAGCAAAATTATTAATTAGTTTTGATGAACTAATTCACAAATATGGAATTCAAGATCACAGAGCATTTGTACACCAGCCTCTGAGCTTCAAACATAATTATTACTTAGCCTATTTATACTAACATTGGTTATAGACACATACACAGACACACCCATAAAAAATCACTTTGCCGTAAACACACACATATATCACAAACTCATTTATAACACACTATATCTTTGAATTCTTTCCACAGTGGTGTATGAACTTATTCTCGACTTATACTTAGACTTACACATATACAAACATGCACACAGGCACTCATGCACACATGCACACACACACACACATGTGTAACTCACAAGCATTATTGTTAATTACAATTTTTGTAGAATACATGTACTTACAGTATTGTTAAAAATCTTACATTTGTCAGTTAATAGTTTACTAAATTAGTATCAATATAGCATACCTAGTCAATAGGAATGTACTCTATAGTGTGAATATATGATCATGTTCAAGCAATATTTGTATAGTGAACAGCAAATAATGTGGTACTTTCTATTTTGCACCTATGGAAGTATTATATAATTATGATAGAGTGAAAATTCATGAACTATCATAATTTTCCCAATTTTAATTATAATTATATCCAATAGTACAAAAAAATTTAATGTTTTTTTAGTATGATGTGAACAATGGGACACTGTGGATATAGTGAATGACCAGAAATATAAATGCAACTAACATACATGTATGTAAATAATTGTTATTAAGATTCATAATTATACTTCAATTATTAATAATACACATTCTATTTCATTATACTATGTAGAATGGATCAACAGCCCTACATTGGGCATCTCAATGGGGACAGAAAGAGGTGGTAAATTTGTTGCTTGTTAATGGAGCTGACAAAGAGGCTACAGATGAGGTTAGTTTGTTTGTATATGATTGTCATTGTACTTCAATCAAGTGTTTATATATCTGCACCAAACAAGTAGTTATGTACTGTCATCATATTGTGGGTTCTAACTAGTTAATAAATGTATTAGTAATTTCTATAAATTAAATTCTATGAGATATGATTTCTTAAAAATGTGTAGACACGTACTAAATTAAATTATAATATTATTATTATTATAACACGATATAGTAATTAATTCATATAAGTAAGATAAGCAAGTCAGATTTGTATGTGTTTGTATGTGCATTTGTGAGTTGGTATTTATATGCATAATGTGTAGGTCAGTTTATGTTATCATGATGACATGTCTCACCTAATCTAGATCTCATGATGTGTATCATCCAGACCCTAATAACATTAGGTGTGCCTCAACACATCATTAAGTACATAATTTTGTTCATCTCACATCATACAAATCTTTACTGAATGATGCTAAACAGTTCCGAAATCATTCATTGTATTTAAAAATTGACTTTTACTTAACAAACAATAACTCATTAATCCAATCTGCTATATACTAGGGATGGGTGATTATGAAAATATGAGTCAATGATTATTGTCTGTGCAAGTATCACGATTATTGCGATTATTGGCTACCTTACATCTGAATGTAGAATTCATTCAACAATCAAATTGATACCTCTAATTTGTAGAGTAGACAGTGTTGGTAAAATGATTTAGATGTGATAGTACTGAAAACCTGAAGTTATGGCACAATTATCATTATTTTTGTTACCACGATATGGCAATAATTAGACGATATTACTATAACAGGAAATCTTATTCATGATTATCATGATAATCAAAATATTGCCCATCCCTACTATATACCGTATATAATAATAACACTTAATCTGAATACAACACCTAAAACCACAATTAGACTGTAAAACCACATGGTTAACCACATGCTGCCTTTAATAATGTATATAACCTGTCACATGATCACAAATCCACATGGTAAAGTTATGTAAATGTCGTATTACATATATATATAATATATACGAGATTTCCTCTTAGACAGGAAAGTAATTGTAATAAAATAATTATATATCCACTACATAATTAATTACATTCCACCTATATAAGTATTGTTCAACAGACCTTTCATCCTCCATATAAAGGGTGTAGTTATACTAGACTGTCTGGTTTATTGTAATCATCCTGTAACTATGTGGAATATTTTGGAAGATTTTTTGAAATTTGAACAACGAATGTATTAGTTCCCATCATTCATCGATGCAATTGTTAGAATGTATTTACTTGTGTATGTCAATAGCTATACTTGTTGTATTTTGATACAACTATTGTCTATTGCATATTTATATATTTGTCTCGTGTAAGGATAGTATTATAAAGCCTTTCAAAGTAGTATAATGGTTATGCAAACCACTGAATACAATAATTTCATGCTTGAATGAAAATTAATACATCTTTATAATTATAATCCTAACAATACCTATACACCCAACATACTACATATACCGTTTGAGACTATATAAATATAACATTATTTCATGAATCCTTACATGCCAACAGCATCAATAATAATTGATGGTCTGACATTTTCTCTCTTCTATATCATATAAACTATTCATAACATTTATGATAATAAATCATATTATAACTTCTCACATCACCCATTCTTTATTTCACTACCAGATGAAGTTAAGTGCCAATATCACTTTTGATTGTAGTGTATGAAGCCTTTCTATTCTGTTCATTGTTAGTCTGATATCACAATACCTTTCATTTAAGATACGAAGAGTCTGGTGACATACATGTACTATTAATGAAACTATATATTCTGTAAAACATTTTTTCTGTTACAATTAGTAGATATCCACGCTCAATTAGCATTCCTATCTACTTTTGCTTTTGAGTACTTCACATAGTAGACTGAGACCTGATGTATTTGCATTCCTCCTATGATAAAATACATTTTGTTTTATTTATAATGATGAGGAGAATACTACATTCCTGTTATACAAAATCAAATGATACTCATTATGTAGAAGAATTTATTGAGTAGAAATGCAAATATAATCTCTACCACATAAGGATTGTTTAACTTGCCTATGTGAACAGACTGTATGTCATGAAAGGTGTGACTGTACTATTATAGCTTGCTAAGAAGTAGATGAGTTACATATTATTTTGTATCATGTTAGCACTAAACATCAAAGAGTCGACAATGTCATTATACAATATCTGGTATAACCAAAACAACCACAGTGCCACATCTCAGATGCTGGCACTAACCGCAGTGCCTTTAAGACAAATATTTGTCGAAGCACTTCGTAGGACAAATCCAAATGCAGTTTTTTCCTTGTTTTGACTTCAACCAGGGCAAACAAAATTATCCTTTTGCATCTTCGCACCAGCTACACCCACGATATTGGGTTTCACACCATGAGAAATGTCTCAGCTAATCACGAGTTTGCATGTAGTGTCTGATTCTCAAATTACAAACCCTCATTAACTGGAGGAAACCCACCTTTACAATTCCTCCCATTCTTGATTTATGGCAAAGGGTAGCCAAAAAAATTATTATCATCTTTTTTAGCCATTTCCATGGGTTTATACCTGACAACAATTACAAACATTCGGAGTGCATCTTAATGCTAGGAATACACTACAAACTATTACATCACTGTCAGCTATGTACATGGGATAATAGATGATGATAAAGTATAATTATACACACACATCCATTTACTGATGCTTCTGCATGATATAATTATACCTGATGTTTTCAACCTCTTCTTAGAATATAATGTCAAAACATGTTGTATGATAATAGATCAGAATAAAATAACTAATCATTAATTATTATTATAGCCTTTATGTAGTTATTGCTTCATCAATATTTATTATTATGTTTATTCTGTTGTATTTTATAGGATGGTGACACAATTATTCATGTAGCTGCATATAGTGGTGAAGCTGAAGTTCTGAAGTATCTTGTTGATGAAGGATGGGACATCACAGTAGTTAATAATGTCAGTAACAATATTAATATACATACATATTGTACACCTATGAATTCATAATTCATAACCCCATTGCTCATTTGTACAAAGTGGGAAGAAATTCAATTGTTGACATTTTAAGTGTGAAACTTCATTTGATAAAGCTCAGAACAGTTGTTCTTTTGAGAAGTCTGGTGACTGTTGTTGCTACAGATATAATTGTTCTTTTGTTAAAAGAGCTTGACAATTTAAGATTAACAATGGTTGAGAAGTAAAAAATTATTGAATCTTATAATAATAATTAATATTAACTAGATTTCCTGGATTACATTTATAATTATAACTGTTTTATATCACTGTTAAAAATTATGATTAAAGAAACCAGGTGTGTACAATTACTGTCGTAAGGAAAATGTTGGTTGGAAATTTAGTTGAATTGTACCAATAGTGGTGTACTAAGTTTAACATAGCATTATTAATGTCATGATAAATTAATAAATAAACAACAACAATAAGAAAAATGCTGAATTGAAAAGAAAAAAGTAAATAAATAAGTAATAAAATAAAAATAAAGATAGCATAATTTCTTCATATAGTTTAAACTGAATGAGAATGTTTATTCATGTTCTTCTTCATTGTTTTACACAGATTGGCCAAACTCTCCTCCATAAAGCCGCAACACCTCTTTTCATCAATAGGACAGCTGCACTTGAGTTTTTAATCGGGCTTGATGTAAATCTTACAGCACTTGATAAGGTTAATGATTAACACCTTTGTACATTTCATATAATGCTGTAAATATTCATATACATTTTACATGTCATTATGTAGTTATTTTACATACTCAGTAAGTGATAATAAATGATTATAGTTATATCATTTAATGACTGTATTGTCAACTGATTTATTTAATGTTTAACTTGTATTCCTCATTTAATTCATGTATATTTTTTATTGTATTTCTATAATCCTGATTATAGCCTTCCTGTCCATCTTTTATATAAAGTGCATTGGGTTTAGTTTTCATGTGGTTCCTTTTTGCAAAGGATAATATTTGTTATAATTACATAATAATTATATACACCCAGGATATTATCATATTTATTGTTTTTACCATGGTTCACACTTTAGTGTCCATTAATGTTAATAATTGTTAATTTCTTTCAATATCATGACATTAGTATGTTTTTAATTGAAGCAATTTAAATATGAGAAAATTGAAAAATATATTTTCTCATGTGTTCTTATGCTTTTTTAATGTTTACAATACATAATTTTATACTAAACTATTTGCTTGCATATGTGTGGTTATATAATTATTTATCTGTCATTGACCTATGAATACATCAACTGATATAGCATGTTTTATTGGTCAACTGAATTAATTTTGACTAAGTAATTCTTGCACATCTCTTTTATCTTCAATAGTAAGTGTAGCTATTATAATTTCATTACATATTTGTACATAGGACCAAAACACTCCACTAGAACTTGCAGAAAAGGAACCTCACCTGTATGAAAAACAAATCCTTATTCTAAAAGATGCTTTGGTGAGATACTTGTAATTACTCTTACATGACTTGTAAATCACTGTATAGTGTTTTTTATTAGTGAATTATAATTACATGATTTTGTCAATTCTATAATTGTCTTAATATTTTATAATAATAATGCTTTTCTTGTTATATATTCAGACAAAAAAAGGATTATCTTTTCAATCAAAACAGAACAAACCAGAAGATCAAGGTAGGTAATATTTCTATTATCATAGAACACACTAGTACTCTCTACAATCTGATGGCCATACAAATTACATTTCATGAGTTAAATATAGTATGGGCTTGCAATTCACTTATTAGGAAATAGTATGAACAGTCAATAAACTGAAAGAATATTTGTGTTTAATATATTTGTCATCACCATCGAATCTTTTAGCACAAGATCATATTTATGTGGATACATAACTGTTATAATCACATTGTATACATGTTTTAGTACTAAACGAATAACGCTTCAATCTTAGTAATATCACAAAGTATTTCATATCTGAAATCCATTCGATTACTAATAGGAATTGCCTTTGGATATAATTGTGATCTTAAAAGTCACAAATTATTTTAGAAATGTACAATATTCCTATGTACTTCAGTACTTCATCCAAAACTTGCACATTCTATAACTGTCTTGTGATGTTTGAAATCAGGAAACCAAATTTTTTTCTGTTGTTTGTTTTGAATTAATATTAAAGTCAACAATGATTATAATATTTATTGTTACAGATGGCAGTGGAGATAAATCTAAGGAATTGTCTGAAACAGTAAAAGGTAACTGTACTATTTCATTACTATTTTTATTGAGTTAGATATTTCTCACTCAGTTAGAATAGATCATTTTATATCATATTTGAGTGAAATTAGCTTATAGATTTATCATATTAGAAGTACACAACAGTGTGATTAATGAAAATATCACAAGAGAATTAATGTTTCTCCAAGAAAATTATAAATTTATAAATAGTAGTTGTCTCTCATAATTAATTATTATTACAGTTATTTTCATTGCCTTGATGAAATTTATTTAATTATAATTCCTTCTTTTGATTAATCACCAGATAAAAACCCAGGTGTCACAGAAAGACAAGACAAACAATTGCAAGGTACTGACTAGTTATTCAATTGTTTACATATGAAATATAGCTTGAAGATCCCTTTGGATATCACCATTGTGATCTGAATGCAAATTTCTAAATTAGTTAGCAACTTGGTGCCATCATTGAAAACAACTTGTATTTCAGTTATTTAACATCCTTTAACTACATTCTGTATCAACAGGGGTACATTATTGCTATTCAGAATAAGTGGTATTATATATTAATTAACCCTTAGAGCACTGATGTCATATATATGATATTTGACACCTATGTGGTTTGGAGTGTGTTCCTAGCATTCTGAAGCACTCCAAATTCTTGTGATTGGTGTCACAAACAGTCCCATGAAAATGGCTTAAACACTTGATGGTTTTTCGGCCTTTTTAACCTGAATAATGAGTGACGGGTGAGGGATTTTAAAAGGGGTGGCCCCCCATTAATGGGGATTCAAAAAAGGCATAGCCCCCTCTCCTCCCACATGCTTTGGTGGGTATCTGAGACATTTCCCTTGCTGTAAAACCTGAAATCGTGGGTGTAGAGAGTGCCAACATGCAGTGGGATCATTTTGTTTACCCAGTTCCAGTCAAAAGAGGGAGAGCACTGCATTTGATTTAATCCTACGAAGCACTTGGGGACTTTCGAGTTCCGGTAGGCAAGTTAGTAGAAGTAGTGCTCAATGTCCGAAAAGGAGCTAAGTTTAGGGTGGAGAAAGTGAGCAGTGGCCAATATATATGCAATAGAGCCACCAATGTTGGAAATGTGAATAATTTTGAAAAACAAGCTCAGTCCTCTAAGGGTTAAATTTACTGTAATTTTTAACATAATTATTAAGTTATCTTGATATATCTTCACTTAATGTTGAGTCTGATAATCATTCTTTGAGTAGCATATTTTGATGAAGCAATCACTTCACCCAAATGATCATGATTAGCTGTATAATACTATATTATATTAGTAGCTAACTTTAAGCTACAATTGAATACAATCATTACAATTTTATAGGGCTGGGAATCGACTGAGATTCTGAAATCGATTATCACTAACTCCAAGTCGACTGATAATCGATTAAAATTAGCGGAAGTAATTAGGCCAATTAAGTCAATTAATACAGGAAACTCCTCCCATTTGATTATCAAAAAGGCTTCTTATCACTTCAATATTGTACATTATTTGCCGTCACATGCTGGAAAAGTATGTCGTTTGGAATAATTAGCATAAGCAATATCACAGACTTATAATCGATAATCAGAAAAATTTTCAATATTGATTGATGAATCCATTAATTGATTAATCGTCCCAGCCCTACTATTTTATAAAATATCCAAAAAACTATGTTCAGTTACACTGTAATAATGGTTTCCTATAAACAGATTTATAATACAGCAAATTTATTTTACATAATAATGTTAATACATAATCATGCATACAATTGATGTGAACCTACAGTTGATGCCCATAGACATTAATTTTGTTAAAACAATTTGCACAGAAAACCAAAACTACTTAATCACAACTGCCCAAACAAGAGATTGCATGTGCATATTCAGAAAATTGTATATAATATTATGTTTGCCGCAAGAAAGAAAACAATAAATGTTACGAAATAAAATTCTTATTTCTAAAATCTAGTACTCTAGTCCTGCCAGGATCATTTTTCAGTGTAGAATAAAAAAATCAGTTATTCCACTCTGAACCCTAGGCTCTATGTGTCATTAAGGTGATTTATTTACACCAGCAAGTAGTTTTAGCTAAATGCTCCAACTACACGTATAATATTGGTAAATGTAGATACCATCATGTTAAATTTTTAAAAGTTATTATTAGAATCCATGATAGACATAATATGATACAGCACTAATTGCTTATACACGTTAATACTAGTGTTGAAGTATGATGGTAGCCTTTGCAGCAAATTCAGATGACAATTTGTTGGTCACTTTACTGCAAAGAGTTAGATCATCATTATAAAATTAGTAATAACCATGAAGGAGAACTTTGGCTTGATTCGGAAATTGTCAGCATTATGTTGCTTCTGTTGGCGTGTTCCATTCGTTACTAATTTAGTAGTTTCTCTAAAACGAGAATAAGATATTCTGAGTTTTGTTTCAAATTTCTAAAAAAAACAATTATCAAAAACACCTACAGTAGTACAGCTATGTGTATTTTGCTATATAGCAGTGTATTTACTTATGTAAGGTTATTTGGAAGTAGATTGTTTAATTTTGGGACCTAGGAACCTCCTCTGCTAGTACCATTTGCATACTTTTCGGGTTTTGACGTCCCTACATCTTCCTACTTTATTTTATAAAATACTTTTTATTGTTTTTGTTATTAGTCAGTGATTACATGATATAAAGTTAATATATTACTTCAGTGTGCCACATGGCAGCTTCATAAACAGAGGAGTTATGCTTGCAAAAATTTGAGCAATGATGATTTGAGGGCTACAAGTGGCCAGAGCCTGATTGATGTCTGAATATAGTGGTTTGTAGCAATCTGGTATTGGATGAAGATGACTTATTGATGAATTTAGAGTAGTTGGGATATGGACAATAATAATTATAGACCGCCGAATTGAATGTATTTCAGTTGTGTAAGCCTCATGCATAGGAGATTATGACTCATTAATTATTCATAGTTATTTAACTATCATTTTTAATTAGTAATGCTTTAATTAAGTGGGGAGTGCCTTTGGGTGCATATAAATAGCTACACCCTTCTGAAATTATGGCTGAGAAAGATAGAGCCGATACTGCAGAATGATTTTGCATACTTTATTTAACAGCATGCTGGATGTTTGGTGGCCAATAACTGTGGTATTCAACAATAAGTTAAGTTAAACATAAGTTTATACAAGTGTTATAATTACAACTGTGGAAATCTTTTACCATGGCTTCCCCTGGTCTGCCCATGCCTAGATACATCTAGGGCCTGATGTTATTCTAATATGAATGATTTGATCCAGAGTGACAAACATTTTTATATAACATGTATTAGGAAATAAAATATCTCAATCACAACCATAATTATGTACTGGTACTTGTTGGAATATAATACAAACTGCGTAATATGGAAGGTAAACTTTCATGATGAAATCACCATGCATTACTAATTATGATCCCTGAGCAGTGACATTTTATTTGTGGGAGCTGATGTTGTCTGTTGTTCCTCTTTTCAATCATTACGTGGTGACTTTCTATTCCACTCTGGCATTTTTATTGTACATTTTTTTTGTATTTTGTCTCATAATTATAACATTATGATTGTTTTGTTTTCTGTTTTAGTTAATCTTAAATGATTGTTTAATTAACAAACAGTTGATGTAATCTAATATAATTATGATAATGAATGTATATTGTTATATAACTCTATGTAATCAGATGGATTATGATAGTGTGTTTTGCTAACAGCTAGTTGTGTGTATATCTTAAGAAATTGTTGTGTAATTAACCAAAAGACATTACAAGAGCCATCTTAAACCTTTTTCAATAATAATGGATCTGGCTATATCCTTCACTGTCGCTGCCAAAATGATCAGTATTAATTATTATACGTAAGGAATTTGTGCATAAATGTAGCATTGGCTTGGCAATAATGTATGTAATTTATACATAATTCTGGCTTCTGGAAATTATATCCTTAGAATTATGCAAGTCTAGTTTTACTGACTTTGATACTGCAATGAAATGTTACAATTAATATAATTAGAGTATATGTACTATGTAATATTATGTAATTGATGGTATGAAAAACTTGCTATGCTCTAACATATTATAATTATGCTTAGTTGTACTTTACATAGCTTATTTTATTTTGTCTTGGAGTGAAAAGAGATCAATAATTTTATTTGCACTAAAGTTTGATAGTGATAGGGAGTTCCCTCACTTGCAACAATAGGAAATTTATTATGATCTTAAAAGTCACAAATTTAAGAATGTGCAAGATTCCTGTGTACTGGAATATTTCATGCAAAACTTGCACATTCTTTAAAACTTTCTTGTGAGGTTTCAAGTTAGGGAACTTTATACATTTCTAGTGTTTAACTCCTATTAATGTTCAAGTGGATAAATGATATTCATATTTATTATTACAAATGACAGTGTGCAGCAAATTGGGAATTCTTTGTAGTGTTATACTTTGATTATAAACTTCAGGCATTTCCTCACATATTGTTAGACTCACATAGGTATCTTATTGCTAATAAGAGGAAACATACATCTGGGGAAAATGTGATAGAATTTGTGAGCTTATGCAAGAATTTCGGTACAGACAACGAAATTCATTTAATTTCACCATAAAACATTTATAATAGTACAACTGGAAATTACAGGACTTTGAAAGACTTGCCTTGCATTTCTGCAAACATAAACAATCATTCTGGTATTTCTTGGAAGATCTACGCAACAAAATAGATAGGAACCATGAGCGTTGAAATTGCAAGGATATATTATACCTGCAAGAGGTGTTCATAAAATCCTGCTCTTGCAAGTAATAAAATTTTGTTAGTAACCCATCATAGTTATTACTTATTTTTCAGTTACAAATTCTATCAGAGTTTTCTCAGACATATCCTACTTCTAACTATACATCAGTGAGATTATTAATTTCACTTTGTGTACCATATAATATCATTCTATTGATAACCTGATTAATTATATAAGTGGATTCATGTGTCAACCACCTTACCTGAGTGAATAGCTATAACATTAAATAGTAATTGATCATAACTTTCAGCTATAATGAACTTATATTAAAATCATTGCTATTAATTTGAAGCAATTGTCAAAACATTCTGACTTCTGTATGCAAAAGCACTTTCACTTTTAGCCCATTAGGCCTTCAATAGAAATCATGTTGTATTGGGACTATTACTATACAATTTTAAAACAATTGGTTTATAAGTAGCATCTTGATATTGTTACTTCATTTCAGTATCTTTTTCTTTCCTTTCAGACTTTGCACAAATATTAGAAAAAGCCAAAACCGAAGGGTTCGTCACTGTCAAGTGGAGCAATTTCGCAACCTTCGGCGCTTCTGGTGTTGGCAAGACGTCGTTACTAAATCTGCTGCTCAACAAACCACCAGTATTAGAGCATCACAGCACTGCAGCAGTAACGTCACCAGAGGTCTGCTTAGTAAATCCAATTCCTGATGAGCATTCTGGTAATGGTGATGATAGCAGTTCATCGGATGAGAGTTTGGAACATGTTGATGAAACAGTGACCGAAATGGAAGGCAATCTTTTCCTGGCAGATGGAAGTTCCTTTTGGATATCTGCAGATCCCGAGCTGGTTAAAATCAAGTTTGTTCAGGCCTTGAAGAAACGAGCCAATAATATGCTTGTTCTCCACAAATTTCCACAGCAACATGATGTCCAACATCATAATCCACAAGAGAGTTACAATGATCACATTCCTACTGCTAAAAAGCCATTAGAGACTACAGCTGTAAAAGCAAATCTGAAACCGTCACCTGCCCCATCTGAGGTAAATAAAGAATTGCTGAAATTGATTTCTGAAGTAGATGAGCCTGAACAAGTATATGAAGATCATTGGATCCATGGAGTTGACTCAGGTGGTCAAGCTGCCTTTCTTGATATTGCCCCAGCTCTTCTACGTTATCACTCTCTCAATTTAGTCCTTATCAGGCTTGATGAAAAGCTTGACGATCTGGCAAACTTCTTCTACTCCGTACATGGGCAAAAGGTTGGCAAGGATGAGAAAAGGCAAATGACCACACTGCAGCTTACTAGGAGCTTTTTTCAATGCAAATCTCAGCTGCTTCCACCTGTGCTTGATGGTGTAGTGAATATCAAGCAGCAAGGAAAACCATGGTTTGTAGTACTTGGTACTCATTACGACAAATACAAAAAGCTTCGAAAGAGTAACCAGCTCCAAGAAACACTTGAAGAAAAGAACGAGCGACTTCGTATTGAGCTGAAAAGCTATGAAGATGTTCGACATGATTTTCATGCTGGTCAAATAATCTACCCAATCAATACTATGAAAAGAACTGACAAGCAGCACGAAATCGCCCGTGAAATTCGAAAGTTTACAGCACAGTCATATATCACTGCTGAAGTTCCTGCTAGATGGTTCTTCTTCCAATTAGAGCTAAAATCTAAAACTATCAGTCGGAATATGATAGGTTTAGAAGAATGTCTTGAAATTGGGTTGTCAGTTGGAATGCAAGAGGATGAAGTGAAAGCCGCATTGCTGTATTTCCACAATCTCACACTCTTTTTATATTTCCCATCGATTCTACCAGATGTAGTATTCCTCAATCCTCAAGCTCTGTTTGATATGCTATCTCGCTTGATCGCTATATCTTATGAAGATTGTTCATATGATGGCAAATGCCTATATGATGCCGCCACGATAACCAGTCTCAGGGAGAATGGAATTTTCGAACGGAATGTTCTTGATACCTTGGAGTTTGGTGAGGAAGTTTTCTCAGCTGACCATTTCTTGAAGCTAATGCAGGGCTTATTAATTATCTCAGAGCTACCAAATAATTCGAGATATTTCATTCCATGCGTTTTGGGTGTAACCGATCAGCCTTTTGAAGATGTTTCCGATGACGATGTTGAGCCACTTCTTCTTACTTGGAATAATGAGCTCATTCCTAATGGCCTCTTTACATCACTTGTAGTCTTCCTCTTAAGGCTTCAGTGTCAGACTCAGTTTCAGTTGGGTGAAGGCAGTTACCGTAATAAGATCGTATTGAGTTGTGAAGTGGTTGATGGTATCATGCATTTACTTGACCATGTCAAATGCTTAGGTATACGATATGTTGGTCCAAATCACAACTACCCAGTAATCCGTCAAATTGTTCTTGATGGCATAGCATCGATTGTTAAGAAGTTTGATTGGAACATATCTATGGCTTCGGTAAAAGAAAGGTTCCAGTGCAAGATCAAGAGATGTACCAATAAATCTTTCCATTTCTGTCGTCTAAATCTAGACGATGGTACACTTACGTGTAAAAAAACTGGTGTCAGCTCTGATGCTAATGCCATTCATCACTTATCTTGGTATAATAGAAAAGGTGTGTTATCTGTATTGTGGTATCATAACTGATCTTGTATAATTATTATACTGTCTGTTTATTTAGCTGCAATTGCATTAAAACAAAGTGTCATAATTATTATTTGTAAATCAGTACATTGCCATTATCATGTAAAATTTAGCATAAAATTAGCTTGTAGTTAAAATGCTGTATTCTGAAACACTGCATTCTCTTATGTGGTGTGTTCTTTAGCATACTGTACATAAAAAATATCTTTATTATAATTTTGCAAGGTTTTGTTGTTATAAATATTATTCATCTTTCTACCATGGTGAAATCGATGTGATCAAAATGTCTCCAAACATTATTATATTGTTCTCAATGCTTACAGTTTTGTTTCATTTTCTATTAATTTAGTGTCATCTCAGGCTCCACATCCTCTACTCACACCAGATCAACCACAATCAACCAATGAACAAGAATTTCTACAAGGTTATTTGGATATGGTCCATCATGTACATCTAATAATATTCAATGCATATTATAATAATTATGTTAATATTAGGTATGTTTCTGTGCTTAGTAGTAAAATATAATGTTACATTACAGAAGTCTCTTTCACTGTTAATTGTTTTGTGAGGACATAAGTTACAAATAACTATTTTGTAATCATGGGTATTCCTGGACAGATAAGACAATTATTGTAATTATTCGCAAGTGAAAATGTTCTGCAGAGTATTATTTGGCAGCCTTCACTGAACCCCAAGTGAAACAAATGAACTAGTAACAATAATTATTATGAATCCTTTTTTAACTCTTTTTTTTTTTACAGTGATTCTTTTGCCACCCATGTTTTTGAATTAATAGAAAGCACATGGGTGGCAAAAGAATCACTGCCTGAAGCACTTGTGTCAGATTTTGAAAAGGGAATTGAAGTAGACATACAGAAAGAGTCCTTTGAGTCTGCAGGCAAACTGTACACACACTTTCAGAAGTGCAGATGAAAGCTTAACTTGCCCACAAAAACAATGTAGAATGGATAAATCTGATTTAGAGGCTGGCTCGTCAGGGTAAATGAAAAAAGGAAGTATTATACTTTTTTATATCTTTCTACAAACTTATTACGTCATTCATTTTGCCAGAGGAAGACTCCATCCCAATACTGTCTTGTAGGACTGAAAAAGATACACATGCTAGACTAAACCATAGAACTGCTGGTATATAATAGGAATTGTTGCAGGAATTCATCCTTGTGGAGTCATCACAATGGTAGGAGAAGAAGTGCTTAATGCTTTAAGCACTTCAGTCAATGGGGCTGACAGTAAGAGCCAAGTTTACGGTTACTTACATGTACATGCCTATTTATCTAAAAATGAGTCATCTACTCAATCAATAAGTAAATAAAGGTTTTTTGATAAGTACATGTACATATTGTAGCAAATATTCTATTGTAGGTACAATATGCTATGATGATGCCTGTCATCTTCTTAAGTATGCAATAAATAGTGCCCGCAGCTCTCTAACATCTACAGCAAAATGACTATCAAAAATGAATTATGTTGTTGATCGTATGCATTTCCGTGGACACAAAGATCATTGGTGTCGTGAACACTGTGACCCAGATAAACTCCAAGTCATGAGAGGAGTACGTTTTTTTTTCTTCTCAGCACCTTACTTTTTCTATATACTTTATTTTTGTTTTGCCACTCGGTAAACAGTGAGATATGTGAGCAGACATTTTCTTGGTTGTCGAGATATGCCAGAATAACAAGGCACATGAACAGAGAACGCTTCCATTTTATTATATTATACATTTGTGAACTTCATAATAGATCATTTAAATAGACACAAGATCTGTACATGTTTAAATATGTATACAGTACATGTGTTATGGCACCTGCAAATAATTACAAATACACATGTATTATGGTTACAAATACAATATGCACATGTAATAGCATACAGCACATACTACTGTTACTGTAGTATGCATGGATACTCTGACACAAGGGGTACATATGTGTATGAGTACATGTACGGTACATGTAATACCACCGTTACTATACTGACACAGGGGTACCACTGTTACTATAGCATACATGAATACTCTGACACAAGGGGTATATATGGGTATGAGTACATGTACGGTACATGTAATACATGTACCACCGTTACTATACTGACACAGGAGTATGTTTGAACCAATGTTTGTTTGGTAACTTTGGAGTATGTATAACTCAACATGGCAGCACTAGACATGGATGCCCTGGGAAGAGGAAGATCCCTGGTAGATGAATACCTTACAATCACTAAAATTCATTGATGGAATTGGAGGAGATGTAAAACACAATTTTCCACCACTAGAACTGGGAGTAGCAACAGTAGTACTTGTCACAGAAGGATTTATATTCAGTGTAGTTAGGCAAGTGTCCCTTGAAACAGCAACAATAGACGACATCTCCTGTGGTTTAACTTATTGCACTGCGGTATGATTAGAACAAAAGTGGGCATTCCTAGACTTTTTCCAACCTTCAAATGTTGTTATGGCCCACTTGGTTGATGTTACTGTATTCCGTGGAACATACTTTGTTGTTAGATTTTCTGTTTCTTTAGTTCCTATCCATCGATCATTCAGTTTAGACTTTCGCCTAAATTTTGGACGTTCGTTTTCCTTATCGTTGATTTTCTCTTTCTTTGCAGACGGTTCTCTCTGAGCCATGTTCGCTTTCTTCCCCAACTGAAAATGGAAAAAGGTAGTGACGCAAATCGTTACTATAACTACTACCGTGACGTAAATCAATCACCTAGCAATGGGATATAAAGCAGTTATAACACGCCCACTCTTGCTATAACTATTACATATACCATAGCAGTGTTTTGTACTGTTAATTGTATATTTTTCATAATTATTCACCTCAAAAATTCAATTGCCAAATCATAGTATAATAATAATTGAATTGTGTATATGCCAGATATAAGACTTCCTGATTTTCAAGGGTTTACAGGGACATACCCGTTGGCCCTATAGACTTTGAGATAAACCTCCTCCACAGCAGGGGTTATGTCTGACATATCAACCTCCAAACCATGCTTTGTATATACTTGTACATTTCGTTTATATGGACATACATTGCATATTATAGACATTTTTATTATAATTATTAAGTAATTATTACAAGTTACAATAATTATAAGTAATATTTTATTTTTAAGTTGTTCTTTATAATCATGATAAAGTGTATAGACTTCACATACAATGACTATATGCTTTATTTTCATGCAGAGAAAGATCTTGTAGAAGTAACATTAGCAACAAAGGAAGTTTTAGATTGGTTTACACTAGGTTTACTTCTGAAAGTAAACTATGCAGAGCTTAAGACGATTGAGACTAACCACCGTGATAATCTGAAGCGATGTCAACAAGAAATGTTGATGTCATGGATTCGTTTGGGTAATGCCAGATGGGATATACTGGTGAAGGTTTTACAAGATGATGTACACGAAGTTGCAGTTGCTGAGAGAATTAAGAAAATGCATGCTGAGGATACCACCAACAGTATGTTGTGCATGTAGTCAGAGGTGTAGTTAGAGGTGTAGTTAGCCTCAGATAACAAGTGCCTGTACGTGATTGCCACAGACGTACAAAAATTACTGTAAATTAATACTTAAGAGGGGTGTGGTCAATTATATCTAATCACAATTTTCAGCTCAAGTCAGTTCTTCAATTGTTGTCAAACGAAGCAAAGGTAGTATCATGAAATCTGAAATGCCATTTGCAATACCAAAATAAATAGGCCAGCTATGGTGCATTAGAGTTTGGTTTACATGAATCATCGATATCTGTGTCTAAACCTAGTGAGCTTATGTATTTGAATATTGATTGGTGTGGCTTTAGCCATCTCAGCCATATGCTTGCTACGTCACTGCATGTAGTAGTGTTGTTGCAGTATAGTTATAAGATTTAATACCATTCCGTTTTGAGTATCACTATCCTTAACAAATCAAGCCATATTGTATCATAATGAATTTTAATATATAAACTGCTATGTTTGATGGTAGCTGTATTGTGAAAATGTATTAGCTAAAGCTGTGCTTCTATGATATCAAAGCATTTATTCATTGGATCAATGTGGATCCAGTACCTAACTCAAAAAAAAGTTTAGAATATTAATTTTCTCCTTCTAGTGGAATTTACTTCAAAACCTGTTGTTCTTGATGAGAAAGACACACTCTCTAAGAAACCTGAAGGTAAGGCAATGAATCTCATTTTTTTATAGTGTGTCCACTATAGTATTACCTAGTCATCAAAATATCTCTGGAACACGTATTGGCCAACCTGATCCTGAAACATAATCACTTTATGTACAAATACATTTTCATGTTATCATAGGGATTTTTACAGTTGTTCCTGCCTTAAACTATTAATATTATTAATATTATTATTATGATTATGACTATTAATATTATTATTATTATCATTATTATTATTATTATTATTATTATTGTAGAAAAGGTTGATGTAACTGATGCTCCTCCTGTTGTTGTGAAACAGCCTAATCATGGATCACTGGGTGATGAGAATACATCATCAGGCAAGTGACTGATGAAATTTAGTTTCATGGTAATCATTTTATTTTGTACATATAATTATATAGAACTCAGAGAAAGACAGAAACGTTCTTTTGATATGCCAAGGCCTCCCTCTACTACTACTAGTAAACCTACTAGTATTAACACAATGTCAATTGTGATAATTGCTCTGATTTGTTTTCTGTTATGTATCATTCTTTTCTTATTATTAATAATTATTAATTAGACTACATTTTCTTTCTTAAGCATAAACATGAAACACTAAACTATTTTTGGAACAATATTAATAATTGTTTGATATTTTTCCATAAAATTATTAGGTTTAAGTTTGGTTTCAATGTTAGTTATTAAGTCATTCATCCATCCATCAATCCAAACGTCTATCACTCCATCTATCCACCCATACGTTCACTCATCCAAGCGTCCTTCCAACCTTCAATCTATCCACTCCTTCATCCTTCCATCCATCCCAACATCCATACATCAAACCAAATGTCAATCTATCCACCCATCCATCCACACATAAAACAAATATTCATCCATCCAGCAATGCAAACTTCCTGCCCTACCATCCATCCGCTCATCCACACATGAAAAACTCGTACAAAAAACGGCATCGAACGGGATACCGTATTAAGTGAAAAAACGGGCTAGAAACGGAATATTACAGATACGGATGAAAAACGTACTACGTCCATATTGAACGGATTTCACGTTTCCCGTTTCTACAATACGACGGACGTTACGGGTCGTCCGTTTCTTTGAGAATATGGAGGCAGTAGCAACACAGAGGAGAAAAAGGACAAGAAAGGCTATGTTTTGTCTACATTGTTCCAAGAACGTCCCAAAGAGTACCTTTTACCGTCATAAGACAAAGTATTACAACCAAAAGTCGAAGAAATGGAGAAAAGAAGGTGGAAATCACTATGATAGCCTACCTTATGTGTATGATAATTCTGTACTGTTGTTGTGTTGTAGGTTACTGGTACACAATGACATTAGCATAATAAATTTTTTCCTATATATATAGTAATGTGCATATGTGTATGTAGTTTCATATTTATTTGAAGTACATGTATAATTATAATTATAGTCAAATTAAGTCAATTGTATAGTAACCTAAAGACTTAGTATGCAAGAATTTTTAACGTCATGTTTGTATTCTGAGATAGAATTACTACATGTGAACAATATAATGTATTGCAATATTATACATAATGTATTTTCATGCTGACCACAGTAAACACTGCGGCTGTTGCTTTGGTTGAATAATTGTGGTTTCTTTTACAATTCAATAGGCAACTGTAAAAGCTCTGCATGAAAAGGCAGATCATTCTTTGAGGTTCGATGGATCAAAATCGTAAGAATGTAGGCCATTAAAACACTTTCTAATTATGTTCTTCACAATTACCGGTTACAACTCTGAAGATAACACCTCTGTGAGGAGTATATTATTGGAACATCTCCGCCTGAAATTTAATGATACTTACACTCTCCAGCAAATGAAACGTAAGTATAATGTATCACTGTTGGAATAAGGTAAGTAAAAGATATCTAATCTTTAATTGTGTAGTGCATAAGACCGTCTATTGTCGTACATGTATTACCTAGATGTCCCATCTTTGGGTAGTACATTTTATTTATTTTCAGTATTACGTAGATGTCCCATCTTTGGGTAGTACGTTTTATTTATTTCAGTATTACCTAGATGTCCCATCTTTGGGTAGTACATTTTATTTATTTTCAGTATTACCTTACCTAGATGTCCCATCTTTGGGTAGTACATTTTATTTATTTCAGTATTACCTAGATGTCCCATCTTTGGGTAGTGCACTTTATTTATTTCAGTATTACCTAGATGTCCCATCATTGGGTAGTACGTTTTACTTATTTCAGTATTACCTATGTGTCCCATCTTTGGATAGTACATTTTATTTATTTTCAGTATTACGTAGATGTCCCATCTTTGGGTAGTACACTTTATTTCTTTCAGTATTACCTAGGTGTCACATCTTTGGGTAGTGCACTTTATTTATTTCAGTATTACCTAGATGTCCCATCTTTGGGTAGTACATTTTATTTATTTTCAGTATTACCTAGATGTCCCATCTTTGGGTAGTACATTTTATTTATTTTCAGTATTACCTAGATGTCCCATCTTTGGGTAGTACATTTTATTTATTTCAGTATTACCTAGATGTCCCATCTTTGGGTAGTGCACTTTATTTATTTCAGTATTACCTAGATGTCCCATCTTTGGGTAGTACATTTTATTTATTTTCAGTATTACGTAGATGTCCCATCTTTGGGTAGTACACTTTATTTCTTTCAGTATTACCTAGATGTCACATCTTTGGGTAGTACATTTTATTTATTTCAGTATTACCTAGATGTCCCATCTTTGGGTAGTGCACTTTATTTATTTCAGTATTACCTAGATGTCCCATCATTGGGTAGTACGTTTTACTTATTTCAGTATTACCTATGTGTCCCATCTTTGGATAGTACATTTTATTTATTTTCAGTATTACGTAGATGTCCCATCTTTGGGTAGTACACTTTATTTCTTTCAGTATTACCTAGGTGTCACATCTTTGGGTAGTGCACTTTATTTCTTTCAGTATTACGTAGATGTCCCATCTTTGGGTAGTACATTTTATTTATTTTCAGTATTACCTAGATGTCCCATCTTTGGGTAGTACATTTTATTTATTTTCAGTATTACCTAGATGTCCCATCTTTGGGTAGTGCACTTTATTTATTTCAGTATTACCTAGATGTCCCATCATTGGGTAGTACATTTTACTTATTTCAGTATTACCTATGTGTCCCATCTTTGGATAGTACATTTTATTTATTTTCAGTATTACGTAGATGTCCCATCTTTGGGTAGTACACTTTATTTCTTTCAGTATTACGTAGATGTCCCATCTTTGGGTAGTACATTTTATTTATTTTCAGTATTACCTAGATGTCCCATCTTTGGGTAGTGCACTTTATTTATTTCAGTATTACCTAGATGTCCCATCATTGGGTAGTACGTTTTACTTATTTCAGTATTACCTATGTGTCCCATCTTTGGATAGTACATTTTATTTATTTTCAGTATTACGTAGATGTCCCATCTTTGGGTAGTACACTTTATTTCTTTCAGTATTACCTAGGTGTCACATCTTTGGGTAGTGCACTTTATTTATTTCAGTATTACCTAGATGTCCCATCTTTGGGTAGTACATTTTATTTATTTTCAGTATTACCTAGATGTCCCATCTTTGGGTAGTACATTTTATTTATTTTCAGTATTACCTAGATGTCCCATCTTTGGGTAGTACATTTTATTTATTTTCAGTATTACCTAGATGTCCCATCTTTGGGTAGTGCACTTTATTTATTTCAGTATTACCTAAATGTTCCATCTTTGGGTAATACATTTAACTTGTTTCTTTTTAATTTCAGCTGGTATTATCCGGTTGGATGTCTCATCTAGATGAGTAATAGGGTTTATATTATGGTGTTTAAACTACCATTTTAAAGTGTTTTCTAGAGGTACAGTACATTCCCTGTGATGGATGCTGTTAAGGTCATGTTGCAATTTGGAGTATTGTTGATCACTGAGATTGTGCTGCTAAACTTTTGTATTTATGCAGTTACCATGTTTGTGAGGATTTACAAGGAGTTCCGAATTCAGGAAAGCTTTTTAGATATATACATGTACTTCTTTAAACACACATGCATGTTTGTATTTTTGTTCCAAAGGTGCTGTACACAGATATTATGAAAGTCGTCGTCATCTCTTCAATGATTCTTGTCCATCAAGAATCCCTATTGTTAGTGCAGTAAAGGAACGAACAAGGAAGAATGAACAGAGGAAGAAGGTGAGTTACTATTTTTGTTCAGTTTAATCTAGGACTGTAGTCAAACCACTGTAAGCACTATAAGGGTTAATCCATGCCATACCATTGTTGTTTATTTGGTAAAACAAAACAAAATAACTAATACTATACAAATAATACCTCCCTTCATATAGCTCTACACAAAAAGGAAAGCTGTATTGTAGGGAGAAAAGGAAGAAAAGTTGTGGGAATTACATGTACATGACTGAAGAGAGTGATGAAGAAGGCACTATCAAACGTCGTTCATTGCCTTGGAGATCAAGAAGTATGTTTGCCTCTCTTGTATCTAGTCAATTACATTGATTTTTCCCTCACAGAATTGAATAGATTATTAAAAAAAAACTGAACTCTCGCTTGAAAAATCCACAAATGTCTGATTATTTAGAGGATTCATCAATTCCTCCACCCTCGCATCTCAAGTGTCCTGAATGGACTGTGGCTTCAAGAGCAGTTATTAATGATAGAACATCTTCTCCTAGCAGCTCTGTAGCCTCTACATCCCCTAATGATCCTCTGCTAACACAACCACCAGAGTTGCCAAGGAATGAGTTTCCAAATGATTTGATTTATGAAGACTCCTTGTCAGATACAGATGACAGTGACTATTATAATGAGTAACAGTACTATCTTGCTTTCAGACTTTCAGTAATAATTATTATCCATTATCTCTTATATTTATGAAGAAAAAGTAATTATTATTATTAACTACTAATAAGGATTAATACGGAGTTGAAACGGGGTTTGAAACGGATAATTCTACGGACTTTTCACGGCAAACCGTTCTCCAGAGTGGTCCCACGACGGAATGTAACGATTACCGTCTTCTTTGCAAACGGAAAGATCGTTTTTGATCCGTTTTTTTCCATTAACGGTGTAAATACGGATAGAATTTCGTGCCGTTTTCTGTGAGTTTATTACCTGTGCCATCCATTCACCCATCAATACATCTACCCATCCTTCCATGATCAAACCATTCTTCCATCCATCCATTTATCTATCCATCCATCCATCCATCCAACCAACTGTTCATCCTTTAATCCATTCTTCCATCCGTCCATCCATCCAAATGTTCATCCTTTAATCAATTCTTCCATCTATCCATATGTCCATCCATCCCTCTATCCAATCATCAATCCATCCTTCTATCCATCTATCCATTCATCCAATCATCAATCCATCCATCTATCCATCCATCCAAACATCAATCCATCCTACTATCCATCCATGCATTCATCCATTATTCCATGCATGCATCCATCTATCAATCCAAACATCCATCACTCCATCCATCCATCCATATGTCCACCCATTCAAACATCAATCAATCCTTGAATCCAAATGTCCATCCATCCACACATCCATACAAATATCCATCCATCCATCAATCCAAACTTCCTGCCTTCCATCCACAAATCGATTTATCCATCCATCCTTCCATTCATCCATTCCTCCATTCATCAAACCATCCATTTATCCAAGCATCCCTTCATCCATACATCAAACCATCCATCGATCAATCCATCCATCCATCCATACATCCATTAATCCATCAATCCATCCATGTAGTCTATCTATCCTTGTAATCTCTTTATCTATCATCTATCTAACTAATGATTTATACATGTCTACATGTCTGTCTATGCGTCTTTCTGACTCACTTTCTGTCTCTGTCGGTCTATTTATCTGTATATTTACCCTTCTATTATCTGTTTATTTTTCTATCTATCGATTTGTCTATCTACTTATATATCTGTCTATCTATTTGTTTATTTACATCTATGTTCATGCTTCTATCTATGTATCTAATCTTCTGTTTCACTGTCTGGCTCGCTCTTTATCACTCTATCTATCTATCTATCCATCTATCTCTACATCGATCTATTTATTCGTTTTTCTTTCTATTTATCCACCCATCCATCCATCCATCCATCCATCCATCCATCCAAACATCCATCCATCCATTAATATGTCTATCGATCTATGTAAGTTCTATCCATCTCTCAATTTTTGTATCTATATGTCTATATATCTATCTATCTAATTTCTATCTATTTCTGTCTCTATCTATCTGTCTGTCTGAGTGTTTGCCTGACTGTCTTTCGGTCTGTCTGTCTGTCTAACCACATATTTATACATGTCTACATGTCTGTTTATGCATCTACCTTTGTATCTATCATTCTGTCTCGCTGTTTGTCTGTCTGTTTATTTATTTATCTATTTATCTAACTCTATTTATCTATCTATCTATTTGTTGAATAGTCCTGTATGATTGTGTATATCCATATCTCTTATGTTTAATTTCCTTTTCATCCATTAAAATACTTTATTAATAACCAAACATTTTGGTAGTTTCTCTACTACCTTTATCAATGGTACAATGCAATACAAATAATTAGTACATATATATACTACTTAGAAAAAAAAGGTCACACACAAACAATAAGTCATGGTCTAATGATTTAAGTGGTCACGCGCCAACATCAAAGTCATACTCCAATAATTGTAGTAGTCACACGTAAACATCAAAGTCATGCTCCAATGATTGTAGTGGTCACACGCACACATCAAAGTCATGCTCCAATGATTGTAGTGGGGGAATGTGATCTGCAGACTAAATAGGAAGCCAATTCCCTTCCGGTAGTGAACCTTTCTCCCTGTCCATGATATTCTTATTACGATGGACGTACCAGGATCCCATATGTTTGTCAGTCCATCAGTCTTTTTGTTTGACTGTCTGTCAGTCTGTCTGTCTGTCTTATTTATCTATGTTATTTATATATGTACTAGGGCTGGGAAAAAGGTTTGAATATTCGAACCTTCGTTCGTTTACTGTGCATTCGAAGCTAAATTTCTCCCTTCGAAGCTTCGCTGCCACGCCCACTTCAATGTTTGCACATGCACACTTTTGCAATCTAAACTTGTGTGGTTAAAATTGTGGGTGTGTCCAAGAAAAGTTGGGGCTGAGTTGTTGGCTGTTTCTGCCTAAATTTCATTCAAGCGATGCTAAATCCAAGTAGAAATAGTGACAGGAACAAGACTAGTACTTATTATAAAGCAATAATCCAGTTTTGGAGGCATTATATTGCCAAACAAGGTAAGAGCAACATTGATAATAACACGTGCGAACCTTCGAAGGTTCGTTCATTTTTGGCGACGAAGCTTCGAAGGTTGTTTTTCTATCTTCGTCCCAGCCCTAATATGTACCTATGTATTCATTGGTCTGAATCCTCAGGAAGACTCCTCCAGATGACCCTCCTCCTAACTCCTATATTATAGTGATTACTCCTCTTTGTGTGTCTATATGACTACTTGTGACTGTTCATGATTACTCCAATCTCCTCCTTTCCCCAGCTGAAACTTCAATTATACTTTCGAATACTCATCCTTCTTCAGGATGTCCTCCGCACAAATCATGTAGGCGAATTATAATGAAGTCTCTTCATGAGTACTAGCGACTCATTTCCACTGGTTTAAATACATTAATTTTTTGGCTGATATCATAAGTATTACATGGTATGTGTATAAATGTATGTAAGGCATTTGCTTGGTTCTGTAATGCTCTTTGATCATTCATTGATTAGAATTATAGTTGCACAATTTAATTGGTTTGTTCCTTTTCACCATGTTACTTGTTTAGGTTTCATGAATCCAATCAACATAAAATGGAGTGATGTTGTAGTACGTGAGTTATTCCAACTCTCATTTATAATTCATTCTTTATTCAAATCACATCATGAATATGAGGTATTTCATTCATCAATAGAGACTTAATTGATAGTTAGTAAGGTAGTGTCGTGGAATACCGACATCGTCTTTCTTGATCGTAGTAAATATTCTTGATAGTCTTTTAGTATATCAACGTCTTCATTCTTGGCTATTTTTCATAGTTCTTGTCATGTTTTTGATAGATAGTAAAATATTCTTATCTTGCAGAATCCCACCGTAAGATAATTTGTACACTGATTTCAGATAGTTAGATTGCAATTTTACTTATTTCATACTTCTCATAAGCACTACTATTTAGGAAGACGAAGTCAAGACAGGCTGAGATTCCTTCTTAAGAATCCAGCTGATGAATGGTCGTAATGACTCCAACTACAAGTCTGATGAAGTGTTGAGACTTATTCGCACCCACTCAAGTCAGGTATCAAGTCTCATCAATTCTCCACTCTCACTAATTCAGTTGTCTACATTCACATGAAGAGTTCAGGTTCCATGTTCCATTATCGTCAAATCTGGAGTTTTTTTTTCAAGTTTCCATTCTCATCATTTGGGAAATGTTCAGTCACTAAACATGTGAAGTCAGCTGTTTCCAGTCGGCCGTCTTGTCATATCTCCAGTATCATCATTTCTCATGTCTCCAGTCAACCTTCTTGTCAATTCTCCAACCTACAGTCATTTAACCTCTCTAGAGTACAGTTGCGAGTCTCGTGAACACTCCATGCTGCATTCTTTTTGTCATTTATGCAGACTCCAGTATTCAGTCTCTAAGTTGATTTATCTGTTCTTATCACGAATTTTACTCGGTAAGCGTATGAGATTAATAAGTTTATGCAATCCATTCCATCATTCATGTACTCATTACAATTGTAAATGCAATATTTAATATGTTTACTATTTCCCCATGTTCAGTTACATAGGAGTGGCCCGTTTTTTCAAGAAGGAGTGATTGGATTCTGTTCACATTTTGAGGTTCTTTCCATTGTTGTTCCATGTAATTTCACTCCTCAAGAGAGTTATTTGTTTGGTGCCATAAGTTATGTATATATACCAATCCAACCCTCTTCCATCGACTACTAAATATGTTTAGTTAAATTTTGTATTTCAGGTCGATGCAAGTTGAAATGGTCTGACAGTTCTGTGTTCTTTCGCTTAGATTTCACTTCAGTTAAGTCTATTTATATGTTGTTATCATTAGTTTTACTCAGTAGTCGTTTAAATTTATATAGTCCATTTCTCCATTCATATACTCGTTATAATTGTGAATGCAGTATTACATAATTATGTTCATTTTTCCCCCAAGTTTCATTTCACAGAAGTGGTCCATGTCCTCAAAGATGAGTGATCGCTTTTTGTTCAGAGGTTGAGGTTCTTTCTAACATCGTTTCTTGTAAATACAAGGTAGTTATTCCATTTGTGTCATAGGTTTTGTATACCATCACGCACACATCCATCATTTGTATATTCATTCATTCATCACAATTACCAATCCCATATATTATAATATATTTAGTTTTCTCCCAAGTCTAATTTCTTAGATGCAGTGAGTTCCCTCGTGTGTGCAAAATTTCAGAGATGATTCTCTTTTGGTAAGTTAATGTATTTGTGTTTTTCATTCACATTAATTTTAATATGTATTTTTAGTTCTTGTAGGGTGATATGTAGTTCTTGGTAGTTCTTATAGTTCTTGTTGCAGTTTTTGTAGTCGATACTATATGTGTTCATAATGTCTAATCTGTTTTTAATTTTAATTAACATGTAATTATGTATATATAATTAACCCTTTCATGGATAATTGCGCAATTTTGCACCGCAGCCACACTCCCCGGAAATGGCAGGTGTGCAAATATGCACAGCAGCTATTGACCTTGCATGTAAAAATGAATAGAGGTAAAACAGTGCCATCTGACCCAGAGTTTTTACTGAAATTGATAGATGAGCTCCCTAGTGATGATTCTCATGATGACTTTGACGGCTATCTTACAAAAGAGGAAGCGGAAGTGGAAGAATACAGCTCCACCCAGAAAAATAAAATTATGGTAACACAATACAGGATTTGTTTTGGGTTAAACTTATTAGCAAACACTAGTTTTAACAAAATTATGTAGAGCCTCCATCTTCTGCACTGACACCACAGTTCAGACTGCTGTCCTGAGTACTGTCCCAACTATTGTCCCAACTAATTTCCAGACACCCGTTGCATTTACTTCTACAAGCCCTGGTGAAAACACAAGTAATGCAAAAAATTATATACATGTATACATGGTATAATTACTGTAAGTAAATAACAAGTCTATAACAGTGACACATGAACATAGTTCTCCTTATATAATTATTTGAAACTGAAATTTTTGTGTAGGGGTCTATCCTTAAGCAAATGCATTACCCTTTACCGTCACACCTGGAATTATACCAAACATGAATGAGAAGTCTCCAGTTGACTTTTTCAACCTACTTACTGACAGAAACTTATGAGCGCCACGAAGAAGCATGATGGAGCGTCAAACTCCAATATGTTTTGCAAACCCATCTGTTGTCGAATCACACCTTTGCAAACTGCCTTATATGGAAAACCTCTGTAAACTGCGTAAGTGATTTAAGTAGGCGTGATAATTGTTTATTAATATTATTATTAAAATTATTATAAATATATAAATCGACTATCTGACAAGATGAGTCTGTATAATCCCCCACTTCTTTCCAGACAGAAATGATACTAATATAGTCAGCAAAGGATAAGTGCTACCAAACTCTGTGACAAAAGTGTCAAAGTGCTGTCAGTGTGTTGATTCTACAGGTGGTACAAAAAGACTATTAATAGACAACAACAAAAGCAATATCTCTAATGAAATAAGTGCATGATGATTAGTTTGTTACCTGGAGCAGGATTTGAAACCGCCTTGTATTCAAGCTTTCTTCTCGAGTTTCTTGGCTTGTACATAGGCTAGTGGGATTAGACTTGAAGTAGGCTAGTGGGATTAGACTTGAAGATGAAGGTCAGTCAGGGATAAACATAGAAAATGATGTAACAATAGTTGAATTTTAGCTCCAACAGCTGATGATCATGACTCTGGTGATAATGATGGTGAAGTTCAGGAGGAGTCAGGTCATCAAGACAATAACAACAGTTCATCCAATCATGAGAATGCATCGGTTGCATGTAGTTCTACATCTACTGGGTCAATCAGCTTTGACCAGTGGCAGTGATAGCTAACAAGTAGTAGTACTACTACTCGTTAGTGTGAATCGTGTATTTGTATAGTATTGCATACTCATTGTATCATGCTCATTTTCAAGCTTATGTGAGTAGCTAGTGACAGTAGAACTATTGTAGTTGCAATGCTGCTCTTTGTTGAGAACGAGGAGGAAATAGGTATAACTGTTCGAAGTTTGGGTGTGTCCGGAGTTACCCGCAATACCTTACGTATTAATTATTATTAATTATTAATAAACTCATGAATTTTTAATTTGCCCTGGCATCTTCTAAAGAATAGATACGCCTATGGGCTTGTAGAACTTGCATTTCGGGCTTCCAGTTGGTTTTAAGTGTCCTATTTGAAATGTTCCATCCCAGAAATCTGTGCATCGGTTCTTTTCATCGCTATTTCATCTCTACTAAACAATGCTTCTGCTTAGGACTGTGGCTTGACTGTTCTTCTGCACGAGTTCGTTTTCTTGACTGCAGGGGCGTACCTGGAAGAAAATTGATGGTAGGGGCCCCGGAAGTGGGCGTGTTCAGTTTGTTATTAACAGTTATAATTTTATACAAAAGTATTAAGGCAACATTCTTTTCCTCTGTCATCCGAACAAATACTGTCCATTAGATTATTCTCGATGGGTAAAAGTGTGATATCTGTGAGTCTCTTCTCAGTCATTATTGTTCTCAAATAAGTTTTAATTCTCGGAAAACGATCACTCACATTACAACATGGTTTGGTTATTACAACATGGTTAATGGTTATTACAAATATGCGTAATTATTAGTTATGAATATAATTATTATACAAAACAATTAATAATTATCAATTATCAGTTTGATCATTGATGCCCAGGCCCAGATACGGCACTGCTTGACTGGATTCTAATAATTGCCCACCCACTTCTGAACACTTATCTTAAACCCATCCTTTTGACCATATTTGGAGTTTTGCTAAAAGTGTGATTCGAAAACTACAGTTTGACACTCCTTCGCACCGCTCATAAGCTCCTGTTATAGACCTTGTGCACGCGGTAATAAATTTAATAGTTACCGAGTAGCGTTGCTATGGCGGCCATTTTGAGTGGCAAAAGCATGAAGTCACATGTGAGTGGAAAGCGTGAATAGCCGTGAAATATGATATACTCGAAAAATTACGAAGAATTGAATACTGTAGCACAAAAGAGATACAGAGAGAAGTTAAAAATAGCTGGTTTGTCGCGTGATCCATATGTTTTTAAAGACTTTTCAACTGGTAACTCACAACTCTGGCCTCAAGTGGAATACCCAGATATATTTATTAACGCGACTAGTTCTTATACAAAGGAACAGCTAAAGGCTTATAAAAGCCTTCATGGCTACAACTATTTTGTGCAAGGTTGGGTAGGAAAAGTTGAAGTGTTGCAGAATGTTATTCATGGAGACATCACAGTTGTTGTTCTCAAGGCTGCTGTCAAGCATTCTCAAAGTTTGTCTCGACCTAGTCTTCATCCTTGGATAGCAGCTGAGAAGAGAGGTACAATTTTATGTGCTCACTGTACATGTATGGCAGGAGTAGGGGAAGCTTGTTCTCGCATTGCTGCATTGCTATTTACTGCTGAGACTAATACTTGAATGATGAAAAATACTTCATGTACTTCACTTCCTTGCTCATGGTTAGCTCCTAGTTGTAAGATAGAGTATGCTCCAATTTCCAAGATTGATTTCACAACACCGCAGAAAAAAAGCAAACTGACAGAATCCAATTCTACCTCCTCTGATCATGCCTCCCCAGCATCCACCAATATTGTGGAAGAACCAACAGAAGCTGAATTTGATGGTTTTCTTGGTGAGTTATCAAAGTCTGGCATTAAAGCTTCCATTTTGTCGATTGTACCAAACTTTTGTGATGATTTTGTCCCAAGGATTGAAAAAGGCATCTTACCTAGACCTCTAACAGATTTGTATGATGAAGACTTTTTTGAGGTCACGAAACTATCTGACTTGCAACCCGAGTGTGAAAGAGTCTTCTCATCATTGACTATTTCTAGCAGACACTGTGAATCCATAGAACAAGCTACTATAGGTGTCAGTCACAGAGTAAGCTAAGGTATATATAAGGCTGGTTGAATTACAGCATCTAATTTCAAGAATGCTATACATACAAATATTAGTAAGCCAAGTTCTGCACTGGTTAAATGCATTTGCTATCCAGAAAGTTACAAGTTCAAAACTCAGGCAACACAATGGGGTATGGAACATGAAAAGTTGGCAATTCACTCATATTATGAAACAGTCAAGGCAAAACACCTTAACTTTCATCAACATCCTAGTGGTTTCGTCATTAACCCCTTGTTCCCTCACCTAGGAGCTTCTCCAGATGGAATTATAACATGTGATTGCTGTGGCAAAGGAGTTTTGGAGGTAAAATGTCCAAAATATTATGACCTTCGATACATTCTTCTTCCAATGCAGCAAGATAGCATGCAGATACTTCAGTCAATGTCGCTGAATTTGAGACATCACACTTTTCAGTATTGGAATTTACATCTATTCTACAATTAACTTCTTGTTCAAGAATAGATTCATGAGTACAATCTCCACGTCTTCTCTTAGTACACTGCTTTCTTCTTTCACAACTAATTAACTGCTGCTCTGCTTTGCACTTTAATGGACTATTCACATAACTGGGAACATAGTCTGGTGAGAGTGGATCATCACTCTTTTTACCACTAACAAAGTGGGCACTACAAACCCAGGAATACTCACTAGGTTTCCAGTTTTCTCACTTGATAGCAGAAATCCATTTACTACACCTGTCAGGGTCCTTGGGAAATCTGTAGAAACTCAATCCACAATCCTTGGAGTATTTATTAGAACAGCCAACAGCACAGCAATTCTTCACCATCTCAGTCAATCGTTCTACTCAATTCCACGTTTTTTTTGCCACTCAATATGGCCGCCTTAGCAACGTAGTGCGGTAACTATGCAATTATAAACGCGTGCACAAGGTCTATTGATGATGAAGTAAAGCAGACAATTCTGAGAAAATTAGATTCGCCCACCAGTACATGGAGAGTAACTAAGACTGTATATATAGATCGTCATCCCAAGGCAAGAATGTCTGTCTGGTTCAAGCAGCCAATGGTACTGAAGGAAGTTGACGCCTTACTGGCAATTATTATCGCAATAGGCCTAGTAGGATACCCAACATTATGGTAAGTGAAATAATACTCCTTTATATACATGCATATATACATACATATATTCACACAATGATTTTGACTTATTTTTGTAGCTGTTATTGGATTACTATATTACCATTTATTGGCAAGAACTTTATGTCCATTATGTCAGGTCGCTGATTTGAACTAATCCTGAACTTTCTGCAACTAAACAATGGACAAGAGCAACCATCAACAAACAGTGTAAATTATGACAAATTATATTAAGGCCAGTACTCAATAAAATCATTAAAAAATTCAAACAAGCATACTGTATTCCCAATCATCAACTTTCAGTTGATGAAAGCTTTATAGGCTTCAAATGGAGGCATTCGTGGGTGTAATATATGCCGAAAAAAACCTACTAAGTGGGGAATGAAGGCTTGTGTGTTGGCAGACTCAACCAATGGTTATGCTTATAATTGGAAACTGTATACGTACAGGAAAGGAAGGAGTCAACAGTGAGAAAGGTCTTGTCATTGGGTTGTTCTTAATTTAGTTGAAGATGTGGCAGGTACAACATTTTCATGGATAATTTTATTCCTCACCAGCCCTTTATTATGACCTGTTTAATCAAGGGTTTGGGGCCTGTGGTACAGTAAGAATAGATTGCAATGGTCTAAGAGACACATTTAAGACGAATTGGCTGGAAAAATGAGTTTGTTAGTCTCGTGTAGCTAGACCCAGGTAGATTAGTTCTGGCTACACTACACTATGAGTTTTTGGCTAGATGAACGAATGCATGATTATAATGATTGTAACTGCATGATCAAAGCAGTATACCATACCAGTAGAATATTGTGTTCCATGTGGGCAGCAGACAATGCACGTGTATAGACGATATACGTGTATTTAAACGAAAAAACAGTGTAAAACTTCATACATGTACATACATGATCAAAAATGGAATAAATAAGACGATTTTTCGTTTACTTTTCATATACTGAGCGTGGCTAAAATAATAAGCACATGTTTTAAATATTGTGTGGAAAATGGCAGCGTACTCGCCTCCTTCGTCTTCGTCAACATCGGCCAGCCCCGGGCCTAGTGAAACAGACAGAGAATCGTTGGAGGAATCAGATAGTACGTCGAAGGTCTGTGTTAAGTACAACATGTTATTTATACTTCCTGAAACAAGGCCTACCGTTTCATCGAAGTGTTTAGCAAGATGTAAACTGTGTCAAAAGACATATAAGTATACGCTCACTGTGAAAGGAAATTTGCTGAAGCATCTCGAAACAGCTCACCCTAAGAAACTCTATGACCACAAAGAAGAACAGAGGAAAAGAAGGACAGAATTGCCATGCTTGCCTGGTTGTCCTGGTGGCCAGTGTACCTTGAACAGTGATGGTTCAGTCATGAGCAGACCTAAGTTGCCATTCAAGAATCAAAGTAAGACTCTCACCAGCATTGTGAAGAACTTGTGTGGGAGAGGTGGATTGCCACTCTATGTTGTAGAGCAGGATTGGTTTAGGGACTTTATGAAGGACATTGAACCAAAGTTTGAGCACACCTCAAGGGTAGCTGTCAGCACAAGATTGGATGCTTTGTATGAACAAGAAAAAAGGGAGTTGTTAGTGGAGTTAGACGAGTTAGCTAACGTAAAACCGTCCCTAACCATTGACTTTTGGACTGGTTGCAATTCTAAAAGCTACATGGGTGCTGCCACCATTCATTATATTTATGAGAGTAAACTTAAAAAAAGTCATGTTCTGTATTTTGTTGAGGTCAAGCCTCCTCATTCATCGGAAGTCATCAAAGATCAGTTTGAGGTTCAGTTGGATAATCATGGTATTTCATGCTTCCAGGTGGTAACTGACAACGCTGCGAATATGAAACACACCTTTGAGTTGCTAATGACGGAAAATGAAAACGATGACAGTTCAAGCGCTGTTTGTGAGCATGATGATGAAGCAGCTGAGAATGGCAATTTAGAACACTGGACTACTATACCACTGAAAATCGAAGGATGGGAAGGATGGATTGGTTGCAATGCTCACCTGATACAGTTAGTGGTTCATGATGGCTGTAAAGAGCTAAAAGGGTATCCTAGAATTCGTAGTGTACTTGCTAAGGCGAAAACAATCGCAACTCTGTCACACAGATCAAGTCATTTTGCATACGCTTTGTCTCACAAACTTCCTGTTCCCTGTGACACAAGATGGAACTCTTATTTTAAGTTGTATGATCATGTCTTAAAGCACATCGAAGAAATCAATGATGCTTTAAAATCCATCGATCATAATGAGTTAGTTATTACAAAGCCTCAGGGGGATATTCTTTCACTTATCACAAAAGTATTACAATTCTTTTCAGAAGCTACAAACATTCTACAACAAGAATTAGATCCTACTACTAATCATGTCATTCCTGTTGTCGATTCTCTCGAAAATGCTTTACTTCAAGCCAATCATGAGAATGCAGCTGTCAATGCATTTTGTGAAGCACTTTTGACAAGCCTTAAGAGACGGTTTTGTTTTTTCTTGATTCTAAGCTTTTTCAAGCAGCTACAGCACTTGATCCTGCAATCAAGTTATCGTATACTGATCATCATCAAGACAATAAATTTTCTATTTTTTCTTCTGATAATGTTATACAGGCGGTCAAGTCTCTTCTTCCTTCTTACAGTCAACCTCAACCTAGTCTTAGGATCCAACAAGCAGGAAACCAAATTGATCTTGCGCCCAGCAAAAAGAAGAGATTAATGGACTTCAGTAGCATTTCTCATGAAAGCTGCACTAGCACTATCAATAACATTGATGCTGAAATTCAAGCATACTTTGATCAACCTCGAATAAGCACCGACACACTGAAATTTTGGACGCAACAAAAGAAGTCACAACTTTCATCTTTGGCCTTGCAACTCCTATCTGTACCTTGTAGTTCGGCTCCAGTTGAAAGATTGTTTTCAAAAGCTGGATTTGTTCTAAGTCAGAGAAGAAGTCGTATTTCCAATGCAAAACTAGAAAAACTATTGTTCATTAAATGATATGTCAATGTACATACTGTAGTTAATTTGTGTTGACTTGATATCTGATAAACGATGATTATTAAAAAAATACATGTTTTTATCAATTTAAAAAGTAGATGTATATACAAGAAATGTTTCTGGGTCATACAGGTTGTATCTAATAATTTTATTACAATACAAGTACATACATGTAAATGAGAGCATTAACTAGATGTGCAATGTCTGGTGGGCAGACCTAGCCTACTAGATAGGGTTTACCATGGCATAGTTCTGAGAATCCCGATTGACTTGAGGAAACAAAATTTCTCTCTAAAATTTTCTCTAAAATTCTCTCTGAAGATATATTAATCTCCATCATTATTCTAGGAATAAAATGGGTATAATTAGGAATTCATTAGAGCGTCGTCAACATTATTGCTTATGCAATAATTATAAATGCAACACCGCCATGATGCACTCGCCACTCGTGTTTTGGGCGTGACCAGTTTGAGAAAGCGGCATTCATAGTGTTACCACATCAAACAGTCAAAGTTTACCCATGATAAGTAACTTGCAAGTATAATCTCAGTCTCTTGAGTTTTGGAAAGAAAATACAGTCAATTTTTTAACATTAGGTAGATTGTACAATGTTTCTATGAAAATCTTGAACAATTGATGTGGTCAATATATATATCCATTTAAATTTAGTCTGTTATGTAAATGCTCATCCTCCTGAGCAAATGCTTAACTTATACTTCCGTTAAGCTCAAGCTATGGTTAAGCACACGATAACTCATGTGATTGTGCTTTTAACTTAATCTATTTTTAAATAATACAGTTGTTATGTTTATGCTTGTCTTGAACATGTGTTTAGAGCTATTATATTTAAGTCATTTTAATGTGCTATGCCCCATTCCTGAATTGTATAACATTATCTGATGTGATATAATTTAACTAAAGTCATCAGATTTCCTTTTATTCCTACCAAAACCTGCTCTAAACTAAAATCTGCCTTCAAATCTTTGTCAAGAAAAACAAGGGAAGGTTTGGCCATTTTTTTATCAGTGTTGTAATGGTTGCATGATCCTACCTTGATTGGTTATAGAACGCCACTAATATTGAATTAGTAGATTATAACAAGTACTATTCATGTTCTGTTTGCTGTTTCAACTCAGCTTTAGAATGAAAAGAGAGACAGAAAATGGGCCTGAACCTTTCTGGAACACACGCACAATATTCACCAAAATTGATTAATTTTAATGTTTGCCAAAGGAATGAAGCTTTTGAAGGTTACCACCATCTTCTCTGCCTTGGTATGTATAAGTAAATCCAATGGGTGGGTATAATTATGTACATACATGTACTGTACATAAAGCTATTGGCTGAGTATATATATACATGTACATGTAAAACTAATGGATATGTATGTGTGCATACAAATGTAAAAGTATACATGTGTATGTACATGTATATGTAATAATGGGTGTGTATAATGTACATGTACATGTAAACCTAATGAGCATGTACATGTATGTGTGTGCATGCAAGTGTAAAAGTATATGTATTGTGATAAGGGGTGTGTATAATGTACATGCACATGTAATAATTTTGGTTCAAAACTAAGAAGGTGTGATTTGAAATTTGGGATTATTTTGTTTACATACTTTTTATATTTTCATGTACATACATGTAACAATCCTGAAAATCTAATTCTACATAATCTTTTTGAAGTAATATCAATAGTGAACATGTAAATATATCAATTCACCAAACAACAAGCTTTTAAAGGTCATATACAGGGCTGACTCAAATAAATAGCATCCCCTAAACTAGCTGTACCAGTTTTATATATTGTTATATTGACACATCATGATGTGTACCAAAGTATCAATTAATAAAATAATTATCCATGCCATGCCCACATTTTCCAACACTATATATGGCTGTTATAAAAGAGAACATAAATATATATATTTGACCATGGATATGAAAATCAGGCATTTGAAAATAAGAATTTTTAAAATGCTATTTAAATAATCATTACTCAGCCATTTTTCATAGGAAACTAACACCAAAAGAGCAATAGTTGGTGTTCTTGAATACCAAATTTAGTATTCCACCTGAACAATATTTATATTATATATATATATATATATATATATATGTGCATGTATATATACAATGTATATATATACATATATATATATATATATATATATATATAATTAAATTGGTCAAACACATATCTGTCTGTTACTATTTTTAGAACCCACGTGTATACGCCTTTGTTAAACATGGCGTCTACATCTTGACAATCTCCAAGGTTAGCATTGAAACGAACACGTCTGGAGGCAGAAATGGAGTCCACTACTATCAGGAAAGTGAGAGCATGCTTTGGGGAAGCCGAGAAATAACTGTTTAGTCCTATTCAAGTGTGTTTGACATCATTGCCTTCTGTCATTGAAGTGATTGCAGTGAAGGCTACCTACTACTTTGTCAATAGCTTCACTAGAAACATCTTCACAGTATACACAAGCCAGGATATGGCTCAATTATTTTCCCTGTTATACAGGGAGCTTAGTCAATGTAGTATATAGTAGCTGTTCATTTTCTAGAAGCCATATTTAACGAAGGCGTATACACGTGGGTTCTAAAAATAGTAACTGACGGTCAGACAGATAGTTTGACCAATTTATTTAAATGCATGGTGGTTTACCGCTCTGCTCCTACTCTTACACTTTCTTATCATGGGATCCTGATATTATTATACATATATAAATATAATTATATATATATATATATATATATATAATATATAATATTTATTTCATTATATTTATGTACACTTAAATATATGGAAAGCTTAATTATCTCCCTGTAACCTGTCATGAGGATATCTTAACTGTACATACATTGTATAATAGTTTGGGTATATATTTCAGTTGGGTGGTCTTATAATGAAATTTATAATGTGTTGATTAGAACCTGTTATATAGTTATTTATGAACCTAAAGGTCAGAAGTTATGTTTGATTTTTTAATATTCTAGCATACTACTTGTCCTAAAATAAATAACCTACTTGGATACACGTTTGTGTTGTTTATATCCAGGTTGAAGTTCACGTCTATAATGCCTGTATATGTAAGTACTAAGTGAATTTATTAGTTATACATGTAAATTGATGTGTGTCAAATGGTTACTAGTGTTAGATGGAGTGACTGCTTCAGTTCTTCATTTTCCATAAATCTACATGTACATGTACATATAATTATTAAAAGTAATAATAGTAGATAATCAAAAATTAATAATAACTATAATTGGCTATTGTGTTTCAGGCATGAAAATGTCAGCTATGACTACTGAATGCTGAACACCACATAGCAATCACAGTAATACTTTTTCTTGTTTTTAATACTGTAAAATATGTAGAATTCCATGGAAAAGTTTCACTACTGAATTAATCAAATATTCATAGTCTTTCCATGCATGCAAGTAGATCATCACATTTAGGCTTATAAATTACATCATTAGCCCTTTACACCTGATAATTACACTGGGTGTTTTTTTACATTCCAAATTTAATTTTCAAGGAAAATGTGTTGGTGGAGCTTATAATAACTAACAGTTTTCACCTCTATAACTCTCCCATTTTATAATACTAACTTCCTTTGCTTTAAACAACAGCTGTTAAGTGATCTATAGATGTACTTTTATGCTTCATTTTCTGCAGAAGATAACAAGTTGAAAGTTCAATGGTCACAAGAGCAACACCCATACCTTTACTTACCTGCATAACTTCATTTTAAACAACACACCTGCATGTACATGTACTTCGTTAGAGAGAAGATTTTCTAGGAATAGATACTAAAATCATGATTCTTTAGTTAGATGAATGAATGTTGAGGAAAGTATAATGGTCAGTGTCAATGCTCACATGTCTTTCTTCATTCCAGTCGGCAGTCTTGTGTAGACATTTGGTTGAAAATTCTGAATCTGTGGGAATTAATTGTTAATTAATTTTGACATGTGTAGATGTCAATGGGTTATAAAGAGTTAAGGGAACATTTGTCTGTAAACCACAAATTCTATGTCCTTGAGGTAAACCAGCTTTTAAATATTATTAAATAATATTACATGTTTTTGATACATGATGTACAGGGGATATGTGCTTAAATGTTGCATGTAATTACTGATTCAGCAATTCTCCATAGTGATTTGTGCAGATTTTCTGTTAATTCTTTGTTACACAACTTTGAGAAGAAATTGTGTCTTCTCTGTCTATAGCTACACTTTGCCTCTTTGTGTCCACCATTAATAGTAGTTAACTTTTTTATGACCTCTACTGTATATTCATGTACATGTAAAACTATTGGGCACCATATACATGTATATGTTCATATACATGTATAATATATACATGGACATATAATACTAATGAGTATGTGTATGTATATATAATACATGTACTATGGTTGTGTTTGTTTATATTGTAATAGTAATGTATATGTTTGTGTAACAAACAAGCAGCCACATAAACACAGCCACAAAGGGCTAAGAACATATTAAAGCAGCAAGTCTAGTTTATATAACAAATACGTAATTATAATGCATAATGCAACTCACAAACAATAAAGAGAACCATAGAGCTGTCGTAAACTTCCACATGTCCAAGGCTTGAGCTACACATGTACATTGTGCATAAATATGAAATTAAAACTCTTGTGGAAATGGCTGATAGTTTATACATAAGCATAATTATATAATAATCAAATAAACAAACAAGCACTTCTCATGCATTTTTGTCAGCTCTTATAGGCTTCAAATTCCATAAAATGTTTGACATAAACTTTGCTTTATAGAATATAGATATCAAAATACTTCTTTGTTAGAATCATAAAAGCAGCAAAAGCAATACATGAAACTACTCATCTGTAAATTCAGAGACATGTACATGTATTGATAAAACAGGATTATAATATTTAACTTACATGTATAGACAAGATCTACTAAGAAAGCATAGACATAATTATTCTTTTTCATGATAAACATGACTATGTGTGTGACTATTGTGACATACAAGTATTACATAACTATCAAAAACTGTTTTAAACCTTTTCTCTATTTCCAGTAACGAGGAGGTGTGATGCTCCTAGACTACAATACAGCCGCGAGGAATTTGTAGTATCATCTGTAGCCAGTGGCATCCATCCACCTAAATCTTAATAAATGAAAGGACATTTGGTGACTTTGTTTTCTTGTCATGAAGCAACCAATCAAAATGATCTAGAAGGAATCATAATTGTGTTCTAAAAACATTGTGAGTTAACTTATTCATTTATTAATGTTAGTTAGTAAATAATTATAGTAACTCGTACTCACACATGATCACTTGTACACTCTTTACACTATTTATTATAATTATCGGAATGGATCTTTAGTTTGTATCATTGGACAAACAGTGAGCATTGAAAGGTAAAAATTGTTTTTTATAGTTCATTTACTTGTGGGGGTCAAGTGAGAAGCATCTCCCAAGCTATGTCAATTTATATTAATAAACATGTACATTGTATCCACACACCTGATGTTTACTGTAATACCAATTAATTAGTTATTATCAATGCCACACCCACGTTTTCCAACTCTTTGTAGGCAGACTCTGACAAAACTACATTACATATTAGTACCAGTCTCATCTGCAGCCACACCCCCTCTAAACTCGGGAGAGCATCTGGCAACAGTGGCCATTATTTTAGGGCAGATTGACATCTTCATCATGTTATTGTAGGTGTGTGCAAAGAAGTAAACTGTATCTTAACCATTTAATTATACGACAACAAAAATACTCAATTTCTTATCTGTACTCCTTAACATTGCCTCCAAACCGTCATTTTTTTAATTTTTATTTTTTATATATCATAAATACTCAATAGCCAAGGGCTAATATGAAGAGTAAGTTTACATAAAAGAAAAACAGAACTTAATTATATATTTAAGATATAACTTTATTACATATAAGATCTAATATAAAACTTCAGTTGACTTAATGATTTAGATGATTTAACATGGTCCGGCAATGAATTCCATAATTTAATCGAATCTGGGAAAAAAGAATTCAGAGCAGACTGGGTCTTGTAAGTGATATATTGGAGATTCTGAGAAGAAAAGGCACGAAGATTATAGGAAGGAACAGGCCGAAATTGAAGAGGAGGATCAGGGAAATCAACCAGATTATGGAGAATTTTGAAGAGAAAAATCAGTTTTGCATTCCGGCGACAAGAGTGAAGAGTGGGTAGTTGAAGTTTGGAAAGAAGAAAGGTGTAATCAGAAGACCAATCTTTGCTGCAAATTTTACAAGCAAAGTGTTGGACTTTTTCAATTTTGGAAGAGAGATGAAAAGAATGAGGGTCAAAAAGAAAAGAGCAGTATTCCAGATGAGGACGAATAAGGGAAATATAAAGATGTAAAAGTGTAGAGGTATCAGAATAGAAATAAAATTGTCGATACAAAAGACCAAGTAATTTACGAGCCTTTGCACAAATATTAGAAATGTGAGGAGACCAGGATAAAGAAGAACATATGGTGACACCTAAATACTTAAATTCAGTAACTAATTCCAAAGGTGAACCAAAAAGACAGAGAGGAGGAAGTGAATTAATAAATATAGAACGCCTATAAGACAGAAACATATACTTAGATTTCGAAAGATTCAGAGAGAGGAAATTAGTGGAAAGCCACAAAGATATAGATTTAAGGTCATTTTGGAAAGTAGAAAGGTCCAATTCATTATCTATTGGGCGAAAGATAAGGATGTCGTCAGCATATAAAATTAGAGTAGAAGCGGGGGATAAAGGAACAGAAGTAATACCATTAATGTAAATAAGAAAGAGAAGAGGTCCAAGAATGGATCCTTGAGGAACTCCAGATAGAACTGGAAGAGAAGAAGAGGAGGATCCATTAAGAACGACTTGCTGAAAACGAGATGATAAATAAGAATGAAGCCATTTAATTAAACTAGGAGGACAATTAAGAGAGGAAAGAAGGTCAATTAATGGAGCATGAGGAACAGTGTCGAATGCTTTCTTGAGATCAAGAAAGCAAGCACAAATTGCTTTATTATTTTGAAGGATTTTGTGAAAAGAGTTGATAGCAAAAAGAAGAGCTGAAGAAGTTGAACGATTAGGTAAGAAACCAAATTGATAGGGGGACACAAGATTGTAGTCTAAACAAAACCTGTAGAGTATGGAGTGAACATGCTTTTCAAGAATTTTACTAACCACAGAAAGTAAAGATATAGGATGATAGTTGGAAGGATCACTGGTATTAGAAGAGGATTTTGGTATGGGAACAATAAAAGAATTTTTCCAATCAGAGGGGACACGGCCTAAAGACAGAGATAAGTTAAAAATATGAGTGAGAGGGGAGACGATAGAGTGAGCAGTGTGTTTGAGCATACGAGTGGAAATGAAATCAGGACCAGAAGCAGAGTCAAGAGGCAGATTAGCAATCAAAGAAAGAACTTGAGACTGAGTACAGAGGTAAGATGGGGGAAGAGAGGACTGGCCAAAAGCAGGTAAAAAAGAGGAAAGGGGAGGAATGGATGAATTAAAACATTGACTAGCGGAAGCAACCAAATCACAGCGACTAACTCCCAACAGTGTCAGAAACAAAATACTTTGTTTGGTTTAATCATATAGACAATATACAATAGACTTTCCTCTTACCGTTTTAATGGCTTTTCACATGACTCAATATCAAAGGATTTACCAATAGAAACCTAGAAAAAGATCTTGAAGTCAAGTTAATGTTGGAAACACGTGACATCCCCATGTTAAATATGTAGTTGATCTACAATCTCATTGGTATTCCAGCATTGCAGAATGAAAAGTCATCCTGTCCTAAAATGTTGGCTACTGTGGCCAGACGCTCTTCTCAGTTTAGAGGGGGTGCAGCTGGGAATGAGACTATGTTCGTACCATAATATAAATTGCTTTACATATGAATATTAATTCAAAACCCATCCTATAAACTTGTGTTTATGTTGTGCTAATTCCAAGGATATCTCACATAAACAATAAAAATGTATAGTCATTGCTATACTAGTGTATTAGAGTATTCATAATAATAATATTATTTCAAATGCTCTTCTTTATACATGTAGTCCTGCTTTTGATATCTAATTTTTATGAGTGAATATACACGTACATGTATGTGCATGTATTACTAATGGATGTGTATACTTCTGTACATGCAATACTAATGGTGTGTATATACATGTATGTGTGTACATGTAATACTGATGGTGAGTATATATGGGTGTACATGTAATACTAATGGATGTGTATATATGTGTGTACATGTAATACTAATGGTGTGTATATATGGGAGTACATGTAATACTAATAGGTGTGTACAGTACATATCAGATATAACTTAAGAGATATGGGTCAAACGTGTCTGTATTGTATTCAAACGCGGGAGTTGACTACACGTGCACGCGTACACGCACTTATATCTGCGTACGTATGCGTGTACGTGTGTATGCGTACGAGAACGTTAACATTGCTTGCACATGCACGCGCATGAGTGGCTAGGCGTGGTCTAGTTTGGTCAGGTGTTTAAAGTAGATCTACTGTTAGCTTCTGTTGACCTCTTTATGCATGATACCCTACATACTAGACTCCTGAATAATTCACACTTACCAAGAATTACCACTCTTACTATCAGAGTGTCATGTGTAATCTAAACGCGCATAACAAAGCAGCATTTTATATAATGATTATAATATAAATAGCAGTATTTGTTCTTTGTTTCATGTATCATTATATTTCTTGTTTTACTTTTTTTCCTGTAGCCTATGCCAAATTGTTGGATAATCCAAAAGCAGAAGGATTTATCACCACTAAATGGTCAAATATTTCTGTTGTTGGTGCTTCTGGTACAGGGAAGACCTCTACTTTAAATCTTCACCTTAATAAAGAACCAGTCGAAGAGCATCATAGCACTCCTGCTGTCCAGAAACCCGAAGTATTTATGGTTGATCAAGATCAAACGAATGATTCAGATGACAGCAATTCTTCATCAGATGAAAGCACAGATGATGAAGATAAGACAGTGAGTGAAGTAAAACAATCTGTTATAATAGCTGACGACAGTGGCTGTTGGAAAGCTACAGATGCTGAATCAACAAAGAGAAAGTTAGCACAAGCACTGAAGCAACAACCTAAACAAAAAAGTAGACATCCCCAGTCACACAAGCAATTCCCATTCCATTATGATGCAAAGAAAGAGGTTAAGCAATTGTCTTCTCCACCATTATCTCAAGCATCATCAGATCACCAAGCTATGAAATCAAAATTACAACATCGTCCAATGTCTCGTGCGAATATGGAATTAATCGAGTTACTTTGTGAAGTCGAAAGATAAAGCTCACTGGATTTACGCTACTGACTCAGGTGGTCAAGCTCCTTTCCTTAATGTAGCTCCTGCACTTTTACGCTATAACTCTTCCAACCTCATCGCTGTAAAGCTTGATGAAGATCTCGACAGTTTGGCTGATTTCTTTTATTCCATTCGTGGTAAAAGGGTGGGTAAGCATGAAAAGAGAAAGATCAGTACATTGCAGCTTATATTGAACTTTGTCCATTGCAAGTCTCACCTTCGAGCTCCTCTGTTAAAAGGAGTAGAAAACCTCAAGCAACAGGGAGAAACATGCTTTCTAGTAATTGGTACTCATTATGACAAGTACAAAGCGCTAATAAAAAGCAATCCACACGCGGAGACCCTTAAAAAACAGAATGAATGCCTCTTTCGCCATCTTCGTAATTATGCACCACTTCGACGAGATTACGACGCAGATGAGAATGAGATAATATTTCCCATTAATACACTGGGACGGAAAGCAAAACAGCTTAAAATTGCTAAACGCATTTTACAGATCACAACGCAGTCGTGCATCGAGGGTGAAGTTCCTGTCCGCTGGTTTATTTTTCATTTAGACCTTCAAGTGATTTTATCAGGTCGTAATATGATAAGCTTAGACGAATGCTTTGAGATTGGAAAATCCAGTGGCATGGGCCAGGAAGAGGTAAAAGCTGCATTAATTTTCTATCATAGTCTCACTGTATATCTGTATTTTCATTCCATACTACCTAATGTTGTTTTCATTAATCCACAACCTCTTTTTGATCGACGTTCGGAACTAATGGCCATATCTTTTGGAAGTGACAAGCACAGTGCTGCAATAGTTCTCAATCTAAAGAAGAAGGGAGTTTTCAAACGAAATTTACTTGACAGCATGGAGTTCGACAAGCAAATGTTCACAGCTGATGACTTCGTAAAGCTAATGAAAGTGTTGTTGATCATTACAGAGCTTCCAGAGGGTGTTGGGTACTTTATTCCATGTGTATTGGAGGTGGCCGATGAGCCTGATGAAGATGTTTCCAATGGTGATGCAGAGCCTCTCATTCTCACTTGGGGGGATTCACCAATTCCTAGTGGCCTATTTCCAGCTCTTGTAGTTCATCTACTGGGGATCAATTCTCCTAAGCAATTTCGCTTGGGTAACGACATTTATCGCAATAAAATTACGTTAAAATGTCCAGCGCTTGGGGGGACATTGGTTTTGATTGATCAGGTCATTTGGTTGGGTATATATTATTTCGGTCCTTTTGAGAACTGCTCAACCATTCGTAGTAATATCCTCGATGGTATAGCACGAATCGTAGCAACGTTTGAATGGAAGAATGCTCTAGCCTCCCCGATGGAGGTATTCCAGTGCAAATGTACCCGTGTTTCTCCACTTTATTTCCACTTCTGCGAGCTAAACAAGAAGTCTAGTCAACTGACATGTACAGAATCTAAAGCTCGTACACCAAGCAGCACAAAGTATCATCTCTCATGGTTTGGTACAAAAGGTAAGAATGCTGAACTCAAGTTTGAGAGTACAGAATGATAATATAATAATGTATTCAGGATTTCATTTTATAACAGTGCAGCTCACATAATCAGTTTCTCTCCAGCTCCCAAAACAAAAATTCTTCTGACATGCACTAAGAAATTACTAAACATATACAAGATGGAAACATTGTTTATAATATACCACACATGTAAAAATTGTATTGAAAATATGTAGAGCTTTTCTGATGTATATTTTTTCAGATTTCAAGCTTTATGCCTCTCATTTGAAGGATGTTCTGCTTAATGATATTTGCAATAATTTATAGTATTTGGCAATCTAATTATTAAGTATATTTGTTTTCTTTTATGATGATTGTTTTAATTATGTTTTAGATGATCACAATGATATGGAAATACTTAAGAAGTCACCTGATCGTGCAGATGTTTTCAGTTTAATCAAGTGCCACTCTGCCAAATGGGATGAATTAGCCAGGGAATTGAAAGTCCTCGACAATACTCGTGACTCCTTAAGACGGAACATCAGATTTGTTGATGAAGGACGATTGGAATTTATTCTGAAGGAATGGATCGAATCGCATTGTTCACCAGTAACATGGGAGAACATACTTGACGTATTGTCATCAATGCGTTTGAAGAGCACAGCTAGTGAAGTTCTAAAATTTTTAAACAACCAGCAAGTGATTGACAAGTACAGCAATGAGCCTGATTTTACATCCTATGACCTGCATCGTGCACAATTTTAATGGACTACTTCAACGTACATGACTTCTTATTTCCCCTTATATATTCATGTATTTCCCTTGTTTGTGAGTGAAACATCTAAATGTATTTAAAAGTTTGTAGTTTCTGTATGCTGCTTTAAAATTTTAATTATGAAAAGAAGATTTTTTCAATGCTGTTTTAAAATACGTGATTACTGTGATTCGCCATGTTTCCTATCCAGGTTTTGTTAATTCTTTTAACATGACGCACATACGTATGGTCATAAATAAATGACTGCACATTACTTCACAGATGTGGGTTGTTCATTATTATAATCCTTAAAGTTTGATCACAGACTTTATTCTCACAATCGTTAAAACAGTACACTCACCTTGATCAAGCATACTTAGTGTGAGATGATGCTCAGCAACACATGATAACTTAATTGTAAATAAATGAAGGTGCTTTGCAACTTGTGGAGCAATCTAACACTCACCTTAATCTTCCAAATATTGCAAACACAGCATTACCCAGGTGTGCAAGCAAACCTTTCTTTTTCATTTATTCTTCAAAGATCACTTTCTCTCCCACTAGAAAGCAAGTGCATACATCACACATACATCATGATGCTATTCTAACCACCTTTTAAATTTTTTGAAATGCCTTAAGCTTACTTCAAAGCCACTTGAAAGAAAGCGCCCGCAGCAATATCCAGCAAAGCATAGGGCGTTTTGTATGATCAAATGCAAACATGATGCCACGACATTAGTATTCCTCATTACTAAAGTGTAATTTGGGCTCTGGTACATCCAAAACCCAGTCAATTGTGGTAAATTGCTTTATTCTATTAATTGGACACTACATACTTCCTTTCTGAGCATCGTATTATAAAATTACAACCTTTATATATATGAGACAAACTTGTGAACATAAACAAATATGTTATAAATTATATTTATTTCATTAAACATTCATTAAAATTGCACCAAAGAGAAGAAATATTACAAATTAACTCATGAACAATTGAGCTATATAAAGCTTTAGAAATACGGTTCAGGACTTGGAAGTTGGGACAAGGGCACCGGGGTTTGGGGACAAGAGCTAGGGTTTCAGGACAAATGTCTAGAGCCAAGGACTTGTATATAGGTATGGAATGAACAAGGTTGGAAAATGTGTATATAGAGCAAGCCTGTGTTGCCATGAACATCACTTTGTTATAAAAACCAGTTCCTTTCTTATGGCAATCATGTTATATCGCTACATGTTTGTATATATTGGAAAAATAATTATGTTTATTAGATACTCATGATCAATTATAGTGATTCACTCACCTACAAATATTATATTCCTCTCAAATATTCTCCACAGTTATCTTATGCACATAATATATGATATACATGTCCACCACATGACAATATGAGTAGCATGGAAGTATAAAGAGAAGAAGTACACATCCCAAGAAGAGCAATTGCCACTACTGGCAGTCAAAGGAAAAGCTCCGAATATATTTGGCTTCAACATGCACGTAAACCTGCAATTTGAATACATCTTAAAAATATTACCTGAACCACTACAATTTGCTCACAAGTCAACTGTTAGGATATATTGTAATTTAAAACTTACAATTGACAAATCTTGAAAAATTGCAGCACTTGCTTGTGGAAAGACTTTCACAATAATATAGAATTGATGAGTACGTATGGGCTACATCCAATTGCAGAAATGTTATGAGGGAGGCAGGCATGCAAGCAGGCAGGCAGTGAGCAGGCATGCAGTCAGACAGGGAGTAAGGCTCGCAGGCAGGTAGGCAGGTAGATGGACAAACATGCAGAAAGACAGAATATGAGTCAGGCATGCAAGCAGGCAGGCAGGCATGTTACAGTCCCAGAGAGTTAGGGTACAATGACTAAACCATAGTGGCTACACAATTACAATAAAATATGAACATGACTAATGTTTCCATAGTGGCTACACAATGACAATAAAATATGAACATGACTAATGTTTATGACTATTGTTTATTGAGCCAATATTCTGGAGTCGGAAAGATATCACATTTTGCTTCCTCACCATGAAAGTTCGTACCTATCAGGTGGTTTACGATGATCTCCTGATGTGTGGACACATTTGTTTATCATTAGGAGAGGGTGAAGGCTGGTCGCATGATGGAAAGAGGTCATCAAAATTATCAAAACAGTGGATCAACATTAGATTCCTGAGAGATTATGTGGTGTATATGACGACGCACTATTCTTCCATCAGTTAACTTCAGTTCATAAGTCAATGGTTCAGTTTTATTTAATAACCTTGGACACTTGAACGACACTTCAAGCTTGAACTCCTTTTGATAATCAGCATGCTGAACATCAGTTCTGCAGGAAAAACTCCAGTAGTACTTTGCTGTTTTATCCGGCAATTGAAAAGAAACCTTGAGAACTGAGTCTCCAATGGTCCTGTTTGAGGCGAACACCAGCTTTACTGAGACGAAACAATACTTTTTCTAAGTTTTTCAAATGCTCTTCCTCACTTGAGCCTGTTGCCAAGATATCAATATAGGCTGTTACATGTTTCAAATCTTTTAGCAGATTTTCCATTGTTCTCTAGAAAACTGCTGGCGCCAACGACAATCCGAATGGAAGACAGTTATATTGGAAAAGACCACGGTGTGTATTAATGGTGGTCAGACTTTGTCTCTGCTCCTAGCTTGAGCTGTAAATATGCATGCGAAAGGTCTAGTTTCGTAAATCTTTTACCTCCAGAAAGAGTAGTGCAGAAATCTTCAACACGATAGAGAGGACAAAGAGTCAATCAGAGTTGCTTGATTAACAGTAAGACGATAGTCCCCACATACGCGAACAGTCCCATCATCTTTTACCACAGAAACTATTGGAGCTGCCCACTTGGCTGTCTTCAGTGGTTGGATAATTCCTTCAGAGGTGAGATGATTTAGTTCTTGTTCAGTCTTTTCTCTTAAATCGAAGGGCACAGATCTTCTCTTGTAAAACCTTGGTGTGACATCAGGTTTTAAGTGTAAATCAACCTTGATATCTTTGAAAGTACCCAGTTCAAGTTTGAATACGTCTGCATAACTTTTGAATAGAGACAACAGTGAAGGTCCATCTCCTTCAACAACTAACAAAGGTAAGTCCCAGAATTGGCCATTGTACGACACTTTTGGAGTGATACTTCCAAGGACATCAATCTTCTCATCAGAAGATGTTTTCAAGTCAACGTTTGTCACCTGCATAGGAGGAGCAATAGACCAAAGAGATAAATACGTAGAATGACTTATGATGATCGAGATTGATGCCCCAGTATCTACTTTAAACTTAAGACGGCTACTGTTGAGAGACACTTCCACCATTTAAGGAGGAGAACTATGGGTGCTTCCTAGATTAAAAAGAGAATATGAAGATTCTTCCATGTTTACTGGAGGGGCTGGTACACTTTTTCTGTCAGCATCTTCTTCAATCAAATGAGCATTATAAGGAGATCTTCTAGATCTGAGGGTAGTACAACGGACACTGTTTCTTTTAATTCGACAAACTTTAGCAATGTGTCCTGGAAGTCATCACCTTACGAGCGACTTTATCAACTGTTTCTAATGCTTGAGCCATCTTGAAAGCCTTAAGAGTTAAATCAGGTTCAGAAAGTAGACATCTTTGTATCCGAGAATCATTTGTTCCACAGCAGAGGCAGATCTATGGGGGGGGCCAGGGGGGGGGGCAGTCCCACCCAAAACTTTTGTCCCGGCCACGTTACTTTATTATGTCAACCACGTGTATAACCAAACATACCACATTGTTTTTACAAGTGTTTTGTAATATCAGAATAATTATATATAAGATGTCAAAGCAGCTTACATTATTTGATCTGTCGAGAGGTAAGTACTACAGAATACATAATATTACATTTATATAACAATAGACTACTGCACAACATCTGGAGTGATGTTGACCTTCTTAACTTCATAACTTGTAGGTAGAAGTGTATGTAGACCTACTATTACACCTGAACCTGTCACAACTGATGATGATCAAAGCCATCCAATTGATGTTAACGAGACTGAAGTATCAGGTCCCTGTCCTTGATAAGTTTCTTTATGAGCTTAATGCAAGATTTCAAGATAGTAATCTTGTCATCATGAAGAGAGTATCAGCTCGTACACCTACATCATCAAATTTTCTCTTGTGCACTGATCTTGAGTCATTTGCTGAGATGTACGCTGTTGATACTCGGACACTGGAGGTAGAAGTTCACTTGGTAAAGATAGTTTTAGAGTCTCAGTCTACTGTTAACACGTTGGCAATCTTTAGAAGTTATCTTCACTCTTGTCAACCTAACTAAAATTGCACTTACAATAGCGGTGACTAGTGCTGAAAGTGAACGATCCTTTTCAGCTCTCAAAAGAATTACGGTTGTACTAGGGGGAGGGGTAGTTGAAACTCCAATCGGTTTCTAGTCTTGCCAGCCTCTTCCTGCATACAATCTGGTTCCATTCTGTATTTTTTGGAAGCCACACCCACCCGGGGGTATAATTATTGGGCCTAAATGTTTTCACTGATAGTGGGAAATTTTATGGTTTCAATGAAAAGCTACAGAATTCAACTTTCTTCAGCCTCTTGTAACTATAAAAGTAAAATGAATTTTCAAAAAACGGCTCTATTCGTTTTCTCAAAATACATTGTACTTGGTGCACGCCATGATTGGTGGGCGTGGCTTTCGTGGTTTTGTACTTATTGCGATTGGAAAAATGGCAATTTTAACCATATTTCTTCAATTACAGGACAATATAAAGCTGATCAGAAGATATGAAGGTTGCCATTACACCAGGTTAGAGTCATATTATATAATTTTCTATTTTGAAACTGATTGGAGTTGCATCCGCCCACTCCCTAGTACCACCTTAAGGTTGTAGTCTTTTCCGTGGGCGGATGCTACTCCAATCAGTTTCTAGTCTTGCCAGCTTCTTGCTGCATACAATCTGGTTCCATTCTGTATTTTTTGGAAGCCACACCCACCCGGGGGTATAATTATTGGGCCTAAATGTTTTGACTGATAGTTTATTTTCAGAAACAAAGCTAAACACACCCCACGGGTGGTGGAGGGGGCGGTGGGTGGGAAACAATGGCGGGTAACTTTAGTTGCTCTCTGAGAAAGATCGGAGTTTGATAGTGCCTAGAAAGGTAGATTTTATGGTTTCAGTGAAAAGCTACAGAATTCAGCTTTCTTCAGCCTCTTGTAACTATAAAAGTAAAATGAATTTCCAGAAAACGGCTCTATTTGTTTTCTGTAAATGCATTGTACTTGGTGCACGCCATGATTGGTGGGCGTGGCTTTCTCGGTTTTGTACTTATTGAGATTGCAAAAATGGACATTTTATATATGTTTTATCAATTCCAGGACCCTATAAAGGTGATTAGAAGATATGAAGGTTGCTACTACACCAGGTTAGAGTCATATTATATAATATTCTATTTTGAAACTGATTGGAGTCGCATCCGCCCACTCCCTAGTACCACCTTAACATACAATAGAGTTATTGTTATTACATGTATTATACTTATATTTATTAGTATTTTAATATATATAAATTCTATTTGTCTGTTGTGAATATATACATAGGTATAGTTCTAGATCTGGGAACTTTGAGTGGTATGCAGACTTTGCATATCAATAAAAGCCTCATCTTTCAAACAGTATACTCAGCATACCATTGATATCATAATATTAATTGGATTTTCTCTGCATATCAATGATATACATATATCTGCATAACTCTGTATATGCAATGCTGATTTGCAGTGTTTGTTGAGTTCACCAATGTTATGAATGTAATATTAACTATGAGAAATCCATATGATCTGATGCTGGTGTCATGGGGACTATTCAACATGGATAGTCTGGCCTTAGGAACCAGAATGGGGAGTAAATTCATCAAGACAGTATGTTTACAGTATGTGAAGATCTTTTATAATCTAATAGTAAAAATATTTGTTTTACCCTTAATGGTTTTGGAGTATATCATTATTACATGTATTAAATGATGTTTGGTAAACAGGATATTGTAAGCATTTCCAGAAGTGAATAATGAGGGGTGGTTTAGAAAACGCCAAACATATATTTATCTTACTATGTGCTTATGCACAAGTGACCTTCTAATTAACCAGAAAAGTAGGCATTTCTTCGTTTACATATTAATGAATACAGAAACATTGCCACCAGTACATATCACGTTTGATTACAAGTTATAACTGATGAGAAAACAATTACTAGACAGTATACATTATTGTAGATACAAGAAGAGCAGAGGAACTATGAAATAGATTTGTGGCTTTAATCACGTACATGAAATGTCATAGGTGGAGCACTGGAAAGTGATTATCATGACAGAAAGCTGAGAGCCAAGTGCTCGCTGTTGTAGCAGCCACTACAACAGTGACAAATATTTGAAAGATGTCAAATCTCATCAAATATCAATCTGCTCATAATTTTATGTAAGTAAAATATGTAATACACCCATATATTCATATTGGTTGGCCACAACTGTCATAAATAATTAATAGATAAAATTTTCACCGGATCAGCACACATTATTTGTACTACATTTTCAGTCAATCTGGACATGTTCATGAAACAACTTATTGTTCAAAATGTTTTGGGATACGACTAGTTACCTAGTGACAAGAGGTAATATATATCATCTACTTCTTAGCAAGCTATAATAGTACAGTCACACCATTCACTTACATTGACGACATAGAGTCTGTTGACATAGGCAAGTTAAAAAATGCTTATGTGGTAGAGATTATATTTGCATTTCTAGTCAATAAATTCTTCTACATAATGAGTATTCTTTGATTTTGTATAACAGGAATGTAGTATTCTCATTATCATTAAAATTAAAACAAAATTGATTTTATCATAGGAGGAATGTAAATACATCAGGTCTCAGCCTACTATGTGAAGTACCCAAAAGCAAAAGTAGTAATCGAAAATGATAGGAATGCTAATTGAGTGTGAATTTTTACTAATTATAACAGAAATGTTTTACAGAATATACAGTTTCATTAATAGTATATGTATGTCACCAGACTCTTTGTATCTTAAATGAAAGATATTGTGATATCAGACTAACTATGAACAGAATAGAAAGGCTTCATACACTACAATCAAAAGTGATATTGGCACTTAACTTCATCTGGTAGTGAAATAAAGAATGGGTGATGTGAGAAGTTATAATATGATTTATTATCATAAATGTTATGAATAGTTTATATGATATAGAAGAGAGAAAATGTCAGACCATCAATTATTATTGATGCTGTTGGCATGTAAGGATTCATGAAATAATGTTATATTTATATAGTCTCAAATGGTATATGTAGTATGTTGGGTGTATAGGTATTGTTAGGATTATAATTATAAAGATGTATTAATTTTCATTCAAGCATGAAATTATTGTATTCAGTGGTTTGCATAACCATTATACTACTTTGAAAGGCTCTATAATACTATCCTTACATGAGACAAATATATAAATATGCAATAGACAATAGTTGAATCAAAATACAACAAGTAAAGCTTTTGACATACACAAGTGAATACATTCTAACAATTGCATCGATGAATGATGGGAACTAATACATTCGTTGTTCAAATTTCAAAAAATCTTCCAAAATATTCCACATAGTTACAGGATGATTACAATAAACCATACAGTCTAGTATAACTACACCCTTTATATGGAGGATGAAAGGTCTGTTGAACAATACTTATATAGGTGGAATGTAATTAATTATGTGGAGGATATATGTGACCCGATGTGAGAAAATAGGGCTTCTGTCGCAAAATTTGAAAATTGAGTTTTTATCATACCTGAATAGAGCGTTAAGTTAGCTTTCATTTGGTATATCATACGTCCTGAACAAATATAATACGAAGGAACAGCAAGCGCTTAAACCGTTGGCACTAAAAATCTACCATTTTGAGAAAAACGCAATTAAAGTATAACATGTAGTAACATCATTAACTCCGTAAATTACCTTTGTTTATAAATGCACGTGACATTTTCCACGTGTTTGAACAGAACAAAATGGAGGATCATTAGTATCTTTCAGAAATCTTCTTCAATCGTCATGTAAGTAACTCATTATACATGTTATAATCATTCATTATACTTTAATGAAACATTAGTTAATATTAGAATAAAATATGAAGCAGGGTTTCTTGTATGCAATCTGTTTTCTTCTGTGATAACTCTCCTATAGTGATGTAGAAAGAAATAATATTTTTCATGTAATTTAGGGACTTACCTAGCCTTTTAGTGACCCTCTTCATCTTTAGCTGAAACATATACCTACATACAAAAAGTATATTTACTGTTAATGTCTTATTTAACAGGTCAAGTTTATTTTCAGGACCCACAAGTTTCAAGAATTATCTGTATACAAAACACAACTAGTATTCATGAATAATTATTTCCCATTCATGTCTTTATTTCCATCATTCACTGTTGTATATGCTTATTGATTAAAATTGTTTTGATATAATTATAATGTATTAACTTTAATTGTCAACTCACAGTTTTCATGATCACTGATATGGTAGGTATGTCCTTCAACTTCTTGATTAGTTCATCTTGCTCCCTTTCTTCATAGTTTTTACAGAGTATACCAGCAGAATTATGTTGCCATGTTTTCCATTGCTAGGGGGTGTGGCAATAATACTGCATATGCCCGTACGTATACATTTCCGTGTAATTATTCGCGCTACGGTGAAGATGAAGTTCGATAGGGGTTGCTTTAACGGATGCTAGGGAAGCTTATGGAGCTCTCCAAGCCTCATTAAAGATATCATTTGGAAGGTTATACATTACTAATGCATTTTAAGCCAAAAAACCGTGATCGCCCATGTAACATGTAACTACACATTTTCACTCATATCTCAAATTTATAATTTGCGACATAAGCCCTATTTTCTCACATCCGGTCACATATAATTATTTTATTACAATTACTTTCCTGTCTAAGAGGAAATCTCGTATATATTATATATTATGTAATACGACATTTACATAACTTTACCATGTGGATTTGTGATCATGTGACAGGTTATATACATTATTAAAGGCAGCATGTGGTTAACCATGTAGTTTTATAGTCTAATTGTGGTTTTAGGTGTTGTATTCAGATTAAGTGTTATTATTATATACGGTATATAGTAGGGGTTGGCAATATTTTGATTATCATGATAATCAGGAATAAGATTTCCTGTTATAATCATATCGTCTAATTATTGCCATATCGTGGTAACAAAAATAATGATAATTGTGCCATAACTTCAGGTTTTCAGTACTATCACATCTAAATCACTTTTCCAACACTGTCTACTCTACAAATTAGAGGTATCAATTTGATTGTTGAATGAATTCTACATTGAGATGTAAGGTAGCCAATAATTGCAATAATCGTGATACTTGCACAGACAATAATCATTGACTCATATTTTCATAATCACCCATCCCTAGTATATAGCAGATTGGATTAATGAGTTATTGGTTATTCAGTAAAAGTCAATTTGTAAATACAATTAATGATTTTGGAACTTTTTAGCATCATTCAGTAAAGATTTGTATTATGTGACATGAACAAAATCATTGTACTTAATGATGTGTTGAGGCACACCTTATGTTATTAGGGTCTGGATGATACACATCATGAGATCTAGATTAGGTGAGACATGTCATCATGATAACATAAACTGACCTACACATATTATGCATATACAATGTAAATACCAACTCACAAATGCACATACAAACACATACAAAACTGACTTACTTATCTTACTTATATGAATTAATTACTATATCATGTTATAATAATATAATTGAATTTAGTACGTGTCTACAAATTTTGAAGAAATCATATCTCATAGAATTTAATTTATTGAAATTACTAATACATTTATTAACTAGTTAGAACCCACAATATGGTGACAGTACATAACTACTTGTTTGGTGCAGATATATAAACACTTGATTGAAGTACAATGACAATCATATACCAACAAACTAACCTCATCTGTAGCCTCTTTGTCAGCTCCATTAACAAGCAACAAATTTACCACTTCTTTCCTTCCAAATTGAGCTGCTACATGTAGGGCAGTTCGCCCCAGCTACATAGTATAATGAAATAGAATGTGTATTATTAATAATTGAAGTATAATTATGAATCCTAATAACAATCATTTACATAAGGCCAATGTATGTTAGTTGTATTTATATTTCTGGTCATTCACTATATCCACAGTGTCCCCATCATGCCTAAAAAACATTAAATTTCTTATTTTGTACTATTGGATATATAACTAAGATTGTGAAAATTATGATAGTTCATGAATTTTTACTCTATCATACTTATATAATACTTCCATAGGTGCAAAGTAGAAAGTACCACATTATTTTCTGTTCACTATACAAATATTGTTTGAACATGATCATATATTCACACTATAGAGTACATTCCTATTGACTAGGTATGCTAATTTAGTAAACTATTAACTGACAAATGTTTCATATTTAAAGAATACTTGTAAGTACATGTATTCTACAAAAATTGTAGTTAACAATAATGCTTGTGAGTTATACATGTATATACATGTTTGTGTGTGCATGTGTGCATGTGTGCATCTTTGTATGTGTGTAAGTTGAGAATAAGTTCATAAACCACTGTGGAAAATATTAAAAGATATAGCGTGTTATAAATGAGATTGTGATATGTCTGTGTGTTTACGACAAAGTGATTTTTTTATGGGTGTGTCTGTGTATGTGTCTATAACCAATATATGTTAGTATAAATAGGCTAAGTAATAATTATGCTTTAAAGCTGAGAGGCTGGTGTATAAATGCTCTGTGATCTTGAATTCCATATCTTTGAATTAGTTCATCAAAACTAATTAATAATTTTGTTTACTAAGGCTTGCCACTATGATGATTATTATCAGTCTAGTATATAATATTATGTGCATGTGTGTATTTATTTGTGCATGTGTCTGAGTTGAGGCTCAAATGTGAAATACATCTGTTAGCTAAAGAGCCAATATTCACATAGTTCGACATTGTAGAAACATGTATATATCACAATTCAATTCTAGTGAAATACTTTCTGCAGGTAGATATTAAGTCTGTAATATCGATTATATTAATTATTCCAGAATACATACTTTTCAAGCATGTGACGGCTAGTAATGTACAATATAGAAATGATAGGAAGCCTTTTTGATCATCAAATGGGAGGAGTTTCCTGTATTATTTGACTTAATTGGCCTAATTACTTCTGCTGATTTTAATCGATTATCAATCAACTTGAACTTAGAGATAATCGATTTCAGAATCTCAGCCGATTCCCGGCCCTAGAACTTGGATTGCAGTACATAAAACAAGTAAAATTATTGATATACACAAGTGAACAATTACATTGATAAATGATGGGAACTAAACATTTTTTGTTCAAATTTCAAACTGTCTTCAAAATATTCCACATAGTTACAGGATGATATTGACAGTCTAGTATAACTACACCCTTTATATGGAGGAGGAAAGGTCAATACTTATGTAAGTTATTCACATCTTCTAAATAATGACTATTAGCAGTGTTATTATAACATCAATGGGAATATTGGGAATCAATAGAGACAATCTTGGAAGCATGTCACAGCATCTCTATTAGTACATGTATATGAAAATGCTTATAGAGTCCTGTTTACCAATGCATCAGTAAATACATTACAAATGTCAAATACATGCTTTCTATAAATTACTAGCAAACATTTTTTAGGTTCTTAGTCCATTGACATACATTTCTTAATAATTATTACGATGTATCTGGGAATGTTAGGAATGCTAATCATGACTATATAAATTAATAGTACACAATGCAGTAGCATAACTCCAGTAATACACATTTCAATAGATCCCACCTCCTCCAATCAAATGGTATGGTTATGAAACACTACAATTATAGTTCAGTTTTACAGACTTACCCATAAAAATCCTTTAATAATATTATAATTTGAAAGAAATCACATGACTCATCATTAAATAAAATTTGCCAAATTAGATTTTTTAATGAAGTTTTTGGCCATAAATGTGCTATAAGCTCAATTTCTTTCAATTATAAAATCAGTATCTTTAAAAAATAGCATGTAAATACTATCAATTACTTTTCAGCACACATGAATATGAGAGCAAACATACATATAGAGGTTGTCTCCAAGATAAGTTTATTTCATTATTTGATAAAGTATCTTCTAAATACTTCATCCTGCCAAATGCAGCTGCAAAGTATACACTGTAGTGCTACATGAAAGACAAAGTAAGAAAATTTAATACTAATAAATTATAATTATTCTACCAATCAGTAATTGTCCTTATCATCAGATGTTATGTTTTTCTGCAATGCAACAGATGGACTAAGTCACTTGTGTATATACAATAATATGATTATCACATTAGTACTGGTATATATCAATCCTGTAAACATATTAAAATAGGAATTGAGTTACTTAATAAACTGTTTAATATTATGTATTAAAATCAGAAGGAGATTGGGAATCATCAATGAATTGTAAAAATTCTCCAATTCTAATGTATTTATATTTTACTTGTGTCTGTAACTGAATTATAATTATTCATCTAATTATTTTTATTATTTTTTGAGTTTGTGACGAGAATAAATGATTGTTTATAAACATTGTAATTCTCGAATTATTGTTCAGTTAGGGTTCAATTAGACATCCATCCTTGCCATATTTGAGGAGATAACAAAGAGTTGAGGAGCTTCTGTGGGCAGCCTGATAAGTTTAAAATATTATGGCTTTCCATATATACTGTTTCAGCAATGAGTTATATTAACAGACGGGTATAATTTCAGAGACAGATCCATGTGGTTCTGAAGTGCATTTACATCAACTTTTCTACTCATTAATAATTTGATAGCTACTTGAAGTCACACCTTTAAATATTACCCACTATGATAACTGTTATTTCAGAGATAAATGCTTGAAAGATGTCTCCTAATCACTATGAACTCATGAAATTATTTTGCAGGTAGTCATGTATATGTAAATGCACAATATACATGTAGATGAGTAGACATATTCATTAGACACCAAACTCCTAATGAATAATTATTAATGATATAAACATTTTGCATGCATTTTTTGTAGCACCTTTTCACTGGATCTGGAACCATTCCTGAATTTAGAACTAAAGTGCTTTAGGGTATCAAATATTTCATTAATAAACTGAATACACAAACTGATAAAAGCAGTTATCTCTCAAAACATTGAAAGTTCATAAACACACACAATGGAGTAACACAATATCAAAATCCATTGTTGCTGGATATTTTGATAGTATTTCATGTTATTATAGCAATTTTCTGTATTGTGTGCTAGTCAAATGACTCTTCACTTAATACAAAATAATTTATGAGACATTTGAAAAGCTGATCACACTAAATTATGATAATGAATACTAGCATTTATTATTGTTATACAATTATCACTACTATATTATATCATTTCAACTACACAATTATGATCATAATGAATGTCATCTTCATTTCACAATAATCATTAACTAAATTTAATATATAGTATACATGTATGTAATGTATAACTCAGTGGCGTAGACTCCAATTTTTATTGGTCAGGGTAAAAAATGGCGCGCCAAAGGAACGCGAAATATTTTGTCATTATTTATTCATGAGAGGTGTGGCCAAAAATGAATTATTGTTAACATTATTAATTTCTGAGATGTGAGTTTCATTACTAGCGATGAAGTCATCTCTAACACAGAGAGAATCTGTTCTCTCAGACTCTATGAGCATCATGCTTGAGAAACAATTTTTGTCTTTCCAAACTGTCTCTTTGGATACTAAAACTCTCAGAGTTGATTTTTGTACTCCATCATATTATACTTTCAACTAAGATTGTGATGTCTTGCCAGATTCACTCAAAATATAAATTCTAATCACTAAATAATTATACTACTGATATTTATATAAAACCAGATGATTTAAGGTATTAAAATATAAGGCACTAAGGATGCTATATAATATAATGTACTGTGAATGAGCCTGGCAAGTATTTATATTATATTATATAGAGCATCCTGAAATGTGATAAGATCATAAGAATTTTATCAGTCGTGTGCCATTTTTTTGGAGGTGTGATCAAATTATTTTGTTTGAAATTCAATTTTTATTTTAAAAATAATTTTCTTATGATTAAATTCCAATTTCCAATCGGAAATATTGGTCCGGCAAATACCGCACCGGCCGGACCAGCTTCTACGCCTATGTATCTAAAGAATCTTATATTTTAAGTCTACTTTTAATTATTTGTACTAATTTTAGTGATGTGGTCAATGTAATAATCGTTAAAATTAGTACATGAAAAAAATAGCTTTTTGTTCACGAGTCTTAGGCATATTTAGGTGTGACTCAGATATTTGCTTAAATTAAAGCATTCTAATTTTGAGTATTTAAAAATTGCTAAATTTAGTGTACACAATTAATAGTAGGATAAAATAATCCCTTTCAGAACTGATTATCAGTCACTATAATATGTGAACGTAAACTCAAAAGCTGAAAATAATTATTATAAATATTTTAAGACAAATCAGATATAAGACAGCTGTTATGTGTTTAAGATGATCACCATAGTGATTATAAACATAGATGGTAGAAGTCACTGTCGTTTGAGAGCAGTGTATGCCCATATTTTCAGTGGTATAGGACAGTTACTCTGGCAAAACATTGGTGTGGCTGAAAATTTACCATTAATTATTCATAGAAACAGTGCTAAAATAAATGTCACTTGATTAGTCAATGGTTTAATAAACTCTATACTAATATATAGTGGTGGAAACGTTGGAATCTGGACTAAAAGTTGTAATGTCATTCACTTCTCAATGTGAAAATAATACTTGCATGAGCCAGGGTCTGGTCTGGCCCAGGTGTGGTTATATATATCTACTAACCACAAAATGAGTTGTTCATAGTTTACGTGTAGGCAGTCAGCTAATAAGAAATAAGCAATAATCATTCTTAATTATAGTTGTAGAAATACAGTATTTAAATGTTTATCATGTGTATAAAATACAGTGACACAGAGGGCACATACCCCACACCCAATATAACCTATAACTATACTATAATTTGCATTTTCACTTTTCATAATTTACAGCACATGTAGCTGATTTTATTTATAATTAAGTTATTAATTAAAAAGTGTGTAGTTAGGAAATGTATATGCAAATTTCTTGCCACAGTACTAGTAGTACTTACATGTGCCTTTTTCATCCCTCTACATGTGTCCAACTATTAAGAAACATAATTATTCCTATACTATGATTTACAGGTGAATAACAAGTTCTTAAGATGTACTTACTGCTCAATCACTACATACAAGACCCTCTCCCTGTTAACAAATGATGGACTGAATATGTAACAGTAATCAAAACAAACTCTACACATATTAATTATATTAGCAATGTGATTATTGTAACTTGTAAATTAAATGTGGAACTGTTATCGTATGATTGCGTGTTATCGTTTGGTAATTGTTGTGTTGTATAAAATGTATAAGTGTTACTATCTCAATATCACTAAGGGTTCATGAACTACATGACCACATGTCTTTTATACCAGAGGCTTCATACATGTCTACAGCATATATTTAAACTGCTAGCATAAACCACTAATTATCAAGAGGCAGCAATTACTGATATCTCAAGATTGAGAACTGTGATTAGTCTGATTATTGTGTTTACTGAAACTATATATAAATGAGAGTCTAATATCTTGTTATGGTGAGGATAACTGAGCACTAAAGTAGGTATTGATTACTGATATTATGTGTTGAGTGATTTTATTTATCATTAAGTCAGTGTGTTCACATTAAAAATTGTGTATGACTATAAAGAATTGACAAGGTTAATCAATGGATAAATTGTATAGAGCATAGTCTTAATTGCCAGCAAAAAATATATGGACTTAAAGGAATTAGAGATTAGAGTCAATGATTACTACACTCTAATATTAATGCTCTGACAGGCTAATATAAATATTCAATTTGTAGCTGAATCATAATTAGCTCTAGCACACTATGTCAGTAGTTATGTTACTAAAATAGAAAGAAGTAACATCCAAGACATGTGGTATGAAGTAAGTGAAAATAAAAATGTTTATAGCTGTCTTTGGAGCTTTGGAATACATTGTTTACATTCAAGAGAGTGTGGTCTATACGAGGCTCGTGATCTATTACTTAGTGATCACTAATGCGAAAGGTCCGACACTGTAAAGTGGATGGACATATCTATGTCTCATAGAAGAAATCATAGGTTGAAAGACCACAAAGTTTTGCAAGAAATTGCAAAGGAAAACCCAAACCCAGAAAACATATTTGAGGATAATATCAGGGACACCAACTATCCTCAGAGACCAATAAATCTGGAAAATCTTTGTCTCTATGACTTTGTAGCTAATTATGACTGGTATGGTAAGGATGATAGTGGAATTAGTAAGTATAAAAAGTTAACAAAATCTAGATTTCCAAACCACAAACTCTTTGATCTCAAAACAGAATATGAAAGAGAAGATTACTGTTACTCTCTGATACTTTTCTTTGTTCCTTTCAGTGATGAAACTAATTCACTTCTTCAAGATGAATCTACCAAAGAAGTTTTTCACTGCCGTTTACCTGTTAATGCTCATTGCTCTGCTTACCATGATAAACTATAGAAGATGCTAGAAACTCAGTATAATATTAAAAAGATCAATGAGTCTACGTAAGCTGATGTACTGTAGAAGAAAAAGTAAACAAACAAGATGATGATTGGGTGAACCTAAAACAAATATGAAAGGGGTGGTTGAAATCAACAATAGGGTATATGTACTTTAACTTTAAAAGATAGAATCACAATACGGAATCAAGAATCTCAGTTTCATCAAAAGCAACATGAAGATAATGAATGCCATTGCAAGTTTAAACCACTACTGATGTTTGTCAGTGGTGTAGGTGGTACTGGTATATCATTTCTACATGAAACAAGAACATTTGGCCATCAAATGACCTAATATGTGTTATAGCCGCACCCACTGGTTTAGCTGCTTTTAATGTAAGTGGTGTTACCATTCATTGACTGTTTCAATTACCTATTGAACACCACAGTAAAACAGCTGGCTATTGGTCACTACCACAAACATCTCAGAAAGTTATTTCAATGTCACTTTGTAATATTAAAATAGTTATTGTAGACGAAGTTTCTATGGTATCTTATCTGAACATGGCATACATTCATTTGAAACTAGAAGAACTCTTTGGTAGTAATGACTGGTATGGTCCAAGTAATATGCTCTTTGTTGTTGATCTTCTTCAACTACAACCAGTCAATGTTATATAGTCCTGTGTTTGAGAGGATTACACTATCTTACAAACTGGGATATGCAGCATCAGTTAACATAATTTATAGAGAGATGCCATTGTTTATGACAAACTCAATATTAATGAGTGTCACAAAAAAGGACAGAAAGTTCTCTGGTCCTAGTTGGTAGATGTGATTTTCCCACTGAAAAAACTCTTCAAATCCTTAATAAGAAAGTCATTGACATGTCCGAAACAGATAAGTTCAATGACCTTATCTCTCTTACTTTCAAGATACACAAACTAGTATGTACTGATAAAGTGGATCAGACTATTAGTAAATGTTGTGGCCATTTAAATTGTATTCAGTTGATGATCAGTGGAAGCATAATGCATGTACAACTCTCAGTCTTGAATTTGTGATATTAAACAGACTTATTAGACCTGATGATCCTAATGTAGATGTAAGACCTCAAAACAATATTAAACATATAAGGGAGGATGGTAATTGTCTATTCCATTCCTTTTCATATATCATAACTGGTTCTGAAGAACAACATACGGCAGTGCATATAGCCATTGATAACCACATGATAGGTATTGCCCGAATCTTATTAGGTCATCATATTACACCTGCTCAATATTCTAGTGTTCAGGGTTATATACATTATAAGGAATGGACCAACCTCAAATTTGGTGGACAGACATAGAGATATTTACTTTAGCCCACTCATTACAAACTTGTGCATTCATATATAGCACTGATGTTCTTATTGATAATATCCATGAAATAAAACCAATTGATTTTTATAAACTGCATGGCATTTCATGTTTCAACACTGCTCCTATATATGCCATATTCCGATGCACAACATGACAACATTAATAATTTTTTTAACGCCTGCCTGCCTTCCTGCAAGCCTCCATGCATGCCTGCCTGCTTGCATGCCCGACTCCAATTCTGTCTTTCTGCATGCCTGCCTGCCTGCTCACTGCCTGCCTGCCTGCTTGCCCACCTCATACCATTTCAGCAATTGGATGTATCCCATACGTACTCATCAATTCTGTGACCGAAGTAAGTGACTAATGGTGGTAACATGTGTGATATCTTTCCGACTCCAGAACATTGGCTCAATAAACAATAGTCATAAACATTAGTCATATTCATATTTTATTGTAATTGTGTAGCCACTATGGTTTAGTCATTGTATTTCTGGACAATATGATTTTTAAGTGTGTATATAAATTCATTCTGTTTTTATAATGATCAGTGCTAGTTGATGCTAAGATATACATATACCCTAACTCTCTGGGACTGTAACATATTCTGGTGACGAGGATAAAACTCGGAGTAAACTCATGGCAGTTTTTACATTTGGTGCTATTGGTGAATTTGACTCATCAATAGATGACTGGAACTCGTATACTGAACGTCTGGAGCAGGACTTGATGGCGAATGAGGTAGGATCCCCGAAGAAGAAAGTTTCACACTAGGACATGTCTACCTGGGTGAATCTGTTGCTACTTTCATAGCTCAACTCAGACAGCTCTCAGAGTTTTGTGAATTTGGAGACAAATTGAATGAGATGCTGCGGGATTGGTTAGTCTGTGGAACAGGGGCGGATCTAGGAAAAAATTCTTAGGTGGGCCTGATGCTAATTATTCATAGAGGTGTGGTCAATCTTAATTAATTAATGCGTGGTTTATCACTAATCAGATCATCACTAAAACAAAACAATACGTCTATTCTTATCAAGAGAGGCAAATTCGTCAATTACTTTATCATAGTCCACTTGTTGTGCTACTTCCTTCTCTATTGCTAAAGTAGCCAAATCTGAAGGCGATCTTCTGCCATCCTAGTTCTGAGACGAGTCTTAATTAGATAATAGCTCTGACTTCATTCTTGTTGAATTTCCTTAGTCTGCAGAAAAAAAGAAAATTATTTTGTCAAGCTATCTGTTACAGTCAGTTAAACATAAACACAATGTGCTAATATCTCTTCAGTGGACAGATGGCATACTCAATATGTCACTAGTATGTATACTGAGGGGCCAATCCTCTTCGGGCAGCATTTGTTGAATGGTACAAGCCCGATGGACTCACGTGATGGAAGAATACACTTACTTGGAAACCCACCAAACGTATTCCAATCAAACAGGTTCCGCTGTAAAGGCACAGTAATCTTTATAACAGTACAGATATCATGACATAACGCTTAGTCGGCCGGGCTCAGCCTCTCAGGCGTGGCCTCACCTTTGACCACGCCCAACACTGCATTCCAAGCTTCTAGCAAGAACAGCAAGTGAATTTTACTACACAATGATAGGCATACGGATGCTAATCTGTAAATTTGGTTAGTATATACAAATGTATGTATACTTCATGTATATTACAGTATTATACCCACTGGTTATAAACCATTAACCTTATCAACTCATCAACCCAGATAACTTGATAATTATGATGAATAGTAACCTTCTTTGAACCTGATACGATGTCAAACCATGATTATATCTCTATATTATATTATGAAGGAGTTATTCTTTCAGCATGATCCTTTTACATCTCATCAGTTGACCCATCATCAAATGGGATGTAGTTATGGCACTTGTCTATTCCTGGCCAGCTGATCCATCACCGAAATGGATGCAGGCAAGATAGCCATTATTATAGTGTAGTTTAAAAGGTGTATGCTATCATTGAGCTGTATGTGGTTTTCCTGGTTTCTATAGCAATTTTTGAACCATTTAACTTTGAGAATAATTGCTTTCAGATTGAGAATGTCCTGTTCTGAATTAATATAGGCAGTAACAATGTAATCACTGTAGCCTCGTGAAAAACTAAAACCTAAGTACTTCATTGTTATGTGATGTGGTGAGGATAAACAAAGACTCAATAGAGTCCATCCTTGACATGTTGTATATACTTACTCAGCACCTCATAAAATTATATATAAATGAAAAATTTCCCAAAAATATGAACTCAGCACCTAAAAATACACAAATGCACTCATTAACACATTCATATCATTTGTGGTTTTCATTTTCAGCAATTTAAATTCGAAGAGAAAAATGAACTTTCACAGTAAGTGCTTTCACCCATCTCATAGTTAATTCACCATTGTCAAATGAAAATGTAGCGATACACTAAATAACCTGTGTAGACATGTTTATTGAGTGTATGTATACATATTTTGACCATTTTTAAGTTATCATATCTATCAAATAACCATTAGGCCCCTAAAGGTCAATTGGGCCAAAACAAAGCAAATTGAGTATAACAACAAAATGGCTACTCGTAATTGAAAAATTCCAAAAAATATGAGCTCAGTACCTAAAAGTACACAAATGCACCATATAACACATTCATGTGATTTGTGGTTTTTAATTTATTCATGTTAAACTCATACAAACTCCATTATACACACTGTAATGATTAAATGACAATTAGAAAATCTGACAATAGCGATACACTAAATATTCTATGTAGACATGTTTATTGAGTGTATGTGTACATGTTTTGACCATTTTTAAGTTATCATATCTACCGTATAACCATTACGCCCCTAAAGGTCAATAGGACAAAAACAAAGACAAATGACTGTAACTAGAAAACGGCTACTCGTAATGAAAAATTTCCCAAAAATATGAACTCGGCACCTAAAAGTACACAAATGCACTCATTAACACATTCATATCATTTGTGGTTTTCATTTTCAGCAATTTAAATTCGAAGAGAAAAATGAACTTTCACAGTAAGTGCTTTCACCCATCTCATAGTTAATTCACCATTGTCAAATGAAAATGTAGCGATACACTAAATAACCTGTGTAGACATGTTTATTGAGTGTATGTGTACATATTTTGACCATTTTTAAGTTATCATATCTATCAAATAACCATTAGGCCCCTAAAGGTCAATTGGGCCAAAACAAAGCAAATTGAGTATAACAACAAAATGGCTACTCGTAATTGAAAAATTCCAAAAAATATGAACTCAGCACCTAAAAGTACACAAATGCACCATATAACACATTCATGTGATTTGTGGTTTTTAATTTATTCATGTTAAACTCATACAAACTCCATTATACACACTGTAATGATTAAATGACAATTGGAAAATCTGACAATAGCGATACACTAAATATTCTATGTAGACATGTTTATTGAGTGTATGTGTACATGTTTTGACCATTTTTAAGTTATGATATCTACCGTATAACTATTAGGCCCCTAATGGTCAATAGGACAAAAACAAAGACAAATGACTGTAACTAGAAAATGGCTGAAAGGTTTGAACTCAGAACAACACTATTTCAGTATTTTATTTAAGACAATTTCAAATATGCTTTGTACTACTTTCAAGGTGTAGCTGTTGAACACACATGGCATTTTCATCCCATTTATATATAATTTTATGAGGTGTTGAGTAAGTATATACAACATGTCAAGGATGGACTCTATTGAGTCTTTGTTTATCCTCATCACATCATATAAACACTCATCACAAAGGAATAAACTACTTAATTGGGTTCTAGTTTTTCCCTACATTCTGATAAATATAATAATATTGCAGAGCTAGTTTCGTCCGTCCTGAAGAGAGCAAGAAGAGATTTCACACAGTAGTAATGCAATTCATATATCCAAAAGGACTGTTGGTGTGTATGTTCGACAAAAATTTTTTCCTGTCATACCTCCCACTCTGTCTTCAAGTCTTACATGTATAAAGCTAACCTTAGAAAATAGTTCTTTAATTAACAGAAGTATACTTCTACATGTAGTTCTGAAAATCTAACTGAAAAAAATAAAAAATAGCAAATTATTTTAACGATTTCAGTCTATATTTAATTCAGAACAGGACATTATAAAAGCAAATTTTTGCTGTTTCTGTTCAAAAAATGCTATAGAAACCTGCCAAACTAAAGTCTATTCACATTCATGATGTCTTCAAAATAATGATGTGATGATATGTAATGCAGCGTATAGTATAATGTCGTAAGGTTAATACATGATTATACTGTAGCTCTAGATCTATAATTTAGCAATGGATTGAAATTTGACATACACAAAAAAGAACGGGAAGGATAATTATATGAAAATGGTACATGTAGAAAGATTGTTTGTCATATAGCTTAATGACAGCAAACATCTTTAACGTAAACTAACAATGGATATTCTACCTACATGTACGTCACATTCAATGACAATCAAGTGGTCAGGGAGATGTAAAAGAATCATGCTGATTGAACAGTATTTCACTAATATTGATACTACAGGACACACACAACCTACATGTATGTTGTATACATAATATTAACAAGGTGCTGTTCTTTGAGCATGATCCGATGTAAAAATTATCTATAATTATGGCTTGATAGAAGATTAGTTTGATAAGGTGATGAGGTGTATAACAAGTCAGTATAATACATACATGAAGTATACATACCTTAGTAGTAACCACCAAACAGAACAATTTCAGCCACTCAGCTTGGCTGTCTTTTAAAGCATCCTTTTCAATCACGCAACTTCAGTTCCACGATTCATATTCTATCAGTACATGAATGCCTGATCCAAACCAAGTATGAATTAACACCAGTTGTTCAAGTCACTGAGTCTGGCCAACATAGGCACATTGAATGGCTGGTAGTACATGTAGTCTATACTGTATAGTCTAGTTATTAAATTAAATTAATAACAGTATCATGTGACTTTAATATCAGGCGGGAGAACAGTCATTTTGAACCAGAGGAAAGTGGAGGTGAAAATGACATTTAGACGAAATTTGCTACCATTATTTGCAACAGTGGTAAGTTCTTCATCCCATGCATGAAGTTCAGTATTACATATATATTTTATACTTGTGTTAAAATCATTGGGTGTACAAACTGGCATTGGGCTTTGGAAGCTCTGTGTCACAAGTTCTTCACATCACTTATTTTCACTGCACAAATTAATAAGTTATATCACACAGTCCTGGCATTTGTGACCATGTTTATAATCTTATTCAGCTCAAGAATTTTAACCTGGATATTGAATATTTGAGACACATGTAAATGCGATAGCAAGGTAAATATAATTACCTTATTAATAGATTGATGACTTTCACTCTAGTAAAGACTAAGGTTAACATTTGGACATTGGACTACTCATACATAGTATTATGCTAATACGGAGTTTATCATACTGTATGACTATAGGTTTCCCTAAAACTTTATTTTGACACAGGTTAACACTCCCATTCATAATAAATCATGAATATTTACTTATCTAAACAGTTTGCAATATATACTCTCAGTATACTTCAGTAACTTCACTCCTATAATAGCAAGGTAAACAATAGTTTAAGAATGTATCAATGATTTCATCATTGCTTACTGTAATTATGCAGGTCTTCACATACTCATGACAGCATTGATTCAGCATGGACTTCAAACTCATAGAAGTTGTTGAGAAGTTGCAAGGTTTGCTCATGCTATTTATCACATAACAAATTCTGCTTTTCTTTTCAAAATAGCTCAAAAGAGTTAGCTAATGAAATTGCGAGGTTTGTTCTTGATACTTCACTTTAATTTAATGTTTATTTTATATACAGTTATTTAGGTCTACATTTTACTTAAGCACAAAGGAACCTGTAACTTGTTTAACAGATGAGATAACCAAGTAAGCATATTATTTCGTTAATGAAGTAACATTACTAATTAATATTTACTACAGGTCCACTAAACTCATTGAAAATTAAAAGATAGATTACTATTGGTTGGACACATGCACATCAGCAACCATTAATATTCTCAGAGCATTTCAAGCTGTACTTTAAAACATTCAACAATCTTTTGATTAAGGTTGTAGTCTTTTCCGTGGGCGGATGCTACTCCAATCAGTTTCTAGTCTTGCAAGCTTCTTGCTGCATACAATCTGGTTCCATTCTGTATTTTTTGGAAGCCACACCCACCCGGGGGTATATTTATTGGGCCTAAATGTTTTGACTGATAGTTTATTTTCAGGAACAAACCTAAACACGCCCCACGGGTGGTGGAGAGGGCGATGGGTGGGAAACAATGGCGGGTAACTGTAGTTGGTGTCTGAGAAAGATCGGAGTTTGATAGTGCCTAGAAAGGTAGATTTTATGGTTTCAGTGAAAAGCTACAGAATTCAGCTTTCTTCAGCCTCTTGTAACTATAAAAGTAAAATGAATTTCCAGAAAACGGCTCTATTTGTTTTCTCTAAATGCAATGTACTTGGTGCACGCCATGATTGGTGGGCGTGGCTTTCTCCGTTTTGTACTTATTACGATGGCAAAAATGGACATTTTATATATGTTTTATCAATTCCAGGACCCTATAAAGGTGATTAGAAGATATGAAGGTTGCCATTACACCAGGTTAGAGTCATATTATATAATATTCTATTTTGAAACTGATTGGAGTCGCATCCGCCCACTCCCTAGTACCACCTTAAATATTTTATAATTTTAAAGAAAAACAACAAAAAGTCATTAAAATAATATTAACAGTAAAATCATAGGTATACAGAAAAATATCAGTGCTATCTAGCACGAGTATGCTGACCTGGATGCTGTAGATACCAGTAGTATGCAGACAAACATCAATAGTATCGAGTGTTTTTATGCAGACCTGGAATATTATTGGTATGTCGAATGTGTCCGTATTTTGTGTTATACGGACTCTGCATACTAAACATAGTCGATGCTGCATACTAACGGGATAATAATGATTTACAGACGCGTATCGATGAAAATATCGGTCTGTATATGAATGTCTGTTTTGCAGTGAAAGGAAAGTAATTGTATACATGATAAGATTTGAAGTCATGAAGAATATGTAATATGTTAGAATATGCAGAGGCCCATAATACATAGGTGTGCAAACAGATACACATGCAAACACAAATAATTGTATGACTAGATAATAAATAATATTGTTAAATTCTATTCATAGCAATAGTTGTATAATTATTACCAAGCTTTATTTTTAGTAAAAAAGCAGAAATATGTTAGAGAATACAGAGACACCCTGCCCACACTTTCGTTAATAATATGAATCTTTATACTCTCCTGAAACACACACACACTTTTATAAGATAATGAATAAACAAGCAAACTCTGATGTGAATAACTTTAATACGTCTTCAGCACTAATTATAATTACATAACAGTTAATGTATAGCCATCCTAACTATTGTAAGTAGTTTGTTTAAAATTGCCTGTACACATAAAAGTATAATTATAATTAACCCATAATTATATTAAACTTTTAGTTGAAATTTTACAGTTTGACAATTTTGTAACATACCATACCATAATGCCGTGTATGCAACATGAGTTACATATTATTTTGTATCATGTTAGCACTAAACATCAAAGAGTTGACAATGTCATTATACAACATCTGGTATAACCAAAACAACCACAGTGCCACATCTCAGATGCTGGCACTAACCGCAGTGCCTTTAAGACAAATATTTGTCGAAGCACTTCATAGGACTAATTCAAATGTGGTTTTCGCCTTCTTTTGACTGCAACCAGGGGCAAACAAAATTATCCTTTTTCATGTCAGCACCAGCTACACCAACGATATTGGGTATTACACCAAGAGAAATGTCTCAGCTAATCACGAGTTTGCATGGAGTCACTGATTCCCAAATTACGAACCCTCATTAACTGGAGGAAACCCTCCTTTAAAATTCCTCCGATTCTCGATATTTATGGAAAAGGACAGCCAAAAACGTTATTATCATCTTTTTTAGCCATTTCCATGGGTTTATACCTGACACCAATAACAAACATTCAGAGTGCTTCTTAATGCTAGGAATACACTACAAACTATTACATCACTGTCAGCTATGTACATGTGATAATAGATCATGATAAAGTATAATTATACACACAAAATCCATTAACTGATGCTTCTACATGGTATAATTATACCTGATGTTTTCAACCTCTTCTTAGATTCTAATGTCAGAACATGTTGTGTGACAATAGATCAGAATAAAATAGCTAGTCAAGTTCATGTCATTATGTTATTAATAATCATAATTATTAATTATTATTATAACCTTTATGTAGTTATTGCTTCATCAATATTTATTATTATGTTTATTCTGTTGTATTTTATAGCATGGTGACACAATTATTCATGTAGCTGCTCATAGTGGTAAAGCTGAAGTTCTGAAGTATCTTTGTTGATGAAGGATGGGACATCACTGTAGTTAATAATGTCAGTAATAATATTAATATACATACATATTGTACACCTATGAATTCATAATTCATAACCCCATTGCTCATGTGTACAAAGTGGGAAGAAATTCAATTGTGGATATTTTAAGTAGGAAACTTCATTTGATAAAGCTCAGAACAGTTGTTCCTTTGAGAAGTCTGGTGACTGTTGTTGCTACAGATATAAGATAATTATTATTTAGTTAAAAGAGCTTGACAATTTAAGATTAACAATGGTTGAGAAGTAAAAAAATTATGAATCTTATAATAATAATTAATAGATTTCCTGGATTAAATTTATATACCGGTAACTGTTTTATATCACTGGTAAAAATGATGATTAAAGAAACCAGGTGTGTACAATTATTGTAGTAAGGAAAATGTTGTTCAAAAATTCAATTGAATTGTAAGAATAGTTCTGTACTAATTTTAACATAGCATTATTAATGTCATGATAAATTAATAAATAAACAACAAGAATCAGCAAAAGGCTGAATTGAAAAGAAAAAAGAAAATAAATAAGTAATAAAATAAAAATAATTATAGTATAATTTCTTTATATAGTTTAAACTGAATGAGAATGTTTATTCATGTTCTTCTTCATTGTTTTACACAGAATGGCCAAACTCTCCTCCATAAGGCAGCAGCACCTCTTTTCGGTAGCAGGACAGCTGCACTTGAGTTTTTAGGCTTGATGTAAATCTTGCAGCACTTGATAAGGTTAATGATTATCACATTTGAACATTTCATATAATGCTGTGAATATTCATATGCATTTTATATGTCATTATGCAGTTATTTTACATACTCAGTAAGTGATAATAGTTATATCATTTAATGATTCCATTGTCAACTGATTTATCTAATTGTATTTCTATAATCCTGGTTATAGCCTTCCTGTCCATCTTTTATATAAAGTGCATTCGGTTTAGTTTTCATGTGGTTCCTTTTTGCAAAGGATAATTTTTGTTACAATTACATAATAATTATATACACCCTGGATATTATCATATTTATTGTTTTTTCCATGGTTCACACTTTAGTGTCCATTAATGTTAATAATTCTAAATGTTTTTCAATATTATGACATTAGTATGTTTTTAATTGAAGTAATTTAAATAAGAGAAAATTGAAAAATGTATTTTCTCATGTGTTCTTTATGCTTTTTATAATGTTTACAATATATAATATTATACTAAATTATTTGCTTGCATATGTGTGGTTATATAATTATTTATCTGTCATTGACCTATGAATACATCAACTGATATAGTATGTTTTATGAATTAATTTTGACTAATTAAGTAATTCATGCACATCTCTTTTATCTTCAATAGTAAATGTAGCTAATATAATTTCATCACATATTTTTGTACACAGGATCAAAACACTCCACTAGACCTTGCAGAAAAGAAACCTGAGTTGTATGAAGAACAAATCCGTATTTTGAAGGAAGTTTTGTGAGATACTTGCAATTACTCTTACATGACATGTAAATCACTGTATAATGTTTTTTTAATTAATTTAATTAATGAATTATAATTACATACATCCGTCAATTTTGTAATTGTCTTAATATTTAATAATAATAATAATGCTTTTCTTGTTATATATCCAGACTAAGAAAGGATTATCTTTCCAATCAAAACAGAACCGACAGTGCCAAATATCTTAATATTGTTTAGAACACTTCTAAATCTTCCTTGATCATGTTGATGAAGAACATGTTTAGATTTTATTTGTTGTGTGATTGTTATGTAAACGTAGTATTACATAATACATAGTATATATGAGATTTTATCTTAGACAGGAAAGTAATTTTAATAAATGTTGCAAATTTTATAAAAAGCTTTGAGTGACAATGATTCAGTATAATAATATTAATTGCTACAAGCTAAAGCTTAAAACAATATTATGACATTTTATGTGTTACTATATTAATTGTCTGTCTACTTAGATGTTTCATCCTAAAAGATTCAGTTTCCCCCCTTCCAAACAAAAAACCCTGTTGAACTTGTAGACTTGTTAACATGTACTAACTATCTACTATATTCACAGTGTTTATTACATGCCACCATGTACTTATATGAAATAACAATATTCCAGCTATGTTTGGATGTCATGCACTTGTAGAAAAGCTGGCAAATAAAATAGAGTTATGCTTGATCTTGTTAGGTGTATTATTTTTCAAGTTTGTTCTACTAATGCAGTTGCATTGGCTTGTCTCAGTACTACCAGCACTCACATTAACTTTTCTCCCATATTGAAATTTCTGATGTATTCCATTAATTTTACATGTTCAATTCCAACTGTTAGCTATATGATATTGTGCAGTACTAGAAATATAGATATTTCAAGAATTAGTAATCAAGGATATAGTGATTAATTGTGTGTTTAAATAATATACCAATTAGAAGGATTAGTTTTCTTCTTCGGGTAATGACTTGAATGATCATTTTGCGGGATATTAATGAGGTGGTTTGACACAGTGGATGGTATAATTCCTGGTACATCTGGAGTTGGAGCTAGAGAGGGTAGTAGATTTATTTGTCTCTGTTATAAGTATATCATCAAATTGGTGTGTTGACATGTTGCATACATATGTTCCATGTGACATCTAACAGACTTTTTTTCATGATACTCACTCCATCCTTGTATCCAAATCTGTGTTCAGTAGATCGAGCTTTGAACCAAGTCCGTGATTTTGTAAAGTTCGGCAGGAAAAAGGCACGTGGCCAAGTTGGCCTCCTCCAGGGAGGTAGATAGGTTCAGGAGGAGGAGGAGTTGAACAAGTTCTTCTGGAACTGTTTCTTTAGGTACTGGAGGATCTTTGGATAAATCAGGTAATGGTAACCACTCAGGGCATCAGCATTCCCATGAGTTGAGGTAGATCGTTTAATATTTCTACATTGATAATGTAATGGCCCAGCATTTAATACGATTAGAAGTTTGAGTGGGACGACACGATGAAGGCAAAGTTGTAATAATAATGGTTTTTGATCAGTGATCAAGTAAATTTGTATTAAAGGCTTGAGTGAAATTTTTTCCATCAAATATATTTCCTCTCAATTTTACTATATTTTCATCCAGTAGGAGACAGAATGGGAGGCGTTGGACATTCAGAGCCCATCAGGTAGATGATGTGACACCATAGCACCTATTTTGTATACTAATGCAACGCAGTATCAGTGGTTAACATGTTTTTTGCTTGATAAAATGCGGATGTGATCCTTCAGTAACCTAAGTATGTAATAGAAGGAACTATAAACTTACACTTCTCCTTGTTATAATGAAATTAGACCATGATGGATGTTTATGACAACATACTATTTGGATTCTTCATCCACTTCATCCAATAGTAATTGTTGGTCCACCTGGAGAAACTTTGTTAACAGTGACTTTAATTTTTAATGATATGAATAGATGATTTGTCAGTATCGCTTCAATAATATTTTGTAATACCAAACAATTGGTTTGGCATTGTGGTGAATACAAATTTTCATTTGAAAATCTTTCAAAGTTCCAAGGTCATCCCTGAAAATACTACAATGTTGGTGTAGAACATTTTGTAACGAAGTGTCCTATACATTCATAACTATAGTGAACTCAACAATCACGACCCACTGTTCTTTTTCACCAGCAACCAATAATGTTGATGCCATGTTTTGCATTTCATAAGTAATTTCAGCTGATATAGTTCCATAAACTGTGATGGGTTCTCCAGTGTAAGATTTAACTGGAATATCACTTTTCTGTAAGACACTTTGGACGGAAATTTCTCTGAGTTATGGCCCAGCTTTTTACCTCTATAACAGGGCTTGGACTGTTTCAAAAAATCCATAATGTTGTGACTACATATGATGATCCTTGAAGAGTTGTGATATCTTTTGCTTCTGACGCTAAACCTTGGACTATTTTAAAAGCAATCTAATATTAACTTCTAATGGCAACAGTCACAACTGAAAATGTAACCAGATTATATAGCTAACACTATGAGACCAAGAGTCTGATACACAACTAACGAGTACAATGATAGTATATAGACATATTTCTAATTCTAACAATACATACACAATAATTATTGTCACTATTTATGGTAGTTTGTTCTCAGTTACTACAGTGTGTATTGTACAGAGTGATGATATGTTTGTTTTTAGAAGTCCATTGATACATATACATATACTAATAATAATATGATGTATCATTTGTAGAATATCTGCTATTGAACCATTCATATCTAGAGCAGATTTGCTCTCTCTATGATGATATTTATACTCATACAGAGCAATTTTGTTTGTATTAGATAATTTCAGAGCTGTACTCTCATATTAAGTAGTATGTCATTATATCAAACATTGATTTGTACGTTACTGTAATTATGTATTAATTTTAGTACTCTTGACAGAAAAATAGGTCTAATAGTGATGTATCGTGAAATTACGACACAAAACCCCATCTTAAGTGATTTCATTTCTTTAATAATAATTACACAATAGTAAACAATGCTTTAACAGAATTATTGTGTGATGTTCATTTGTTTCTATTTATTAATGAAAATGGTGTTTTATATTATAATCAGTCATATTGGTGATTACCTGTTTCTAACAACTGTTTACACATACTGATACATGCTATACCTTTGGTATGTGTATAATGACTTACTATTATGTACAATAATTTATCATCATTATGTAACTATTGTTCTCCTACATGTGAATTTGTAAAATTGTAGTTTGTGTATGCAATAAGGTGTTACATTATTGTGTGTATGGATTCACTATTGTAATGTCATGTTGAATGTATACATGAATATGTATTACTACACACACTACTAGAAGGTAAATCATTATGAGCTAATTAATATTGTATGTTATACTGTTTACCTAATAATGAATACAATAATTCCATGCTTGAGTGAGAACAAATACATCTTGATATGATCCTAACAATGCCTACACACCTAACATACTACTTATACCATATGAGACCATATGAGACTATAATTATGTAAATGTAACATTATTTCTGTATATGAAATACCATCTCATTCTACTAACAGAGTGTGATTATGCATTGTTTACATATAATTACACAAAATAGTGAATCTGTTCAATATTGAGCAATGAAGTATAATCATGACCAGTGACTAGGAACAGTAAAATCTGTATATTATATGTATTGCAATAGCCTATTTAGTAATAGTTATTATTTATACTAATTTATGTACAATGATTCTCTGAATTTATTATTTTAATAATTACATACATAATATGATCATCCCTGTAGTTAAAGGGAATAAATGTTCTCCTACTCATGCAACATTTATTCACATACATACACACACATTATATAAATGCCCATAATCACACACTCAAAAATGTTTTTTTCTGAAACGTGAGAGTTGTCACTTGTAAATTATAAAATTGCGTTACATTTCACTCCTTACGGTAATTCCAGCACTGAAAGATGATGTTTAGTAGTCTTTTAACTTGGAAACATTTCAGAGAGGATAACTATAAAGCTCTTTCCTACGTGAGTAACAAAACTTTCAATAAATTCGAGCGAGCGTGCTCCTCGAGTTAGTAATATCTTTTGAGCAGCCATATAGACCTTATGCATAAATGCGCGTGAGGGGGCGGAGATTACGTCCGCCATATTGAGTGGCAAAAGGGAATAATGGTTAAGGATCAATCATCGGGACGTGGATATCATCCCAGCCACACCCACTAGTTTAATTGTTGAGCTAAGCAGAAGATGTACCTGAATGGTTGTGTTACTCGTATTTCTCTTCACTGATCTCTTGTTCTTCACTGTGTTGCACAATAGTTGCATGGAATATTAACAATGAAAGAATAATGGTAGTTTCTAAGTTGAGAAACTTTAATTTGCAGCTTTGTTATACACGATTCTACCCTGATTTAAGGTACATTATACTCAATATTTAATGTAGTTATCATCAAGCTGTGTAATGCATTAGCACAATAGACATTAGTATCTATAGTGATCAGATCTAAAGATCTTTTAATTTGTAAACTAAACGTATAAACAGATTTTTGCTAGTTTCTATGTCCATTAATCCCTAACCGGATTTCCTTTTAAAGGTGCATTATACTGAATAACTCCATTTATTTATGTGTCTCTCCAAGCCCAATTGTTCACTGTATAATAGACTGGTAATAGTATTTAATATTGATGGAAGATAAGGATTTTGGTAATGAAACTAAGGATCTTTGCTAGTTTCTATGTTTTCATCATCCCTAATTGGATTTCATTTTAATGGTGGATTATACTAAATAACTCCATTTAATTGTGTGTCTCTCCAAGCCCAATTGTTCACTGTATAATAAACTGGTAATAGTATTTAACAGTGATGGAAGATAAGGATCGTTGGTAATGAAGCTAAGGATCTTTCCTAGTTTTTAGGTTTTAATCATCCCTAATTGGATTTCATTTTAAAGGTGCATTATACTGAATATCTCCATTTAATTGTGAGTCTCTCCAAGCCTATCAGTTCACTGTATAATAGACTGGTAATAGTATTCAATAGTGATGGAAGATAAGTATCGTTGGTAATGAAGCTATGGATCTTTCCTAGTTTTTAAGTTTTAATCATCCCTAATTGGATTTCATTTTAAAGGTGCATTATATACTGAATAACTCCATTTAATTGTGTGTCTCTCCTAACCCAATTGTTCACTGTATAATAGACTGGTAATAGTGATTGAAGATAGGGATCGTTGGTAATGAAGCTAAGGGTCTTTCCTAGTTTTTAGGTTTTAATCATCCCTAATTGGATTTCATTTTAAAGGTGCATTATACTGAATAACTCCATTTAATTGTGTGTCTCTCCAAGCCCAATTGTTCACTATATAATAGTATTTAATAGTGATGGAAGATAAGGATCGTTGGTAATGAAGCTAAGGATCTTTCCTAGTTTTTAGGTTTTAATCATCCTTAATTGGATTTCATTTTAAAGGTGCATTACACTGAATAACTCCATTTAATTGTGTGTCTCTCCAAGCCCAATTGTTCACTGTATAATAGACTGGTAATAGTATTTAATAGTGATGGAAGATAAGGATCGTTGGTAATGAAGCTAAGGATCTTTCCTAGTTTTTAGGTTTTAATCATCCTTAATTGGATTTCATTTTAAAGGTGCATTACACTGAATAACTCCATTTAATTGTGTGTCTCTCCAAGCCCAATTGTTCACTGTATAATAGACTGGTAATAGTATTTAATATTGATGGAAGATAAGGATTTTTGTAATGAAACTAAGGATCTTTGCTAGTTTCTATGTTTTCATCATCCCTAATTGGATTTCATTTTAATGGTGAATTATACTAAATAACTCCCTTTAATTGTGTGTCTCTCCAAGCCCAATTGTTCACTGTATAATAGACTGGTAATAGTATTTAATATTGATGGAAGATAAGGATTTTGGTAATGAAACTAAGGATCTTTGCTAGTTTCTATGTTTTCATCATCCCTAATTTTCATTTTAATGGTGAATTATACTAAATAACTTCATTTAATTGTGTGTCTCTCCAAGCCTATCAGTTCACTGTATAATAGACTGGTAATAGTATTCAATAGTGATGGAAGATAAGTATCGTTGGTAATGAAGCTATGGATCTCTCCTAGTTTTTAGGTTTTAATCATCCCTAATTGGATTTCATTTTAAAGGTGCATTATATACTGAATAACTCCATTTAATTGTGTGTCTCTCCAAGCCCAATTGTTCACTGTATAATAGACTGGTAATAGTGATTGAAGATAAGGATCATTGGTAATGAAGCTAAGGATCTTTCCTAGTTTTTAGGTTTTAATCATCCTTAATTGGATTTCATTTTAAAGGTGCATTATACTGAATGACTCCATTTAATTGTGTGTCTCTCCAAGCCCAATTGTTCACTGTATAATAGACTGGTAATAGTATTTAATAGTGATGGAAGATAAGGATCGTTGGTAATGAAGCTAAGGATCTTTGCTTGTTTCTATGTTCTAATCATCCCTAATTGGATTTCATTTTAAAGATCAATTATACTGAATAACTCCATTTAATTTTGTGTCTCTCCAAGCCCAATTGTTCACTGTATAATAGACTGGTAAAAGTATTTAATAGTGATGGAAGATAAGGATCGTTGATAATGAAGCTAAGGATCTTTTCTAGTTTTTAGGTTTTAATCATCCCTAATTGGATTTCATTTTAAAGGTGCATTATACTGAATAACTACATTTAATTGTGTGTCTCTCTAAGCCCTTTTGTTCACTGTATAATAGACTGATCACAGTATTTAAAGCGACAGAAGATAAGGATCTTTGGTAGTGAATCTAAGGATATTTGCTAGTTTCTATGTTCAAATTATGCGGAATTGGATTTCAGTTTAAAGGTGCATTATACTGAATAATTGTGTGTCTCTCCAAGCCCTGTTGTTCACATATATAATAGACTGGTAACAGTATTAAATAACAACACATTAAACTTAACTACAATAATTACATGTCTTCATAGTATCATAGAGTGTGACATAATTTCATTTAAGGATCTTTGACATTTCCTTAAGTATCGATTTATCCTAATTTGATGCTCTTGTCAACTCATTTGATTGTGTATGTCTTCAACCCCTGTTGTTCTCTGTATCGAATATGGAAGGTATTTCATAGTTTCTAAATCACAGCTAATTGTCTTTGCCAGTTCTTATGTTGCATTCATCCCCTGTTTTCTATGTTCTCTGTTAGTTTTTCTCTTGCAAATAATTATCTAGTGTCAGTTTAAAATGTTGTTTTAAATTAAATTTTCTAGCTTCTATCTGGAATCATCTGTTAATTAGAGGTTCTAAAATCAGCTGCTCTTATATTGAAGTAATGGTTACTTTGATGGATTGTTATGCCATGTTGTGATGGAGTATTAAAAGCAAACAAGCTTTTTCTATCATGAAATGGTATGATAGCGCAACAAATAACTAAAATATTCAGAATTACAACACTTCAGAACATTCTTTGTGGTACAGAAATGCATTTATTAATTACGTATGTGAAGTCATGCACGAATTAAATACCACTTTTAAATTAAAGAATCTATCCATTGTATGTGTGTGAGCACTATTGAATCATTTGTGTTTATCTTTCTCTCCATTTGATATTTCTTCAAGCCTTCCATAATTATATTTTGATCTCTTCATCAAATGTCACTCATAGTTTTCTACTTTAACATAATTATTTTCTAAAATCAACATCCATAGGTCTACACCGGGATACCCTTTTTCTAGACTTGCAATGCCAATAATTATTCTAGCTAGTTTGTGAAATAATGTATATATATTGCAGTCAAAGTAGGTAAAAAATATAGCAAACAGAGTAGACTGAACTCAATAATTACATTTAATTGTATGCATTTTCAACTCTTCTTGTTTGCTGAATATTAATCATAGTCTGGTGAAGAACGACTGGACTTTGAGACACACACACAATTACTGAATGTAAATATTGAGTATAAAGTTTCACGTTTACAAAATAATCAAGTTTGGAATGATGAGAATATAGAAACTAGTAATGATCGCTAGCTTCAGTTTAGAAACTACCAAACATCCTAAAATTCAGTCACTACTGCACTTTATCACAATCAGATTAAGTGACATAACATTAGGATCTTTGGTATTTTCTGAAATTAAAGGATCTAAAGTGAAGCCGAATCCTGAAGCAGAACAATTAAAAGTGGGTGTAACTTGAAAACAATACATAAAATATCAAAATATGCACTATATACTGCTTCAACTATTGGAATAAATGGTATTAAGAATGTGTGAATTCATAACAATCTGAATAACTGACTAATTGACAGCTAATAACCTGAATAACTGACATTTTGTTAATCCTCGCAACTGTACTAACCAATTAAAGAGTTATTTTAACAATTTTGTTTTTGCAGTGAAGCAATTGGTATATGTTATGTTGGTTCTAATGCTATGGTATTGTATTGTATTTATGTATTGAGTTCATATTTTGATATATCGTTTTCAAGTTACACCCACTTTTAATCATTCTGCTCCAGGATTCGGCTTCACTTTTGGATTATAATAGGCTTTGTACATAAACTACATATTTCAGACCATCACAATCCATGAATCTACTGAAGCAATTGGCATATATTATGTTTGTTCTAATGTCACAAGGAACCCTATATAGAAACCTTTCAAGACACATTAGATCCTTTAATTTCATGAAATACCAAAGATCCTAATAATATCAGATGGAGAGAAAGATAAACACAAATGATTCAATAGTGCTCACACACATACAATGGATAGATTCTTTAATTTAAAAGTGGTATTTAACTCGTGCATGACTTCACATACGTAATTAATAAATGCATTTCTGTACCACAAAGAATGTTCTGAAGTGTTGTAATTCTGAATATTTTAGTTATTTGTTGGGCTATCATACCATTTCATGATAGAAAAAGCTTGTTTGCTTTTAATACTCCATCACAACATGGCATAACAATCCATCAAAGTAACCATTACTTCAATATAAGAGCAGCTGATTTTAGAACCTCTAATTAACAGATGATTCCAGATAGAAGCTAGAAAATGTAATTTAAAACAACATTTTAAACTGACACTAGATAATTATTTGCAAGAGAAAAACTAACAGAGAACATAGAAAACAGGGGATGAATGCAACATAAGAACTGGCAAAGACAATTAGCTGTGATTTAGAAACTATGAAATACCTTCCATATTCGATACAGAGAACAACAGGGGTTGAAGACATACACAATCAAATGAGTTGACAAGAGCATCAAATTAGGATAAATCGATACTTAAGGAAATGTCAAAGATCCTTAAATGAAATTATGTCACACTCTATGATACTATGAAGATATGTAATTATTGTAGTTAAGTTTAATGTGTTGTTATTTAATACTGTTACCAGTCTATTATATATGTGAACAACAGGGCTTGGAGAGACACACAATTATTCAGTATAATGCACCTTTAAACTGAAATCCAATTCCGCATGATTTGAACATAGACTCTAGCAAATATCCTTAGATTCACTACCAAAGATCCTTATTTTCCCTCACTATTAAATACTATTATACAGTGAACAATTGGGCTTGGAGAGACACACAATTAAATGGAGTTATTCAGCATAATGCACCTTTAAAATGAAATCCAATTAGGGATGATTAATTAAAACCTAAAAACTAGAAAAGATCCTTAGCTTCCTTACCAACGATCCTTACCTTCAATCACTATTACCAGTCTATTATACAGTGAACAATTGGGCTTGGAGAGACACAAAATTAAATGGAGTTATTCAGCATAATGCACCTTTAAAATGAAATCCAATTAAGGATGATTAAAACCTAAAAACTAGGAAAGATCCTTAGCTTCATTACCAACGATCCTTATCTTCCATCACTATTACCAGTCTATTATACAGTGAACAATTGGGCTTGGAGAGACACACAATTAAATGGAGTTATTCAGCATAATGCACCTTTAAAATGAAATCCAATTAAGGATGATTAAAACCTAAAAACTAGGAAAGATCCTTAGCTTCATTACCAACGATCCTTATCTTCCATCACTATTACCAGTCTATTATACAGTGAACAATTGGGTTTGGAGACACACACAATTAAATGGAGTTATTCAGTATAATGCACCTTTAAAATGAAATCCAATTAGGGATGATTAAAACCGAAAAACTACGAAAGATCCTTAGCTTCATTACCAACGATCCTTATCTTCCATCACTATTAAATACTATTACCAGTCTATTATACAGTGAACAATTGGGCTTGGAGAGACACACAATTAAATGGAGTTATTTAGTATAATTCACCATTAAAATGAAATCCAATTAGGGATGATGAAAACATAGAAACTAGCAAAGATCCTTAGTTTCATTACCAAAATCCTTATCTTCCATCAATATTAAATACTATCACCAGTCTATTATACAGTGAACTGTTCGGCTTGGAGAGACACATATAAGTTGTAATTATTTAGTATAATTCACCATTAAAATGAAATCCAATTAGGGATGATGAAACCATAGAAACTAGCAAAGATCCTTAAATTCATTACCAAAATACTTATCTTCCATCAATATTAAATACTATTACCAGTCTATTATACAGTGAACAATTGGGCTTGGAGAGACACATAAATAAATGGAGTTATTCAGTATAATGCACATTTAAAAGGAAATCCGGTTAGGGATTAATGGACATAGAAACTAGCAAAAATCTGTTTATATGTTTAGTTTACAAATTAAAAGATCTTTAGATCTGATCACTATAGATACTAATGTCTATTGTGGTAATGCATTACACAGCTTGATGATAACTACATTAAATATTGAGTATAATGTACCTTAAATCAGGGTAGAATCGTGTATAACAAAGCTGCAAATTAAAGTTTCTCAATTTAGAAACTACCATTATTCTTTCATTGTTAATATTCCATGCAACTATTGTGCAACACAGTGAAGAACAAGAGATCAGTGAAGAGAAATACGAGTAACACAACCATTCAGGTACATCTTCTGCTTAGCTCAACAATTAAACTAGTGGGTGTGGCTGGGACGAGCTGTAATATATCCACGTCCCAATGATTGATCCTTAAGTCGGATCCGAAGCCTGATTTTAATACCTCCGTGGAAGACGTGGATGAAGCCACAAAAGAACGTTGTAGGCTGCCATTCCTTTGATCGGCACCAGAGCAGGTCCTCGTGATGGTGTTCAGTGGGTGACTAGATTAAAAGAAGAATACACCTCTCTTGGTAGAGCAGACTAGCAATGCCATGTTACTAAAGGTATAGCATATTGAAGAGTACTGTAGAGTTAATACAGTGGAATAATCATTGCGAATATTATATTATTACCTTGAGTGATGACATTATATTCATATAACTATCCTTCCCATTATTTTTTTTTGTACGTCCAATTCAATCCATTGCTTCATTATTGAGATGCTGCATAATTAATACGATATTTTGAGGTTATCATGAATGTGAACATTAGCCACAAAATTACTTTAACATACATGCCTTTGAGTCGCCTTGGAATAAATCCTAGACTCTAGCTACATGTACCATCTTATAGTCTTTGTCACATGTGGACTGAAAAACATTCTTTGAGATATGTTCGTATTAATTACATGACATGTTGGATGACCATGATCATGCAAGAAAGGCCTGGTTGTAGCTACAGATAAGACTCCATTTAAACAGGGTCTGTAAAACTATTATGACAGCACTAATACCAGCACTTTGTTAAGAATGATGAAAATAATTTAAATTTTACATTTTAGCTTACTAAATGTTCCTAAATTGTTATAGTATGTTACTAACAACAAAGATGGTGATAATGACTGGTTTAGAGTGGAATCTACTAAAGATGGAACAAGGTCAGTAAAACGGTACTATCTCGGTGTTGCAGGCACCAAATATAATTACATTTTTGTGGTTATTATTATATAGTAACAATGAAGATTGTTTTCTTTCAGTCTCATGAGTCTCCATTAGTCTTTTGGAGTCTGATGAGTCCCACCTAGTCTCTGTGAGTATCATGAGTCCCCAGTAGTCTCTGTGAGTCTGATGAGTCCCAACTAGTCTCTGTGAGTCTGATGAGTCCCCAGTAGTCTCTGTGAGTCTGATGAGTCCCAACTAGTCTCTGTGAGTCTGATGAGTCCCCAGTAGTCTCTGTGAGTCTGATGAGTCCCAACTAGTCTCTGTGTGTCTGATGAGTCCCCAGTAGTCCATTTGAATCTCATGAGTCCCCAGCAGTCTCTGTGAGTCTCATGAGTCCCAAGTAGTCTCTCTTTAGTCTCACGAGTCCCAACTAGTCTCTTTGAGTCTGATGAGTCCCAACTAGTCTCTTTGAGTGTTATGATTACCGATTGGTCTCAGGAATCCTGAGTCCCATTAGTCTAATGAGTCCCAAGTAGTCTGAGTCTAATGAGTCCCCTCTGAGTCTCATCAGTCCCCACTGTTATACATTGTATAATACACACATATATATATATGTATATATATATATATAATTATATATATACATGTATATATATTATAATCATAAATTATATATATATATATAGTTGAATTTTGGTATTAAAACTAATACTAAACTAAAGATTGAGTACTAGAACCAATACTAATCTAAAGATTGAGTATTAGAACCAACACTAAACTAAACACTTTTCAGTATTGGGTGCTTGAACTAATACTAAACTAAACATTGAGTAGACGAACCAATACTGAACTAAACAATTTTCGGTATTGGGTGCTTGAACTAATTCTAAACTAAAGATTGAGTATTAGAACCAATACTGAACTAAACACTTTTCAGTATTGGGTGCTTGAACTAATACTAAACTAAAGATTGAGTATTAGAACCAATACTAAACTAAACACTTTTCTGTATTCGGTGCTTGAACTAATACTAAACTAAAGATTGAGTATTAGAACCAATACTAAACTAAACACTTTTCGGTATTGGGTGCTTGAACTAATACTAAAGTAAAGATTGAGTATTAGAACCAATACTAAACTAAACACTTTTCTGTATTCGGTGCTTGAACTAATACTAAACTAAAGATTGAGTATTAGAACCAATACTAAACTAAACACTTTTCGGTATTGGGTGCTTGAACTAATACTAAAGTAAAGATTGAGTATTAGAACCAATACTGAACTAAACACTTTTCTGTATTGAGTACTAGAACTAATACTAAACTAAAGATTGAGTATTAGAACCAATACTAAACTAAACACTTTTCAGTATTGGGTGCTTGAACTAATACTAAACTAAAGAATGAGTATTAGAACCAATACTGAACTAAACACTTTTCTGTATTGAGTACTAGAACTAATACTAAACTAAAGATTGAGTATTAGAACCAATACTAAACTAAACACTTTTCAGTATTGGGTGCTTGAACTAATACTAAACTAAAGAATGAGTATTAGAACCAATACTGAACTAAACACTTTTCTGTATTGAGTACTTGAACTAATACTAAACTAAAGATTGAGTAATACAACCAACACTAAACACTTTTTTGTATTGGGTGTTTGAACAAATACTAAACTAAAGATTGAGTAGTCGAACCAATACTAAACTAAACACTTTTATGTATTGGGTGCTGGAACTAATACTAAACTAAAGATTGATTATTAGAACCAATACTAAACTAAACACTTTTCTGTATTGGGTGTTTGAACTAATACTGAACTAAAGATTGAGCATTGGAACCAATACTAAACTAAACACTTTTCTGTATTGGGTACTAGAACTAATACTATACTAAAGATTGAGCATTGGAACCAATACTACACTGAACACTTTTCTTTAAGTACTAGAACTAATACTAAACTAAACACTTTTCTGTATTGGGTACTAGAACTAATGCTAAACTAAAGATTGAGTATTATAAGCAATACTAAACTAAAGTATTGAGTACTCGAAGTAATACTTAACTAAAGATTGAGTACTAGAACTAATACTAAACTAAACACTTTTTTGTATTGGGTGCTTGAACTAATACTAAACTAAAGATTGAGTATTAGAACCAATACTAAACTAAACACTTTTCTGTATAGGGTGCTTGAACTAATACTAAACTAAAGATTGAGTATTAGAACCAATACTGAACTAAACACTTTTTTGTATTGGGTACGACAACTAATACTAAACTAAAGCTTGAGTATTAGAATCAATACTAAACTGAACACCTTTCTATAAGTACTGGAACTAATACTGAACTAAAGATTGAGTATTAGAACCAATTCTAAACTAAACTCTTTTCTGTATTGTGTACTAGAACTAATAGTAAACTAAAGATTGAGTATTCGAACCAATACTAAACTAAACACTTTTCGGTATTGGGTGCTTGAACTAATACTAAAGTAAAGATTGAGTATTAGAACCAATACTGAACTAAACACTTTTCTGTATTGAGTACTAGAACTAATACTAAACTAAAGATTGAGTATTAGAACCAATACTATACTGAACACTTTTCAGTATTGGGTGCTTGAACTAATACTAAACTAAAGATTGAGTATTAGAACCAATACTAAACTAAACACTTTTCTGTATTCGGTGCTTGAACTAATACTAAACTAAAGATTGAGTATTAGAACCAATACTAAACTAAACACGTTTCGGTATTGGGTGCTTGAACTAATACTAAAGTAAAGATTGAGTATTAGAACCAATACTGAACTAAATACTTTTCTGTATTGAGTACTAGAACTAATACTAAACTAAAGATTGAGTATTAGAACCAACACTAAACTAAACACTTTTCAGTATTGGGTGCTTGAACTAATACTAAACTAAAGATTGAGTATTAGAACCAATACTAAACTAAACACTTTTCTATAAGTACTAGAACTAATACTAAACTAAAGACTTTTCTGTATTGAGTACTAGAAGTAATACTTAACTAAAGATTGAGTACTAGAACTAATACTAAACTAAACACTTTTTTGTATTGGGTGTTTGAACAAATACTAAACTAAAGATTGAGTAGTCGAACCAATACTAAACTAAACACTTTTATGTATTGGGTGCTGGAACTAATACTAAACTAAAGATTGATTATTAGAACCAATACTAAACTAAACACTTTTCTGTATTGGGTGTTTGAACTAATACTGAACTAAAGATTGAGCATTGGAACCAATACTAAACTAAACACTTTTCTGTATTGGGTACTAGAACAAATACTATACTAAAGATTGAGCATTGGAACCAATACTATACTGAACACTTTTCTTTAAGTACTAGAACTAATACTAAACTAAACACTTTTCTGTATTGGGTACTAGAACTAATGCTAAACTAAAGATTGAGTATTATAAGCAATACTAAACTAAAGTATTGAGTACTCGAAGTAATACTTAACTAAAGATTGAGTACTAGAACTAATACTAAACTAAACACTTTTTTGTATTGGGTGCTTGAACTAATACTAAACTAAAGATTGAGTATTAGAACCAATACTAAACTAAACACTTTTCTATAAGTACTAGAACTAATACTAGCACTAAATTTATTTGCTACGTTAGAACAGCACTAACATATATAATTATATATATATAATATAATAATTATGTATATACATTACATTGCATATACTTTACATATGCAATCGATATGCTGACCATGAACATTTAGTGAATTGAAATCGCATGTACTTTAAACAATGAAACTGCGTAATATTAGAGATCTGCACACTTATATGAATCAGAAATATTGCTGTTGTGAGCCATTTGATGTAGCTTAAGTTACATATATGGCATAGCTTCTCTTCAGTTGTTTATGTTTATGGAGAGAAACACAAGTTGAGAATCATCACTTGATGATTTAAAGAGTGTAAATTATGATGCTCTTCCTTAAGTATATAGTTGTGCCATTCTGACATAAAACACAGAACCGACATAGGTTCAATTATCCACAATATCAGTAAAGGAATGGGAATTCCATTTTTCAACTTGTATAACTTCTGAGATTGCTGGAGACTATATATAAGAGACTACTGGGACTCATGAGGCTCACAGAGACTAGTTGGGACTCATGAGACTCAGAGAGACTACTAGAGATTCATGAGATTCAAAGAGACTACTTGAGACTACTGGAGACTCAAAGAGACTACTTGAGATTACTAGAGACTCAAAGAGACTACTTGAAATTACTGGAGACTCACGAGACTCAAAGAGACAGGTTGGGACTCATGAGACTCAGAGAGACTAGTTGGGACTCATGAGACTCAAAGAGACTACTTGAGACTACTGGAGACTCAAAGAGACTACTTGAGAATACTGGAGACTCAAAGAGACTACTTGAGATTACTGGAGACTCACGAGACTCAAAGAGACTGGTTGGGACTCATGATACTCAGAGAGACTAGTTGGGACTCAAGAGACTCAGAAAGACTAATGAAGACGCATGAGACTCAGAGAGACTAATGGGTACTCATGAGACTCAGAGAGACTAACGGAGACTCAAGAGACCAATGGGGACTCATGAGACTCGGAGAGACTACTAGAGACTCATGAGACTCAAAGAGACTACTTGAGACTACTGGAGACTCAAAGAGACTACTTGAGATTACTGGAGACTCAAAGAGACTACTTGAGATTACTGGAGACTCACGAGACTCAAAGAGAATGGTTGGGACTCATGAGACTCAGAGAGACTAGTTGGGACTCATGAGACTCAGAAAGACTAATGGAGACGCATGAGACTCAGAGAGACTAATGTGTACTCATGAGACTCAGAGAGACTAACGGAGACTCAAGAGACCAATGGGAACTCATGAGACTCAGACAGACTACTGGAGACTCATGAGACTCAAGGAGAGTACTGGAGACTCAGACAAGCTAATGGGTACTCATGAGTCTTAAAGAGACTACTGGAGACTACTGGTGACTCAAGAGACCAATGGGGACTCAGAGACTCAGAAAGACGAATGGGGACTCACAAGATTGAAAGAGAGTCATGAGAGCTAAGAGACTGCTAGGGACTGATGAGACTAGTTTGATTAATTAATTAATTAAACCACAGAAATGTCATTATATTTGTTGCCTGATCACCAAGACACAGCAAGTAAAATGTGCATCATTTCTATATTTAGCATCTGTATTGATTGAATGTGGAAATGATGACATATTTGTCTATAGATGGTTTGGTAAATCCTGGCACATTCATAATCTCCTTAAATATGATATGAGTTACAGCATCATTGATGTGCATTGTTAATGTTGTAATTTTATTTTTTATTAGATTCCTGTGACATATCCATCTACTGCACCTGCAGTAGCTATTCCAGAATTAGATGTTAAAAGTGCTAAAATGTTTAGGTAAGTGCTTTAATAATATTGTAAATTGTTATAATTATTTATACTAAAGAATAGTGATGCACTGATAATCGGATTGGTAATGGATATCGGTCATTATCGGCCATTATGTTTAGTATCGATATCGGTTATTTCTGGCAGATGTAACCGATATTATAAAAAGTGCACCAATAGTGATATTTCTTGTGATCATGGCATCATTAATTGCCTATATGATACTCATAATTATTAAGAAAATGCTGATTTTCGTTGAAAGAATCAGAAACAAGAAGGTATAGATATAATGTCGGATTGGTATCGGTTATTGGTACATATCTAAAGTAATTATCAGTTTATTGGAATATCAGTAAAAAATCTTATCGGTGCATCAGTACTAAAGAATAAAGGTTAATATAATAATTATGATACAGTCAAACATCATCCTACCCTTTGGCCTTCAGACTGTCTGATTTGTCCCTAAAACTACTCCTGTTGCTGGATAGTGAAATTGTCTGAATTTATAATTACTGTTTTAATAAATTTTATTATGTTCTCATCATGAGGTACCATCCCAATGTTGTTTTGTGCGCTTTGTTTTGGTTTTGATACAGTGGTTGTACAAATACATTTATTATAAGTTAGCGGACAATGATTCACTAAGTTATTTAGCAGCAAAGTTTATTACAGTACACGTTGATAAGCTCTACGACCTTACTCAAGACTGAAAAGTTGTGTTTACTAATAAACGTTTGCTACTAAACAACTTGGTGAATTGTTGTCCAGTATCTTATAATAAATATATTTGTGTGTTTGCCTAACTGTCTGTCTATCTCTCCAACTATCTCTCTATCTATATTCCTATAAGTCTGTTCATTTCTGTTTGAATCCATTACCTTTGCATCACCCAGAAGAAGATATGCAATCACAAATTGTACGAATAATCTCAGATTTTCAACCTACAAAAAATCAAACAAAGATATCTTTGAAGTCCTGTTTATACAGTTTTGAAAAGGTAACCTTCTCTTTATCACTTCCCTTTAATTTTTGTCTCTGTATTTGTAATAGTTTACAAAAAAGCTGAATATCTCCTTTATATAGTGCCGTGTCTATCAGTCTTAAAGGCTGAGATCCAGTCCCAATCCACATCATCCCATTGGTGGCGGCATGAACGTGAAAATTGTACTTAAACAAGAAAAAAGAAGTCTTATAATAGAACTAAGGTTTGTGTCAATGGATATAGTACAGGAATTGTATACCACAAATGTGCAAGGACTATATCACATCTAACAACACTAACAAAGGTTCTATTACTGGTACATGTGACAGATCAGCAATATGGGGGTTTCACTAAAATTGGAAGAGTTACTTTAGATGTATTTAAATGACTGGGTATGTATATATGATAAAAAAATAAAGAGAGAAACACATGTCGAGAAAGAATGTGGACCATTATTATACAGGACAGTTGTGGGAAAAGAGGATTCCCCCACATCCTAGGTTTTTATATTGCAACATGCAACAACATCTCGACTGTCCCAGAAGCAACCTCAATGAAGCAACCAAAGTGCCTAAAATGTGATCCTGGTATTAGGGTAACTGCAATGCATTTTGGATGATTGATTGTAGCCCCTCCCACAACTTTGATATATAAGTATAATTATATAATTATATATAATATTATGCAGATTGATCTACTACATTACCTCCTCGATATGTATTACTACTATTGAGAAAATTACAAGAGTCGATAGCCACATTAAAGTTTTCTATGACATTAACATGTCCCTGTTTGGAACCTAAGGTAGGAAGAATGGGAGAAGAGAAATGATTAATACATGATCCTGGTATTTGGGTAACTGTAATGTTGCATTATGAATTAATGGGATAAAATATAATGAGTTGTAATTGATAACTAACAGTTAAGTGGATTAGAGTTCACAATTAATAGTTTGAGAACACTACAATTAGAAGGCTGAAACTATAGTAGTCTAACTCACATAACATTAATATACGTGGAACACTAATGTTGCATTAAAATGCATTAAAAATTGGATGTACATATACTCTACTACAGAACATTTTTGCTTCGGGAGCAGATAAAATTAGAAAAATATGGTAGTGAGGTATATATAATTTTTAATGTATTTTGATGTAACATGGACAATTTCCAGTAGTTCATTTTGGGTTGTCTACTATAAGATCCTGAGCTCTTTAATTGCTTACCTGGTTGTAGATTTAAACTAGTGATTGTTAATCCCTCATTATCATCAATCTTTCTCTTCTTAGCTGGTAGTGTGTACACACAATCAGATAAATAAATAATTACATACTGATATACAGTACCTGACATTAAGTTTACATACTATCACTGTAAGTCCATGGACTACAGTGCACTTTTTGAGTGAAGTACACTGTACTTATGTACTACACAGTATTACATGTTAGTACTATGCTTGAAATGAGGACAACTACTGTAATCTCAGGACAGTTTACTTGGTCCCACTCTAAATAGCGTCCAGAATAGGGGGTTCCACTAAAGTCTGTTCACATTCACTATATTCCTCAAAATTATGATGTGATGACTTTATATGTACTATAATGTATGGTTTAATGTTAATACATAATTATACTGTAACTCAATAACGAAGTAATTGATTGATTTTTGACATGCATGAAAAAAAGAACGGGAAGGATAATTATATGAAAATGGTGCAGCTAAAAAGATTGTTGGTCATTCCAAACTAAAGTTATTAACATTCTTCTGAGGACAAGGCGAATGTGAATGAGCTTTAGTACTTTATGCTGCATGACATCCATGATTCATGTTAAAGCCCCCCCATTACTATGACTAGATTAATGTTAAACCTATCACTAGATTAATATTAAAGCCCCCCATTCCTATGACTATCTAGTCATAGGAATGGGGGGCTTTAATATTAATCTAGTGATATTAATCTAATGTTAAACCTATCAATAGATTAATATTAAAGCCCCCCATTCCTATGACTAGACTAATGTTAAACCTATGACTAGATTAATATTAAAACCCGCCATTCCTATGACTAGACTAATGTTAAACCTATGACTAGATTAATATTAAAACCCCCCATTCCTATTACTAGACTAATGTTAAACCTATCACTAGATTAATATTAAAACCCCCCATTCCTATGACTAGACTAATGTTAAACCTATGACTAGATTAATATTAAAACCCCCCATTCCTATGACTAGACTAATGTTAAACCTATGACTAGATTAATATTAAAACCCCCCATTCCTAGGACTAGACTAATGTTAAACCTACGACTAGATTAATATTAAAATCCCCCATTCCTCTGACTAGACTAATGTTAAACCTATCACTAGATTAATATTAAAACCCCCCATTCCTATGACTAGACTAATGTTAAACCTATCACTAGATTAATGTTAAAGCCCCCTCCCCCCGGTAGAATCACTAAGAGTGGTTTGACAAAGGCAGTAATCTCCAACAAGTAACTGACCACTTGGTTTTAGCCATTGCTATAGAAATGTAATACAATGCCTGTCATTTTAACCTGGGCAACTGCATCGTTATCACCAAAGCGACATGTAGTTGGCAGTTAAGTGTGTTGGTGAGTTTGAATGATTGTAAACTAGATATTTGATATAGACAATGATATCAGATTGGATCTGCATTTTCAATTATGGAATATAGGTTGTATAACACAATGCTGTAATCTGTATAAGTATATGCATGTGCAACTCTAAAAATGTTTTGGGACGGACACATCTAGAAGGATGACTAAATGATGAATAGGAATAAGGATAGATGGATAGATGGATGGATAGATAGACAGATGATGATTTAGGGTTGAGTGATTTTATGTATTTAACTTACGATTAGAATGGGAGGAACAACAGAACTTTGGTTAGTTTAGAGTTGAGTGATTTTATAACTTGTAATAAGTACTTGATGTGATAATTGTGAATATTATGTATCCTTAATTAATTGAAGTGTTAATAACTTCAAAACTTTAAACAGGACAAAGTTAAATGTAAAACTATTGTTCTTCACATAACAGACAAGATGGAGAGTGTGTAAGAAAGCTGTAAAATGGGAATAATAATTATTTAGTTTGCAGTATTGCAAATAAAGTAGAAATACAATTATTAATTGCAATAATTATGGATGTATAATTGAATGATTGCCCAACCTTAGATGGGTTTTTAAGTATATTCTTGTAATGTTTAGATTCTTTCTTGAAAGTCAAAGAATTAAGCATAAATCCAAAATCATCCCTTGTTATTTGGGATTTCTAAATTGTTATAGCATGATTAATATTTGTTTTGTAGATGCTGTAAAAGCTGAGTGATCAAGATGCTATGATGAGAGCGAAAGAGAAAATGCAACATTCTTTAGATGAACAGACAGCCATACATCAAACTGAGGTGGAAGAGGTGTGGGTTTGGTTTATTAATCATGTATTAATATAGGAGGAGTATGCAATCATCACAAATGAGTGGTGAAAATGAAGGTATAATCCATGTGTACGTAACCATGGTAATGCATATCTCCACTCTTGATGAGCAATTTTAAGAAGCCAGTTAAATGTGGAATGCAATACTTGCTCTTCAAGGATGAAATATTAAGTTAACCATTGAAGGTGCCTGAATTTATATATTTGAAATACATAAATATAATTATTAATTTTACATTGTCAGACATATGCACACATGTATATGTATATTAGGAAATATTGATTAAAAGTAAGTTTGAACTGTGAAAGGTCATTAATAAGAAGGATCTGCTGAACACTTAATTTGTTTTGAACATGTAATTATATACATGTACTACTGAAGAACACCTTCGGGTCGAAACATTCAGTTTTTATTATAAAAAGTCTACCATGTTAATAAGGCTCAATAGTCATCTCCACTGAATGTAATTATTTGGCTTTCATTTATTGTTTTCTATCTTTATAGCAACAAGAGAAAGAGCGAATGAGAAAATTAAACAGTGGGAGGAGTTTAAAGTTATAACTAAATGTATACATGTAGACAGTACTACACACCTAGATAGATATGACGGAACGTGTATAGCAGTTGTGAGAATCAACTAGTGAACTAGCTTAGTAGAGAGAGACAGACACATAGCTGACCTAAGTATTAAAAAGTGTTTTAAATGTGCTTAACAACACTTACTAAAGTATTTAAGTACGAACATGAGTTCTGTAATTGATAAATGACTTCAAAGCACCATAAAGCAGCTGAAAGATTCTTCTTAGAGCACATAGTGGTTGTCCCGTGCATGTTGCCTGTAATGAGTCCCACATACTAATAAATGTATAGATTAGAGCATAATCAGTTACCAATTTGTATCTGTTGTTTTGGTTAGTTTACTAGTATTAATTTTCATACTCTCAGAGTAAAACATATTCCAGAAGAGATTACTTACCAATTGGGGAAGTAGGAGGAGGGGGTGGATATCGACCACCAAGAAGACAATGTAAGAAAATATTATTTTGGCAAATGAACTTGTATTGCTATGTGTGAGTGTAGATATGTATGTGCATGTGTGTAAGTGTGTGTGTATCATAACATGTATGCATGTAGATGTAATATTCATAACGTTTCAGTGGGTTATATGTACATACAGGGTATGTACATATTAGTGTTGTTTCAGTTCTATCGGTACTAAAACTAAAAGCCACTTTGAGTAGCCCTTTGAATTTTAGTTCTCGGAACTAATCTATAACTAAAAATTATTTGAAACTTAGACCCAGAACTAAATCATAACTAAAACCATTGTTGGATTGCGAACTAGAACTAGAACAGAACTAAAATGAAAAATATTAATTCAAAACGTAGAGCTAACAATTATACAACAGATATTGCAATACACCACATTTTTCAATTCACTGATCGTTACTTAACAAGAAGTACATTAATATGTACATGTGTAATAGTAGTAGTTGGATCATTCATTCAAAAGTTTAATTTCATTCATTACTTAATGAGTTATCAAAAACTAATCAAAAACCAGGAACAAAATCAAAATGAATAACATTTAAAAAATTTATAACGGGAACTGAATCAGAATCAAAACTTTTCTCAAGTTTGGAACCAGAACTAAAACAGCGTTTTCGAGTTGTTACTAAAACTATAAGAAAATCAACAAGATTTTGAACTATAACTAAAATCATAACTAAAACAATATTTAAATACTAAAACAACACTAGTACATATAACACACTGAAATGTTATGCACCCATACATACATACACACATACATACAAATACATACATACACATACGTACACACGTACATGCATACACACATACATACACACACACATGCACACACACACATACATACATTTGATCATCATTGTGATGATGAAGGATGAACATGAATTCAAGCATTTTAATGTTATACGAGGGTAGGGGCTCAAAAGAGATTAAAGGTTGATATTAAATAATGCACAAGTGCTTTATCTAATTGAGACCTTATTGGCCTGCCCAAGTGCCACAATAACATTTAGTGCATATCACATGACATTTCTTAACTACAGTGTCACTGTACATTAAGCACTTGTTAAATGTGCACTATGTTGTTTAAAACACAATCAGGTGGAAGACTCAATGTCATGTGATACATGTATGCATGAAACTAGTACAATGTATTTACTTATGTGTGTAGTTGTGTATATCATTCTCTACAGTAGGTGGTAGTGGTGGATGAGGTTAATTACCCACATGCACTCATTGTGTGTGGGTATGACCCTGTATATAAATTACTACATGTTGACTTGTTCAGAATACAGATTTCATCAACTTTGTTTATTCAGGAAGTTCATTCTATTATTCAGATATTTGGTACATACAATATAATTATAAATAATTATAAATAATTTTCAGTACTGTTGTAACAATGATGGCTTGCCTGTAAACCATATTTTTGGTGGGTACTGCCTGATGTATGGACAATGGTCAATGTTTATTATGTTAATTGGTGTTTTTTTTAAAGACAGTAAATTTGATAATGTGAGTTCTATTTGCAGTAGAACAACTGCTTTAGAGCTACATGCATCAGGAAAAAGAAAGACCTTTTGATATTAATTAATAAATTTTAACATAATTAGTGAAATCTCTGCTTAATTAGAACATTCCTGCACGCGCAGTTTAACCGTGCACGCTCCTGTCAAGACTTGTCGATAACTATTGTATTAGAAGAACTCAAGAACCCTGTGTAGGTCATTCTTCCGGAACATTCTACTTTTTGTTCCTTGTTAACTTTACTCATATATATATAAAAAAGGAGTCACACCTATATATCTGAAATCCGAACTGACTGCCTACATAACAATTTCATACACTACCATTGTCACAATGACTTCTTGTGTTTCAGACTTTACACAATAATATAATTTATAATATTATATATATACAAAAAGGGTCTTCTTTTAAGAAAAAAGAAGGTGTTTAATTTCGACACTAATCGAATGCAATAGAATAATAGTGTAAAAATAGTGTAGAATAGAATTGTAATACACAAGATAAAATAGTTGTGTATATTATTATGAAATAATTATTACATTATTAATACACAAGAAACATTTATAGTGGTGTACACTATTATGAAAATTATTACATTATTACACATTAAGAAAAATAGTATATTGTGAAATATTACATTAACAATAAAAATAGAGGGAATAAAATGTACAAAAACAGCAATAAACTTACAAGAAATTAAAGAAAAATTAAAGCCTTCTGCACTGGAGTAATGGATGAGGTAGACTGGAACTGGAGACTGGATAAGTGGAAATACATATATCTATAATTATAATATTATATATAATTATACTTTGTCAAAACTGAGCCAACAACGGTTAAATGATTTTGATATGGGAAAGCTTCATGATCCAATTATAATATCTGTGTACAAGTTAGTTAGATATAGAGATTATGTGCATGACGATATTATACAAACTTTTAATGAATTCGTTTCACATCCTTATTGTATATAAAAATATATATATATAATTATAATAATTATTATATATATAATATATATAATATATATATATTTATATATATACCACTATTCTTTTGTGTATTAATAACACTATTCTATTCTACACTATTTTTATACTATTATTCTATGGCAGGGCAGGGGATTAGTGTCAAAATTAAACATCTTTTTTTCTTAGAAGAAGACTTTTTTTTTGAATATAATATTATAAAATGCTTTTATAATTATTGTGTAAAGTCTGAAACACGAGAAGAAGTCATTGTGACAATAGTAGTGTTTATGTATTTAACTAAACAAAAATTATTTTGGAGTCAGTCAGTCAGTCAATTTCAGATATATAGGTGTGACTGCTTTTACATATAGTGCTACAATAATGATTAAAGTTAACAAGTAACAAAAAGTAGAATGTTCTGGAAAGAATGACCTACATTAGGGTTCTTCTTAGTCAATTTGACAGGAGCGTGCACCGTTAAACTGCACGTGCAGGAATGTTCTAATTAATGTTTTTTCAGCCAATCAGAGATTTCACTGCTCACAATTATTAAAATAATTTAATAGGTCTTTCTTTTCTTGATGCATGTAGCTCTAAAGCAGTTGTTCTACTGCAAATAGAACTCACATTATCAAATTTACTGTCTTTAAAAAAAAACACCAATTAACATAATAAACATTGACCATTGTCCATACATCAGGCAGTACCCACCAAAAATATGGTTTACAGGCAAGCCATCATTGTTACAACAGTACTGAAAATTATTTATGAATAAATCTGTTCATGTGTTTCATTCATACGTACATGTAGCAACATTTTTTCATCAACCCGTGACAGATCTGGGCATCTGATAAAAACTATGAGTTTGTATTGATGAATTTGGAATAATTATTTGCTAACTTGTTACAACAGTCATATCATTATTGTAGCTAATAACACTATATATAGAAGAAATCATACTTATAATATATCTGTAGTTATATTAGTCATGAGATGACATATATATATAATATATATTTTAAATCCAACAGAATTGGCACACTGCAGTGAGTACATGTGCTAAATAATGACATGTCTCTCAGTCATAATATATAGCGATACAATACTCCATCCAACATAAAAAAGTGTATATATAATACTTGTAATTAATTATAATTATAAATAATAGTATAATAATAATTATTGTTATTATACACAGTAATGATGTGAAAAGAATTCATCTGTTCACCATCACATGATCTCTATATCTAAGCAGGAACCCATAAGAAACTTAACTTGAACACAGAGAGCTGGATTATGAAACTTTCCTTGATCTTTATATAATTGTTGTTGAATCAGTTTTGACAAATTATATATATATATATATACATAATTATATATAACATATATCTCCACTATCAATTACATATTGTTCTTCCATGGCTATATATCAAGCTCACCTTTATCAATTACACCGTCCTTCTAACTAATACTAACATTGACTCGAAACATGCAAAATATATTTCTATACTGATGATAGACCTGGATTGTAAAGCCTTCCCATGCATACTGTAGCAGACACACTTCAACATTTTCAAATTTGTGGACTCAGTTTAGTGTATCTCCATTTGCAATCATCAACAGCTCAGTTACACCAGTTTAATAGCTTCAGTCTTCTGTTGTTGTTCGTCGTCCAACCATTCAACTGACTTCTTGACATTGACTTGAGCCATGCAAAATACATCTCTCTGTGTGTCTATACTAAGTACTGAATGGCCAAAACTACTATATAGCTCTCAGTTTAAATATTAAATGGTCACAGTCAGTTCTGTGTAGTCTTCAAAACGATATCCTATCTCTAGCAAAACAGCTTCGCGGTCATTGAAAGTATCTTACTATGTGACCCACATGCAGTAAAACTGTTATTACCAAACTAAAAGTGACACCAGCCTCAAAATACATCACAAGATTCGCTGTGAGACGATACATTTGATGCTACAAGTTCTATTTGCAGTAGAAAAACAGCTTTAGAGTTATCAGGAAGAAAAGAAAAAAAGCACAGAAAGAAACAAAAGGCGGGAATGAAGAATGGAAATATTTGAGTAAAGTTGATTGGCTAAAACGATTAAAACGAAAGGCGGGAAAATATAGTATAAAAAGGGGTGCATCTCAAGCATGCGACATTAGTGGCTCAAGGAGCCGAAGAGGAAAAGATCGAGAAAAAGTGGATCAAGACTGCGCAAGACCAAGAAGAAGAGTATGGATGGATCAAGACTGCAAGCCCAAGAAGTGGATAGATGGATCAAGATTAAAGAAAGCAAGAAGCAATCACTATACCGATGCCCAGTTCGGTTATACCGAAGTCTCTTCAAGTCACTGAAGTTGATAGTTGGATCATAATTAAAGAAAGCAAGACCCAATAAGCAATCACCATACAGATGCCCACATTGGCGATGTCGAAGGTCTCTTCAATTCACTAAAATGTTCAAGAATAAAGACTATACAGATGCCCAAGTTGGGGACACCGAAGGTCTCTTCAAGTCACTAAAGTGGATAGATGGATCAAGATTAAAGAAAGCAAGACCCAATAAGCAATTACAGATGCCCAGGTAAGGGATGCCGAAGGTCTCTTCAATTCACTAAAATGTTCAAGAATAAAGACTATACAGATGCCCAGGTTGGGGACACCGAAGGTCTCTTCAAGTCACTAAAGTGGATAGATGGATCAAGATTAAAGAAAGCAAGACCCTAGAAGATAACATTAAACAGATGGCCCACTTTGTGGATGCCGAAGCTCTCTTCAAGTCACTATAGGTGATAGATGCATCAAGACTAAAGAAAGCAAGACCCAAGTAGCAATCACTATACCGACGCCCAGGTGGGAGATGCTGATGGTCTCTTCAAGTCACTAAAATGATCTAGATGAAAGAAAGCAAGATCATAATTAAAGAAAGCAAGACCCACGAAGATATCATTATACAAATTCCCAGGTTAGGGAAACCGAAGGTCTCTTCAAGTTACTAAAGTGGATACATGGATCATTTTTAAAGAAAGGAAAACCCAATAAGCAATCACCATACAGATGTCCACGTTGGGGATGCCGAAGGTCTCTTCAAGTCAATAAAGTGGATAGATGGATCAAGATTAAAGAAAGCAAGAGCTTAGAAGCAATTACAATACACACCGAAGGTCTCTTCAATTCACTAAAATGTTCAAGAATAAAGACTATACAGATGCCCAGGTTTGGGACACCGAAGGTCACTTCAAGTCACTAAAGTGCATAGATGGATCAAGATTAAAGAAAGCAAGAGCCTAGAAGCAATTACTATACTGATGCCCAGGTTGGGGACACCGAAGGTCTCTTCAAATCACTGAAGTTGATAGTTGGATCATAATTAAAGAAAGCAAGACCCAATAAGCAATTACTATACTGATGCCCAAGTTGGGGATGCCGAAGGTCTCTTCAAATCACTATAGTGGATAGATGGATGAAGATGAATGAAAGCAAGACCCAAGAAGCAATCTCCGTACATAATTAAAGAAAGCAAGACCCAGAAACAATCACTATACTGATGCCCAGGTTGGGGATGCTGAAAGTCTCTTCAAGTCACTAATTTGGTCTAGATGAAAGAAAGCAAGACCCTAGAAGAAAACACTATACAAATGCCCAGTTTGTGGAGGCCGAAGGTTTTTTGAAGTCACTAAAGTGAATAGATGGATCAAGATTAAAGAAAGCAAGACCTAAGAAGCAATCACTATACAGATGCCCAGGTTGGGGATGCTGAAGGTCTCTTCAAGTCACTAAAATGATCTAGATGAAAGAAAGCAAGATCATAATTAAAGAAAGCAAGACCCAGAAACAATCACTATACCGAAGCCCAGGTTGGGGATGCTGAAAGTCTCTTCAAGTCACTAAGATGGATAGATGGATCAAGATTAAAAAACGCAAGACCCAAGAAGGAATCACTATAGCAATGCCCAGGTTGAGGATGCTGAAGGTCTCTTTAAGTCACTAAAGTGGAAAGACGGATCAAGATTTAAGAAAGCAAGACCCTAGAAGATAACACTAAAAAGATGGTCCATTTCGTGGTTGCCGAAGGTCTCTTCAAGTCACTAAAATGATCTAGATGAAAGAAAGCAAGATCATAATTAAAGAAAGCAAGACCCAAGAAGCAATAACCATATAGATGCCCATGTTGGAGATGCCGAAGGTCTCTTCAAGTCAATAAAGTGGATAGATAGATCAAGATTAAAGAAAGGAAGACCCAAGAATCAATCACTATATAGACGCCCAGATTGGTGATGCCGAAGGTCTCTTCAATTCACTAAAACGTTCAAGAATAAAGACTATACAGATGACCAGGTTGGGGACACCGAAAGTCTCTTCAAGTCACTAAAATGATCCAGATGAAAGAAAGCAAGATCATAATTAAAGAAAGCAAGACCCAAGTAGCAATCACAATATGGATGCCCAGGTTGGGGATGCCGAAGGTCTCTTCAAGTCAATAAAGTGGATAGATAGATCAAGATTAAAGAAAGCAAGACCCAAGAAGCAATCACTTTACAGATGCCCAGATTGGGGATGCTGTAGATCTCTTCAAATCACTATAGTGGATAGATAGATCAAGACTAAAGAAAGCAAGACCCAAGAAGATATCACTATACAGATGCTCAGGTTTGGGATGCCGAAGGTCTCTTCAAGTAACTAAAATGATCTAGATGAAAGCAAGCAAGATCATAATTAAAAAAAGCAAGACCCAAGAAGCAATCACCATACAGATGCCCAGGATGGGGATGCTGAAGGTCTCTTGAAGTCATTAAAGTGGATGGATGGATGAAGATTAAAGAAAGCAAGACCCAAGAAGCAATCACTATACCGATGCCCAGTTTGGTGATGCCGAAGGTCTTCATGTCACAAAAGTGGATAGATGGATCAAGATTAAACAAAGCAAGACCCAGTTTGGTGATGCCGAAGTCTCTTCAAGTCACTGAAGTTGATAGTTGGATCATAATTAAAGAAAGCAAGACCCAGAAACAATCACTATACTGATGCCCAGGTTGGGGATGCTGAAAGTCTCTTCAAGTCACTAATTTGGTCTAGATGAAAGAAAGCAAGACCCTAGAAGAAAACACTATACAAATGCCCAGTTTGTGGAGGCCGAAGGTCTTTTGAAGTCACTAAAGTGAATAGATGGATCAAGATTAAAGAAAGCAAGACCTAAGAAGCAATCACTATACAGATGCCCAGGTTGGGGATGCTGAAGGTCTCTTCAAGTCACTAAAATGATCTAGATGAAAGAAAGCAAGATCATAATTGAAGAAAGCAAGACCCAGAAACAATCACTATACCGAAGCCCAGGTTGGGGATGCTGAAAGTCTCTTCAAGTCACTAAGATGGATAGATGGATCAAGATTAAAAAACGCAAGACCCAAGAAGGAATCACTATAGCAATGCCCCGGTTGAGGATGCTGAAGGTCTCTTTAAGTCACTAAAGTGGAAAGATGGATCAAGATTTAAGAAAGCAAGACCCTAGAAGATAACACTAAAAAGATGGTCCATTTCGTGGTTGCCGAAGGTCTCTTCAAGTCACTAAAATGATCTAGATGAAAGAAAGCAAGATCATAATTAAAGAAAGCAAGACCCAAGAAGCAATAACCATATAGATGCCCATGTTGGAGATGCCGAAGGTCTCTTCAAGTCAATAAAGTGGATAGATAGATCAAGATTAAAGAAAGGAAGACCCAAGAATCAATCACTATACAGACGCCCAGATTGGTGATGCCGAAGGTCTCTTCAATTCACTAAAACGTTCAAGAATAAAGACTATACAGATGACCAGGTTGGGGACACCGAAAGTCTCTTCAAGTCACTAAAATGATCCAGATGAAAGAAAGCAAGATCATAATTAAAGAAAGCAAGACCCAAGTAGCAATCACAATATGGATGCCCAGGTTGGGGATGCCGAAGGTCTCTTCAAGTCAATAAAGTGGATAGATAGATCAAGATTAAAGAAAGGAAGACCCAATAAGCAATCACTATACCGATGCCCAGTTTGGTGATGCCGAAGGTCTTCAAGTCACTAAAGTGGATAGATGGATCAAGATTAAACAAAGCAAGATCCAAGAAGCAATTACAATACACACCGAAGGTCTCTTCAATTCACTAAAATGTTCAAGAATAAAGACTATACAGATGCCCAGGTTGGGGACACCGAAGGTCTCTTCAAGTCACTATAGGGGATAGATGCATCAATATTAAAGAAAGCAACACCCAAGAAGCAATAACTATACCGATGCCCAGATTGGTGATGCCGAAGGTCTCTTCAATTCACTAAAATGTTCAAGAATAAAGACTATACAGAGGCCCAGGTTGGGGATGCCGAAGCTCCCTTCAAGTCGCTATAGGGGATAGATGCATCAATATTAAAGAAAGCAACACCCAAGAAGCAATCACTATACCGATGCCCAGTTTGGTGATGCCGAAGTCTCTTCAAGTCACTGAAGTTGATAGTTGGATCATAATTAAAGAAAGCAAGACCCAAGAAGCAATCACTTTACAGATGCCCAGATTGGGGATGCTGTAGATCTCTTCTAATCACTATAGTGGATAGATAGATCAAGACTAAAGAAAGCAAGACCCAAGAAGATATCACTATACAGATGCTCAGGTTGGGGATGCCGAAGGTCTCTTCAAGTCACTAAAGTGGATAGATGGATCAAGATTAAACAAAGCAAGACCCAGTTTGGTGATGCCGAAGTTTCTTCAAGTCACTGCAGTTGATAGTTGGATCATTTTTAAAGAAAGCAAGACCCAATAAGCAATCACCATGCAGATGTCCACGTTGAGGATGCCGAAGGTCTCTTCAAGTCAATAAAGTGGATAGATGGATCAAGATTAAAGAAAGCAAGAGCTTAGAAGCAATCACTATACTGATACCCAGGTTGGGGACACCGAAGGTCTCTTCAAGTCACTGAAGTTGATAGTTAGATCATAATTAAAGAAAGCAAGACCCAATAAGCAATCACTATACAGATGCCCACATTGGCGATGCCGAAGGTCTCTTCAATTCACTAAAATATTCAAGAATAAAGACTATACAGATGCCCAGGTTGGGGACACCGAAGGTCTCTTCAACTCACTATAGGGGATAGATGCATCAATATTAAAGAAAGCAACACCCAAGAAGCAATCACTATACCGATGCCCAGTTTGGTGATGCCGAAGGTCTTCAAGTCACTAAAGTGGATAGATGGATCAAGATTAAAGAAAGCAAGACCCAAGAAACAATCACTATACAGACGCCCAGATTGGTGATGCCGAAGGTCTCTTCAATTCACTAAAATGTTCAAGAATAAAGACTACACAGATGCCCAGGTTGGGGACACCGAAAGTCTCTTCAAGTCACTAAAGTGGATAGATGGATCAAGATTAAAGAAAGCAAGAGCCTAGAAGCAATCACTATACTGATGCCCAGGTTGTGGACAAAGAAGGTCTCTTCAAATCACTATAGTGGATACATGGACGAAGAAGAATGAAAGCATGATCCAAGAAGCAATCACCATATAGATGCCCAGGTTGGGGATGCCGAAGGTCTCTTCAATTCACTAAAATGTTCAAGAATAAAGACTACACAGATGCCCAGGTTGAGGACACCGAAAGTCTCTTCAAGTCACTAAAGTGGATAGATGAATCAAGATTAAAGAAAGCAACACCCAAGAAGATACAGAGGCCCAGGTTGGGGATGCTGAAGATCTCTTCAAATCACTATAGTGGATACATGGATGAAGAAGAATGAAAGCATGACCCAAGAAGCAATCACCATATAGATGCCCAGGTTGGGGATGCCGAAGGTCCATAATTAAAAAAAGCAAGACACAGAAGCAATCACTATACCGATGCCCAGTTTGGGGATGCTGAAAGTGTCTTGAAGTCACTAATATGGTCTAGATGAAAGAAAGCAAGACCCTAGAAGCAAACACTATACAGATGCCCCGTTTGTGGATGCCGAAGGTCTCTTCAAGTCACTAAAGTGGATAGATGGATCAAGATTAAAGAAAGCAAGAGCCTTGAAGCAATGACTATACTGATGCCCAGGTTGGGGACACCGAAGGTCTCTTCAAGTCACTGAAGTTGATAGTTGGATCATAATTAAAGAAAGCAAGACCCAATAAGCAATCACCATACAGATGCCCAGGTTGGGGATGCCGAAGGTCTCTTCAACTCACTATAGGGGATAGATGCATCAATATTAAAGAAAGCAACACCCAAGAAGCAATCACTATACCGATGCCCAGTTTGGTGATGCCGAAGGTCTTCAAGTCACTAAAGTGGATAGATGGATCAAGATTAAACAAAGCAAGACCCAAGAAGCAATTACAATACACACCGAAGGTCTCTTCAATTCACTAAAATGTTCAAGAATAAAGACTATACAGATGCCCAGGTTGGAGACACAAGTTGATAGATGGATCAAGATTAAAGAAAGCAAGAGCCTAGAAGCAATCACGATGTAGATGCCCAGGTTGGGGATGCCGAAGGTCTCTTCAATTCACTAAAATGTTCAAGAATAAAGACTATACAGATGCCCAGGTTGGGGACACAAGTTGATAGATGGATCAAGATTAAAGAAAGCAAGAGCCTAGAAGCAATCACTATACAGATGCCCAGGTTGGGGACACTGAATGTCTCTTCAATTCATTAAAATGTTCAAGAATAAAGACTATACAGATGCCCAGGTTGGCGACACCGAAGGACTCTTCAAGTCACTAAAATGATCTAGATGAAAGAAAGCAAGATCATAATTAAAGAAAGCAAGACCGAAGTAGCAATCACGATGTAGATGCCCAGGTTGGGGATGCCGAAGGTCTCTTCAATTCACTAAAATGTTCAAGAATAAAGACTATACAGATGCCCAGGTTTGGGACACCGAAGGTAACTTCAAGTCACTAAATTGATAGATGGATCAAGATTAAAGAAAGCAAGAGCCTAGAAGCAATCACTATACAGATGCCCAGGTTGGGGACACTGAATGTCTCTTCAATTCATTAAAATGTTCAAGAATAAAGACTATACAGATGCCCAGGTTGGCGACACCGAAGGACTCTTCAAGTCACTAAAATGATCTAGATGAAAGAAAGCAAGATCATAATTAAAGAAAGCAAGACCGAAGTAGCAATCACGATGTAGATGCCCAGGTTGGGGATGCCGAAGGTCTCTTCAATTCACTAAAATGTTCAAGAATAAAGACTATACAGATGCCCAGGTTTGGGACACCGAAGGTAACTTCAAGTCACTAAATTGATAGATGGATCAAGATTAAAGAAAGCAAGAGCCTAGAAGCAATTACAATACTGATGCCCAGGTTGGCGACACCGAAGGTCTCTTCAAATCACTGAAGTTGATAGTTGGATCATAATTAAAGAAAGCAAGACCCAATGAGCAATCACCATACAGATTCCCAGGTAGGGGATGCCGAAGGTCTCTTCAAGTCACTAAAGTGGATAGATTGATCAAGATGAATGAAAGCAAGACCCAAGAAGCAATCTCCATACAGATGCCCAGGTTGGGGATGCCGAAGGTCCATAATTAAAGAAAGCAAGACCCAGAAACAATCACTATACCGATGCCCAGGTTGGGGATCCTGAAGGTCTCTTCAAGTCACTAATTTGGTCTAGATGAAAGAAAGCAAGACCCAGAAGAAAACACTATACAGATGCCCAGTTTGTGGAGGCCGAAGGTCTCTTGAAGTCACTAAAGTGAATAGATGGATCAAATTAAAGAAAGCAAGACCCAAGAAGCAATCACTATACAGATGCCCAGGTTGGGGATGCTGAAGGTCTCTTCAAGTCACTATAATGATCTAGATGAAAGAAAGCAAGATCATAAGTAAAGAAAGCAAGACCCAAGAAGCAATCACCATATAGTTCCCAGGTTGGAGATGCCGAAGGTCTCTTCAAGTCAATAAAGTGGATAGATAGATCAAGATTAAAGAAAGGAAGACCCAAGAATCAATCACTATATAGACGCCCAGATTGGTGATGCCGAAGGTCTCTTCAATTCACTAAAATGTTCAAGAATAAAGACTATACAGATGCCCAGGTTGGGGACACCGAAGGTCTCTTCAAGTCACTATAGGGGATAGATGCATCAATATTAAAGAAAGCAACACCCAAGAAGCAATCACTATACAGACGCCCAGATTGGTGATGCCGAAGGTGTCTTCAATTCACTAAAATGTTCAAGAATAATGACTATACAGATGCCCAGGTTGGGGACACCGAAAGTCTCTTCAAGTCACTAAAGTGGATAGATGGATCAAGATTAAAGAAAGCAAGACCCAAGAAACAATCACTATACAGACGCCCAGATTGGTGATGCCGAAGGTGTCTTCAATTCACTAAAATGTTCAAGAATAAAGACTACACAGATGCCCAGGTTGGGGACACCGAAAGTCTCTTCAAGTCACTAAAGTGGATAGATGGATCAAGATTAAAGAAAGCAAGACCCAAGAAACAATCACTATACAGACGCCCAGATTGGTGATGCCGAAGGTCTCTTCAATTCACTAAAATGTTCAAGAATAAAGACTACACAGATGCCCAGGTTGGGGACACCGAAAGTCTCTTCAAGTCACTAAAGTGGATAGATGGATCAAGATTAAAGAAAGCAAGAGCCTAGAAGCAATCACTATACTGATGCCCAGGTTGTGGACAAAGAAGGTCTCTTCAAATCACTATAGTGGATACATGGACGAAGAAGAATAAAAGCATGATCCAAGAAGCAATCACCATATAGATGCCCAGGTTGGGGATGCCGAAGGTCTCTTCAATTCACTAAAATGTTCAAGAATAAAGACTACACAGATGCCCAGGTTGAGGACACCGAAAGTCTCTTCAAGTCACTAAAGTGGATAGATGAATCAAGATTAAAGAAAGCAACACCCAAGAAGATACAGAGGCCCAGGTTGGGGATGCTGAAGATCTCTTCAAATCACTATAGTGGATACATGGATGAAGAAGAATGAAAGCATGACCCAAGAAGCAATCACCATATAGATGCCCAGGTTGGGGATGCCGAAGTCTCTTCAAGTCACTGAAGTTGATAGTTGGATCATAATTAAAGAAAGCAAGACCCAATAAGCAATCACCATACAGATGCCCAGGTTGGGGATGCCGAAGTCTCTTCAAGTCACTGAAGTTGATAGTTGGATCATAATTAAAGAAAGCAAGACCCAATAAGCAATCACCATACAGATGCCCAGTTTGTGGAGGCCGAAGGTCTCTTCAAGTCACTAAAGTGGATAGATGGATCAAGATTAAAGAAAGCAAGACCCAAGAAGCAATCACTATACAGATGCCCATGTTGGGGATGCCGATGGTCTCCTCAAGTCCATAAAGTAGATAGATGGATCAAGATTAAAGAAAGCAAGAGCCTAGAAGGAATCACTATAAAGATGCCCAGGTTGGACACCAAAGGTCTCTTCAAGTCACTAACAGTTGGATCAAGTTTTACGTGGCTAGTGCTGCTGTTCCAGACTATCTAATCCAGTGCTCTGGTTCCATGCAGTCTGCCTCATCCACTGCTCCAGTTTCATCCTACCTAAACCAGTGTTCCAGTTCCAGTCTACCTCATCCAGTACTCCAGTCCAGAGTACTTTAAATTTCTTTCTTGTGTATATTTTGTTTCTGTTTGTGTACAATTTTTTTCTTTCAAATCTTGTCACCTTTTTAATTAATAATCGTTATAATTGTTTTTATATACTACTATTAATTTTAGTAATATGTAATATTTTATTATACACTATTTGTCTTAATTATATTATATTATAACATACACTACTATTGTCATTGTCACTTCTTGTGTTTCAGACTTTAAATGATAATTGTTTTGAAAGATGAATATTATTACTTATAGTATGCGAAGATGTACATGGTTGTCTTTTTTATTGCATTTTAAAATATTTTAAGAAAAAAGATGTTCAGTTTTTACACAATCCCCTGCCATATTATTTTACACAATATTTGATTTATAATTATTCCATACTATCTAATTTTCTTTATAATGTTCATACACATTTTTTCTTTATAAAATTATATACATCAACACACCTTTTTTCTAATATTTTGCAGCACTCAATATTATTTCTTTACCTACACTACTATTATTAATATAATAACAGTAACACTATCCTACAATATTTTTCTACTGTAATTCCACACAATATTTATTTCTTTAGAATGTCATCATGCGTTTTTCTATCTTGGTAGGAGTACCAGGAGCATAACCAAGTGTGCTAAGGAAAGACACACACACACACACACACGTCTAATATAACCACACCCAACATTATTATGGTGGAAGACGTGGATGAAGCCACAAAAGAACGTTGTAGGCTGCCATTCCTCTGATCGGCACCAGAGCAGGTCCTCGTGATGGTGTTCAGTGGGTGACTAGATTAAAAGAAGAATACACCTCTCTTGGTAGAGCAGACTAGCAATGCCATGTTACTAAAGGTATAGCATATTGATCAGAGTACTGTAGAGTTATTACAGTGGAATAATCATTGCGAATATTATAATTATTATAATTATTATATTATTACCTTGAGTGATGACATTATATTCATATAACTATCCTTCCCATTATTTTTTTTTGTACGTCAAATTCAATCCATTGCTTCATTATTGAGATGCTGCATAATTAATACGATATTTTGAGGTTATCATGAATGTGAACATTAGCCACAAAATTACTTTAACATACATGCCTTTGAGTCGCCTTGGAATAAATCCTAGACTCTAGCTACATGTACCATCTTATAGTCTTTGTCACATGTGGACTGAAAAACATTCTTTGAGATATGTTCGTATTAATTACATGACATGTTGGATGACCATGATCATGCAAGAAAGGCCTGGTTGTAGCTACAGATAAGACTCCATTTAAACAGGGTCTGTAAAAGTATTACGACAGCACTAATACCAGCACTTTGTTAAGAAAGATGAAAATAATTAAAATTTTTCATTTTAGCTTACTAAATGTTCCTAAATTCTTACAGTATGTTACTAACAACAAAGATGCTGATAATGAGTGGTTTAGACTGGAATCTACTAAAGATGGAACAAGGTCAGTAAAACGGTACTATCTCGGTATTGCTGGCACCAAATATAATTAAATTATTGTGGTTATTATTATATAGTAACCATGAAGATTATTTTCTTTCAGTCTCATGAGTCTCTGTTAGTCTTTTGGAGTGTCATGAGTCCCAACTAGTCTCTGTGAATATCATGAGTCCCCAGTAGTCTCTGTGAGTCTGATGAGTCCCGACTAGTCTCTGTGAGTCGGATGAGTCCCCAGTAGTCTCTGTGAGTCTGATGAGTCCCAACTAGTCTCTGTGAATATCATGAGTCCCCATTAGTCTCTGTGAGTCTGATGAGTCCCGACTAGTCTCTGTGAGTCGGATGAGTCCCCAGTAGTCTCTTTGAGTCTCATGAGTCCCCAGTAGTCTCTTTGAGTCTCATGAGTCCCCAGTAGTCTCTGTGAGTCTCATGAGTCCCAAGTAGTCTCTCTTTAGTCTCACGAGTCCCAACTAGTCTCTTTGAGTCTGATGAGTCCCAACTAGTCTCTTTGAGTGTTATGATTACCAATTGGTCTCATGAATCCTGAGTCCCATTAGTCTAATGAGTCCCAAGTAGTCTGAGTCTAATGAGTCCCCTCTGAGTCTCATTAGTCCCCACTGATATACATTGTATAATACATACATATATATATGTATATATATATATATATACATGTATATATATTATAATCATAAATTATATATATATATAGTTGAATTTTTGGTATTAAAACTAATACTAAACTAAAGATTGTGTACTAGAACCAATACTAAACCTAATAGTTTTCAGTATTGGGTAGTAGAACCAATATTAAAGTAAACACTTTTCTGTATTGAGTGTTTGAACTAATACTAAACTAAAGATTGAGTATTAGAACCAATACTAAACTAAACACTTTTCTGTAATGAGTACTAGAACTAATACTAAACTAAAGATTGAGTATTAGAACCAATACTAAACTGAACACCTTTCTATAAGTACTGGAACTAATACTGAACTAAAGATTGAGCATTGGAACCAATACTATACTGAACACTTTTCTTTAAGTACTAGAACTAATACTAAACTAAAGACTTTTCTGTATTGAGTATATACTAGTAATACTTAACTAAAGATTGAGTACTAGAACTAATACTAAACTAAACACTTTTTTGTATTGGGTGTTTGAACTAATACTAAACTAAAGATTGAGTAGTCGAACCAATACTAAACTAAACACTTTTATGTATTGGGTGCTGGAACTAATACTAAACTAAAGATTGATTATTAGAACCAATACTAAACTAAACACTTTTCTGTATTGGGTGTTTGAACTAATACTGAACTAAAGATTGAGCATTGGAACCAATACTAAACTAAACACTTTTCTGTATTGGGTACTAGAACTAATACTATACTAAAGATTGAGCATTGGAACCAATACTATACTGAACACTTTTCTTTAAGTACTAGAACTAATACTAAACTAAACACTTTTCTGTATTGGGTACTAGAACTAATACTATACTAAAGATTGAGCATTGGAACCAATACTATACTGAACACTTTTCTTTAAGTACTAGAACTAATACTAAACTAAACACTTTTCTGTATTGGGTACTAGAACTAATGCTAAACTAAAGATTGAGTATTATAAGCAATACTAAACTAAAGTATTGAGTACTCGAAGTAATACTTAACTAAAGATTGAGTACTAGAACTAATACTAAACTAAACACTTTTTTGTATTGGGTGCTTGAACTAATACTAAACTAAAGATTGAGTATTAGAACCAATACTAAACTAAACACTTTTCTGTATAGGGTGCTTGAACTAATACTAAACTAAAGATTGAGTATTAGAACCAATACTGAACTAAACACTTTTTTGTATTGGGTACGACAACTAATACTAAACTAAAGCTTGAGTATTAGAATCAATACTAAACTGAACACCTTTCTATAAGTACTGGAACTAATACTGAACTAAAGATTGAGTATTAGAACCAATTCTAAACTAAACTCTTTTCTGTATTGTGTACTAGAACTAATAGTAAACTAAAGATTGAGTATTCGAACCAATACTAAACTAAACACTTTTCGGTATTGGGTGCTTGAACTAATACTAAAGTAAAGATTGAGTATTAGAACCAATACTGAACTAAACACTTTTCTGTATTGAGTACTAGAACTAATACTAAACTAAAGATTGAGTATTAGAACCAATACTATACTGAACACTTTTCAGTATTGGGTGCTTGAACTAATACTAAACTAAAGATTGAGTATTAGAACCAATACTAAACTAAACACTTTTCTGTATTCGGTGCTTGAACTAATACTAAACTAAAGATTGAGTATTAGAACCAATACTAAACTAAACACGTTTCGGTATTGGGTGCTTGAACTAATACTAAAGTAAAGATTGAGTATTAGAACCAATACTGAACTAAATACTTTTCTGTATTGAGTACTAGAACTAATACTAAACTAAAGATTGAGTATTAGAACCAACACTAAACTAAACACTTTTCAGTATTGGGTGCTTGAACTAATACTAAACTAAAGATTGAGTATTAGAACCAATACTAAACTAAACACTTTTCTATAAGTACTAGAACTAATACTAAACTAAAGACTTTTCTGTATTGAGTACTAGAAGTAATACTTAACTAAAGATTGAGTACTAGAACTAATACTAAACTAAACACTTTTTTGTATTGGGTGTTTGAACAAATACTAAACTAAAGATTGAGTAGTCGAACCAATACTAAACTAAACACTTTTATGTATTGGGTGCTGGAACTAATACTAAACTAAAGATTGATTATTAGAACCAATACTAAACTAAACACTTTTCTGTATTGGGTGTTTGAACTAATACTGAACTAAAGATTGAGCATTGGAACCAATACTAAACTAAACACTTTTCTGTATTGGGTACTAGAACAAATACTATACTAAAGATTGAGCATTGGAACCAATACTATACTGAACACTTTTCTTTAAGTACTAGAACTAATACTAAACTAAACACTTTTCTGTATTGGGTACTAGAACTAATGCTAAACTAAAGATTGAGTATTATAAGCAATACTAAACTAAAGTATTGAGTACTCGAAGTAATACTTAACTAAAGATTGAGTACTAGAACTAATACTAAACTAAACACTTTTTTGTATTGGGTGCTTGAACTAATACTAAACTAAAGATTGAGTATTAGAACCAATACTAAACTAAACACTTTTCTATAAGTACTAGAACTAATACTAGCACTAAATTTATTTGCTACGTTAGAACAGCACTAACATATATAATTATATATATATAATATAATAATTATGTATATACATTACATTGCATATACTTTACATATGCAATCGATATGCTGACCATGAACATTTAGTGAATTGAAATCGCATGTACTTTAAACAATGAAACTGCGTAATATTAGAGATCTGCACACTTATATGAATCAGAAATATTGCTGTTGTGAGCCATTTGATGTAGCTTAAGTTACATATATGGCATAGCTTCTCTTCAGTTGTTTATGTTTATGGAGAGAAACACAAGTTGAGAATCATCACTTGATGATTTAAAGAGTGTAAATTATGATGCTCTTCCTTAAGTATATAGTTGTGCCATTCTGACATAAAACACAGAACCGACATAGGTTCAATTATCCACAATATCAGTAAAGGAATGGGAATTCCATTTTTCAACTTGTATAACTTCTGAGATTGCTGGAGACTATATATAAGAGACTACTGGGACTCATGAGGCTCACAGAGACTAGTTGGGACTCATGAGACTCAGAGAGACTACTAGAGATTCATGAGATTCAAAGAGACTACTTGAGACTACTGGAGACTCAAAGAGACTACTTGAGATTACTAGAGACTCAAAGAGACTACTTGAAATTACTGGAGACTCACGAGACTCAAAGAGACAGGTTGGGACTCATGAGACTCAGAGAGACTAGTTGGGACTCATGAGACTCAAAGAGACTACTTGAGACTACTGGAGACTCAAAGAGACTACTTGAGAATACTGGAGACTCAAAGAGACTACTTGAGATTACTGGAGACTCACGAGACTCAAAGAGACTGGTTGGGACTCATGATACTCAGAGAGACTAGTTGGGACTCAAGAGACTCAGAAAGACTAATGAAGACGCATGAGACTCAGAGAGACTAATGGGTACTCATGAGACTCAGAGAGACTAACGGAGACTCAAGAGACCAATGGGGACTCATGAGACTCGGAGAGACTACTAGAGACTCATGAGACTCAAAGAGACTACTTGAGACTACTGGAGACTCAAAGAGACTACTTGAGATTACTGGAGACTCAAAGAGACTACTTGAGATTACTGGAGACTCACGAGACTCAAAGAGAATGGTTGGGACTCATGAGACTCAGAGAGACTAGTTGGGACTCATGAGACTCAGAAAGACTAATGGAGACGCATGAGACTCAGAGAGACTAATGTGTACTCATGAGACTCAGAGAGACTAACGGAGACTCAAGAGACCAATGGGAACTCATGAGACTCAGACAGACTACTGGAGACTCATGAGACTCAAGGAGAGTACTGGAGACTCAGACAAGCTAATGGGTACTCATGAGTCTTAAAGAGACTACTGGAGACTACTGGTGACTCAAGAGACCAATGGGGACTCAGAGACTCAGAAAGACGAATGGGGACTCACAAGATTGAAAGAGAGTCATGAGAGCTAAGAGACTGCTAGGGACTGATGAGACTAGTTTGATTAATTAATTAATTAAACCACAGAAATGTCATTATATTTGTTGCCTGATCACCAAGACACAGCAAGTAAAATGTGCATCATTTCTATATTTAGCATCTGTATTGATTGAATGTGGAAATGATGACATATTTGTCTATAGATGGTTTGGTAAATCCTGGCACATTCATAATCTCCTTAAATATGATATGAGTTACAGCATCATTGATGTGCATTGTTAATGTTGTAATTTTATTTTTTATTAGATTCCTGTGACATATCCATCTACTGCACCTGCAGTAGCTATTCCAGAATTAGATGTTAAAAGTGCTAAAATGTTTAGGTAAGTGCTTTAATAATATTGTAAATTGTTATAATTATTTATACTAAAGAATAGTGATGCACTGATAATCGGATTGGTAATGGATATCGGTCATTATCGGCCATTATGTTTAGTATCGATATCGGTTATTTCTGGCAGATGTAACCGATATTATAAAAAGTGCACCAATAGTGATATTTCTTGTGATCATGGCATCATTAATTGCCTATATGATACTCATAATTATTAAGAAAATGCTGATTTTCGTTGAAAGAATCAGAAACAAGAAGGTATAGATATAATGTCGGATTGGTATCGGTTATTGGTACATATCTAAAGTAATTATCAGTTTATTGGAATATCAGTAAAAAATCTTATCGGTGCATCAGTACTAAAGAATAAAGGTTAATATAATAATTATGATACAGTCAAACATCATCCTACCCTTTGGCCTTCAGACTGTCTGATTTGTCCCTAAAACTACTCCTGTTGCTGGATAGTGAAATTGTCTGAATTTATAATTACTGTTTTAATAAATTTTATTATGTTCTCATCATGAGGTACCATCCCAATGTTGTTTTGTGCGCTTTGTTTTGGTTTTGATACAGTGGTTGTACAAATACATTTATTATAAGTTAGCGGACAATGATTCACTAAGTTATTTAGCAGCAAAGTTTATTACAGTACACGTTGATAAGCTCTACGACCTTACTCAAGACTGAAAAGTTGTGTTTACTAATAAACGTTTGCTACTAAACAACTTGGTGAATTGTTGTCCAGTATCTTATAATAAATATATTTGTGTGTTTGCCTAACTGTCTGTCTATCTCTCCAACTATCTCTCTATCTATATTCCTATAAGTCTGTTCATTTCTGTTTGAATCCATTACCTTTGCATCACCCAGAAGAAGATATGCAATCACAAATTGTACGAATAATCTCAGATTTTCAACCTACAAAAAATCAAACAAAGATATCTTTGAAGTCCTGTTTATACAGTTTTGAAAAGGTAACCTTCTCTTTATCACTTCCCTTTAATTTTTGTCTCTGTATTTGTAATAGTTTACAAAAAAGCTGAATATCTCCTTTATATAGTGCCGTGTCTATCAGTCTTAAAGGCTGAGATCCAGTCCCAATCCACATCATCCCATTGGTGGCGGCATGAACGTGAAAATTGTACTTAAACAAGAAAAAAGAAGTCTTATAATAGAACTAAGGTTTGTGTCAATGGATATAGTACAGGAATTGTATACCACAAATGTGCAAGGACTATATCACATCTAACAACACTAACAAAGGTTCTATTACTGGTACATGTGACAGATCAGCAATATGGGGGTTTCACTAAAATTGGAAGAGTTACTTTAGATGTATTTAAATGACTGGGTATGTATATATGATAAAAAAATAAAGAGAGAAACACATGTCGAGAAAGAATGTGGACCATTATTATACAGGACAGTTGTGGGAAAAGAGGATTCCCCCACATCCTAGGTTTTTATATTGCAACATGCAACAACATCTCGACTGTCCCAGAAGCAACCTCAATGAAGCAACCAAAGTGCCTAAAATGTGATCCTGGTATTAGGGTAACTGCAATGCATTTTGGATGATTGATTGTAGCCCCTCCCACAACTTTGATATATAAGTATAATTATATAATTATATATAATATTATGCAGATTGATCTACTACATTACCTCCTCGATATGTATTACTACTATTGAGAAAATTACAAGAGTCGATAGCCACATTAAAGTTTTCTATGACATTAACATGTCCCTGTTTGGAACCTAAGGTAGGAAGAATGGGAGAAGAGAAATGATTAATACATGATCCTGGTATTTGGGTAACTGTAATGTTGCATTATGAATTAATGGGATAAAATATAATGAGTTGTAATTGATAACTAACAGTTAAGTGGATTAGAGTTCACAATTAATAGTTTGAGAACACTACAATTAGAAGGCTGAAACTATAGTAGTCTAACTCACATAACATTAATATACGTGGAACACTAATGTTGCATTAAAATGCATTAAAAATTGGATGTACATATACTCTACTACAGAACATTTTTGCTTCGGGAGCAGATAAAATTAGAAAAATATGGTAGTGAGGTATATATAATTTTTAATGTATTTTGATGTAACATGGACAATTTCCAGTAGTTCATTTTGGGTTGTCTACTATAAGATCCTGAGCTCTTTAATTGCTTACCTGGTTGTAGATTTAAACTAGTGATTGTTAATCCCTCATTATCATCAATCTTTCTCTTCTTAGCTGGTAGTGTGTACACACAATCAGATAAATAAATAATTACATACTGATATACAGTACCTGACATTAAGTTTACATACTATCACTGTAAGTCCATGGACTACAGTGCACTTTTTGAGTGAAGTACACTGTACTTATGTACTACACAGTATTACATGTTAGTACTATGCTATCTATCACATACATTGTATAAATGTAAAGGGAATTCACACATTACTATGATTACAATACAAGGTAGTACTATAGCACTACTTAGAAGTACAGTTGACGATCACTTTATTAAAGTGTAGGTCTCATGATAATATGTAAAGTGAATTAAGTCAGGTACTGTACTCCTGTGTGAAGTATTAAATAATACATCATTGTTCATCACAGCTTGCCAGCTGGACTACCTCTGCTACATATATATGCGATAGGGATTAATTAAGTGAAATGGACTAATTACCAGGACAAGGGAAAGCTGTAGTGCCCATTCACATTGTAGCTATAGGCAGTATCATTGTTAGTTAGGGTTGGATGTGGCTTTTATTTATAGAAGTGAACGCATCAACTTCTATTTACAGTTAGCAAATGGTTACATCAAAAAAGTACCCTCAAATGTATCCGAGAAGGACAGACACCCACTCAATCGTATATCACTGAAGCAAGAATGGAACCTGGCTCTCTATTGAAAGATCTTGAAATGAGCATATATATATATATATATATATATATATATATATATATATATATATATATATATATATATATATATATATATATATATGTATATATACATTACATAGATTACATACCAATTGGCTATTTGGAAACCAAGGGCTAAGCCTAAGGTTTAAAAATAGGGTGAGGTTGTGGTAAAAAAATAGTCATGTTCAATAATGAGCCGGATTTATGGTTAGTCAGGTAATTATATTGAGCAACCATGTCATCAAATTATATTTACAACTAGTCTCATCCCCAGCCATGGTCTTCAGGCTTTAAATTAGCTGTGGACCTACTTAGTTTCCAAATAGTGTGAAAACTTTGAAACACTCAGCCTTGAAATGAGGACAACTACTGTAATCTCAGGACAGTTTACTTTGTCCCTCTCTAAATAGCGCCCAGAATAGGGGGTTCCACTAAAGGCTGTTCACATTCACTATATTCCTCAAAATTATGATGTGATGACTTTATATGTACTATAATGTATGGTTTAATGTTAATACATAATTATACTGTAACTTAATAACGAAGTAATTGATTGATTTTTGACATGCATGAAAAAAAGAACGGGAAGGATAATTATATGAAAATGGTGCAGCTAAAAAGATTGTTGGTCATTCCAAACTAAAGTTATTAACATTTTTCTGAGGACAAGGCGAATGTGAATGAGCTTTAGTACTTTATGCTGCATGACATCCATGATTCATGTTAAAGCCCCCCCATTACTATGACTAGATTAATGTTAAACCTATCACTAGATTAATATTAAAGCCCCCCATTCCTATGACTATCTAGTCATAGGAATGGGGGGCTTTAATATTAATCTAGTGATATTAATCTAATGTTAAACCTATCAATAGATTAATATTAAAGCCCCCCATTCCTATGACTAGACTAATGTTAAACCTATGACTAGATTAATATTAAAGCCCCCATTCCTATGACTAGACTAATGTTAAACCTATCACTAGATTAATATTAAAACCCCCCATTCCTATTACTAGACTAATGTTAAACCTATCACTAGATTAATATTAAAACCCCCCATTCCTATGACTAGACTAATGTTAAACCTATGACTAGATTAATATTAAAGCCCCCATTCCTATGACTAGACTAATGTTAAACCTATCACTAGATTAATATTAAAACCCCCCATTCCTATTACTAGACTAATGTTAAACCTATCACTAGATTAATATTAAAACCCCCCATTCCTATTACTAGACTAATGTTAAACCTATGACTAGATTAATATTAAAACCCCCCATTTCTATGACTAGACTAATGTTAAACCTATCACTAGATTAATATTAAAGCCCCCATTCCTATGACTAGACTAATGTTAAACCTATCACTAGATTAATATTAAAACCCCCCATTCCTATTACTAGACTAATGTTAAACCTATCACTAGATTAATATTAAAGCCCCCCATTCCTATGACTAGACTAATGTTAAACCTATGACTAGATTAATATTAAAGCCCCCATTCCTATGACTAGACTAATGTTAAACCTATCACTAGATTAATATTAAAACCCCCCATTCCTATTACTAGACTAATGTTAAACCTATCACTAGATTAATATTAAAACCCCCCATTCCTATTACTAGACTAATGTTAAACCTATGACTAGATTAATATTAAAACCCCCCATTTCTATGACTAGACTAATGTTAAACCTATCACTAGATTAATATTAAAGCCCCCATTCCTATGACTAGACTAATGTTAAACCTATCACTAGATTAATATTAAAACCCCCCATTCCTATTACTAGACTAATGTTAAACCTATCACTAGATTAATATTAAAACCCCCCATTCCTATGACTAGACTAATGTTAAACCTATGACTAGATTAATATTAAAACCCCCCATTCCTATGACTAGACTAATGTTAAACCTATCACTAGATTAATATTAAAACCCCCCATTCCTATTACTAGATTAATGTTAAACCTATGACTAGATTAATATTAAAACCCCCCATTCCTAGGACTAGACTAATGTTAAACCTACGACTAGATTAATATTAAAATCCCCCATTCCTCTGACTAGACTAATGTTAAACCTATCACTAGATTAATATTAAAACCCCCCATTCCTATGACTAGACTAATGTTAAACCTATCACTAGATTAATGTTAAAGCCCCCTCCCCCCGGTAGAATCACTAAGAGTGGTTTGACAAAGGCAGTAATCTCCAACAAGTAACTGACCACTTGGTTTTAGCCATTGCTATAGAAATGTAATACAATGCCTGTCATTTTAACCTGGGCAACTGCATCGTTATCACCAAAGCGACATGTAGTTGGCAGTTAAGTGTGTTGGTGAGTTTGAATGATTGTAAACTAGATATTTGATATAGACAATGATATCAGATTGGATCTGCATTTTCAATTATGGAATATAGGTTGTATAACACAATGCTGTAATCTGTATAAGTATATGCATGTGCAACTCTAAAAATGTTTTGGGACGGACACATCTAGAAGGATGACTAAATGATGAATAGGAATAAGGATAGATGGATAGATGGATGGATAGATAGACAGATGATGATTTAGGGTTGAGTGATTTTATGTATTTAACTTACGATTAGAATGGGAGGAACAACAGAACTTTGGTTAGTTTAGAGTTGAGTGATTTTATAACTTGTAATAAGTACTTGATGTGATAATTGTGAATATTATGTATCCTTAATTAATTGAAGTGTTAATAACTTCAAAACTTTAAACAGGACAAAGTTAAATGTAAAACTATTGTTCTTCACATAACAGACAAGATGGAGAGTGTGTAAGAAAGCTGTAAAATGGGAATAATAATTATTTAGTTTGCAGTATTGCAAGTAAAGTAGAAATACAATTATTAATTGCAATAATTATGGATGTATAATTGAATGATGGCCCAACCTTAGATGGGTTTTTAAGTATATTCTTGTAATGTTTAGATTCTTTCTTGAAAGTCAAAGAATTAAGCATAAATCCAAAATCATCCCTTGTTATTTGGGATTTCTAAATTGTTATAGCATGATTAATATTTGTTTTGTAGATGCTGTAAAAGCTGAGTGATCAAGATGCTATGATGAGAGCGAAAGAGAAAATGCAACATTCTTTAGATGAACAGACAGCCATACATCAAACTGAGGTGGAAGAGGTGTGGGTTTGGTTTATTAATCATGTATTAATATAGGAAGGAGTATGCAATCATCACAAATGAGTGGTGAAAATGAAGGTATAATCCATGTGTACGTAACCATGGTAATGCATATCTCCACTCTTGATGAGCAATTTTAAGAAGCCAGTTAAATGTGGAATGCAATACTTGCTCTTCAAGGATGAAATATTAAGTTAACCATTGAAGGTGCCTGAATTTATATATTTGAAATACATAAATATAATTATTAATTTTACATTGTCAGACATATGCACACATGTATATGTATATTAGGAAATATTGATTAAAAGTAAGTTTGAACTGTGAAAGGTCATTAATAAGAAGGATCTGCTGAACACTTAATTTGTTTTGAACATGTAATTATATACATGTACTACTGAAGAACACCTTCGGGTCAAAACATTCAGTTTTTATTATAAAAAGTCTACCATGTTAATAAGGCTCAATAGTCATCTCCACTGAATGTACTTATTTGGCTTTCATTTATTGTTTTCTATCTTTATAGCAACAAGAGAAAGAGCGAATGAGAAAATTAAACAGTGGGAGGAGTTTAAAGTTATAACTAAATGTATACATGTAGACAGTACTACACACCTAGATAGATATGACGGAACGTGTATAGCAGTTGTGAGAATCAACTAGTGAACTAGCTTAGTAGAGAGAGACAGACACATACATGTAGCTGACCTAAGTATTAAAAAGTGTTTTAAATGTGCTTAACAACACTTACTAAAGTATTTAAGTACGAACATGAGTTCTGTAATTGATAAATGACTTCAAAGCACCATAAAGCAGCTGAAAGATTCTTCTTAGAGCACATAGTGCTTGTCCCATGCATGTTGCCTGTAATGAGTCCCACATACTAATAAATGTATAGATTAGAGCATAATCAGTCACCTATTTGTATCTGTCGTTTTGGTTAGTTTACTAGTATTAATTTTCATACTCTCAGAGTAAAACATATTCCAGAAGAGATTACTTACCAATTGGGGAAGTAGGAGGAGGGGGTGGATATCGACCACCAAGAAGACAATGTAAGAAAATATTATTTTGGCAAATGAACTTGTATTGCTATGTGTGAGTGTAGATATGTATGTGCATGTGTGTAAGTGTGTGTGTATCATAACATGTATGCATGTAGATGTAATATTCATAACGTTTCAGTGGGTTATATGTACATACAGGGTATGTACATATTAGTGTTTTTTCAGTTCTATCGGTACTAAAACTAAAAGCCACTTTGAGTAGCCCTTTGAATTTTAGTTCTTGGAACTAATCTATAACTAAAAATTATTTGAAACTTAGACCCAGAACTAAATCATAACTAAAACCATTGTTGGATTGCGAACTAGAACTAGAACAGAACTAAAATGAAAAATATTAATTCAAAACGTAGAGCTAACAATTATACAACAGATATCGCAATACACCACATTTTTCAATTCACTGATCGTTACTTAACAAGAAGTACATTAATATGTACATGTGTAATAGTAGTAGTTGGATCATTCATTCAAAAGTTTAATTTCATTCATTACTTAATGAGTTATCAAAAACTAATCAAAAACCAGGAACAAAATCAAAATGAATAACATTTAAAAAATTTATAACGGGAACTGAATCAGAATCAAAACTTTTCTCAAGTTTGGAACCAGAACTAAAACAGCGTTTTCGAGTTGTTACTAAAACTATAAGAAAATCAACAAGATTTTGAACTATAACTAAAATCATAACTAAAACAATATTTAAATACTAAAACAACACTAGTACATATAACACACTGAAATGTTATGCACCCATACATACATACACACATACATACAAATACATACATACACATACGTACACACGTACATGCATACACACATACATACACACACACATGCACACACACACATACATACATTTGATCATCATTGTGATGATGAAGGATGAACATGAATTCAAGCATTTTAATGTTATACGAGGGTAGGGGCTCAAAAGAGATTAAAGGTTGATATTAAATAATGCACAAGTGCTTTATCTAATTGAGACCTTATTGGCCTGCCCAAGTGCCACAATAACATTTAGTGCATATCACATGACATTTCTTAACTACAGTGTCACTGTACATTAAGCACTTGTTAAATGTGCACTATGTTGTTTAAAACACAATCAGGTGGAAGACTCAATGTCATGTGATACATGTATGCATGAAACTAGTACAATGTATTTACTTATGTGTGTAGTTGTGTATATCATTCTCTACAGTAGGTGGTAGTGGTGGATGAGGTTAATTACCCACATGCACTCATTGTGTGTGGGTATGACCCTGTATATAAATTACTACATGTTGACTTGTTCAGAATACAGATTTCATCAACTTTGTTTATTCAGGAAGTTCATTCTATTATTCAGATATTTGGTACATACAATATAATTATAAATAATTATAAATAATTTTCAGTACTGTTGTAACAATGATGGCTTGCCTGTAAACCATATTTTTGGTGGGTACTGCCTGATGTATGGACAATGGTCAATGTTTATTATGTTAATTGGTGTTTTTTTTTTAAAGACAGTAAATTTGATAATGTGAGTTCTATTTGCAGTAGAACAACTGCTTTAGAGCTACATGCATCAGGAAAAAGAAAGACCTTTTGATATTAATTAATAAATTTTAACAATAATTATATAATTAGTGAAATCTCTGCTTAATTAGAACATTCCTGCACGCGCAGTTTAACCGTGCACGCTACTGTCAAGACTTGTCGATAACTATTGTATTAGAAGAACTCAAGAACCCTGTGTAGGTCATTCTTTCCGGAACATTCTACTTTTTGTTCCTTGTTAACTTTACTCATATATATATAAAAAAGGAGTCACACCTATATATCTGAAATCCGGCCTGACTGCCTACATAACAATTTCATACACTACCATTGTCACAATGACTTCTTGTGTTTCAGACTTTACACAATAATATAATTTATAATATTAAATATATTATACAAAAAGGGTCTTCTTTTAAGAAAAAAGAAGGTGTTTAATTTCGACACTAATCGAATGCAATAGAATAATAGTGTAAAAATAGTGTAGAATAGAATTGTAATACACAAGATAAAATAGTTGTGTATATTATTATGAAATAATTATTACATTATTAATACACAAGAAACATTTATAGTGGTGTACACTATTATGAAAATTATTACATTATTACACATTAAGAAAAATAGTATATTGTGAAATATTACATTAACAATAAAAATAGAGGGAATAAAATGTACAAAAACAGCAATAAACTTACAAGAAATTAAAGAAAAATTAAAGCCTTCTGCACTGGAGTAATGGATGAGGTAGACTGGAACTGGAGACTGGATAAGTGGAAATACATATATCTATAATTATAATATTATATATAATTATACTTTGTCAAAACTGAGCCAACAACGGTTAAATAATTTTGATATGGGAAAGCTTCGTGATCCAATTATAATATCTGTGTACAAGTTAGTTAGATATAGAGATTATGTGCATGACGATATTATACAAACTTTTAATGAATTCGTTTCACATCCTTATTGTATATAAAAATATATATATATAATTATAATAATTATTATATATATAATATATATAATATATATATATTTATATATATACCACTATTCTTTTGTGTATTAATAACACTATTCTATTCTACACTATTTTTATACTATTATTCTATGGCAGGGCAGGGGATTAGTGTCAAAATTAAACATCTTTTTTTCTTAGAAGAAGACTTTTTTTTTGAATATAATATTATAAAATGCTTTTATAATTATTGTGTAAAGTCTGAAACACGAGAAGAAGTCATTGTGACAATAGTAGTGTTTATGTATTTAACTAAACAAAAATTATTTTGGAGTCAGTCAGTCAGTCAATTTCAGATATATAGGTGTGACTGCTTTTACATATAGTGCTACAATAATGATTAAAGTTAACAAGTAACAAAAAGTAGAATGTTCTGGAAAGAATGACCTACATTAGGGTTCTTCTTAGTCAATTTGACAGGAGCGTGCACCGTTAAACTGCACGTGCAGGAATGTTCTAATTAATGTTTTTTCAGCCAATCAGAGATTTCACTGCTCACAATTATTAAAATAATTTAATAGGTCTTTCTTTTCTTGATGCATGTAGCTCTAAAGCAGTTGTTCTACTGCAAATAGAACTCACATTATCAAATTTACTGTCTTACAATAAATCTGTTCATGTGTTTCATTCATACGTACATGTAGCAACATTTTTTCATCAACCCGTGACAGATCTGGGCATCTGATAAAAACTATGAGTTTGTATTGATGAATTTGGAATAATTATTTGCTAACTTGTTACAACAGTCATATCATTATTGTAGCTAATAACACTATATATAGAAGAAATCATACTTATAATATATCTGTAGTTATATTAGTCATGAGATGACATATATATATATAATATATTTTAAATCCAACAGAATTGGCACACTGCAGTGAGTACATGTGCTAAATAATGACATGTCTCTCAGTCATAATATATAGCGATACAATACTCCATCCAACATAAAAAAGTGTATATATAATACTTGTAATTAATTATAATTATAAATAATAGTATAATAATAATTATTGTTATTATACACAGTAATGATGTGAAAAGAATTCATCTGTTCACCATCACATGATCTCTATATCTAAGCAGGAACCCATAAGAAACTTAACTTGAACACAGAGAGCTGGATTATGAAACTTTCCTTGATCTTTATATAATTGTTGTTGAATCAGTTTTGACAAATTATATATATATATATACATAATTATATATAACATATATCTCCACTATCAATTACATATTGTTCTTCCATGGCTATATATCAAGCTCACCTTTATCAATTACACCGTCCTTCTAACTAATACTAACATTGACTCGAAACATGCAAAATATATTTCTATACTGATGATAGACCTGGATTGTAAAGCCTTCCCATGCATACTGTAGCAGACACACTTCAACATTTTCAAATTTGTGGACTCAGTTTAGTGTATCTCCATTTGCAATCATCAACAGCTCAGTTACACCAGTTTAATAGCTTCAGTCTTCTGTTGTTGTTCGTCGTCCAACCATTCAACTGACTTCTTGACATTGACTTGAGCCATGCAAAATACATCTCTCTGTGTGTCTATACTAAGTACTGAATGGCCAAAACTACTATATAGCTCTCAGTTTAAATATTAAATGGTCACAGTCAGTTCTGTGTAGTCTTCAAAACGATATCCTATCTCTAGCAAAACAGCTTCGCGGTCATTGAAAGTATCTTACTATGTGACCCACATGCAGTAAAACTGTTATTACCAAACTAAAAGTGACACCAGCCTCAAAATACATCACAAGATTCGCTGTGAGACGATACATTTGATGCTACAAGTTCTATTTGCAGTAGAAAAACAGCTTTAGAGTTATCAGGAAGAAAAGAAAAAAAGCACAGAAAGAAACAAAAGGCGGGAATGAACAATGGAAATATTTGAGTAAAGTTGATTGGCTAAAACGATTAAAACGAAAGGCGGGAAAATATAGTATAAAAAGGGGTGCATCTCAAGCATGCGACATTAGTAGCTCAAGGAGCCGAAGAGGAAAAGATCGAGAAAAAGTGGATCAAGACTGCGCAAGACCAAGAAGAAGAGTATGGATGGATCAAGACTGCAAGCCCAAGAAGTGGATAGATGGATCAAGATTAAAGAAAGCAAGAAGCAATCAGTATACCGATGCCCAGGTTGGGGACACTGAAGGTCTCCTAAAGTCACTAAAGTGGATAGAAGGATCAAGATTAAAGAAAGCAAGACCCAAGAAACAATCACTATAGAGATCCCCAGGTTGGGGATACCGAAGGTCTCCTCAAATCACTAAAAGTGGATTAATCGATCATGATTAAAGAAAGCGAGACCCAAGAAGCAATCACCATACAGATGCCAAGGTTAGGGATGCCGAAGGTTTCTTCAAGTCACTAAAGTGGATAGATGGATCAAGATTAAGAAAGCAAGATCATAATTAAAGAAAGCAAGACACAGAAACAATCACTATACCGATGCCCAGGTTGAGGATGTTGAAAGTCTCTTCAAGTCACCTAATTATGTCTAGATGAAAGAAAGCAAGACCCTAGAAGCAATCATTATACCGATGCCCAGGTTGGGGACACCGAAGGTCTCTTCAAGTCACTAAAGTGCATAGATGGGTCAAGATTAAAGAAAGCAAGACCCAAGAAACAATCACTATACCGATGCCCAGGTTGAGGATGTTGAAAGTCTCTTCAAGTCACCTAATTATGTCTAGATGAAAGAAAGCAAGACCCTAGAAGCAATCATTATACCGATGCCCAGGTTGGGGACACCAAAGGTCTCTTCAAGTCACTAAAGTGCATAGATGGGTCAAGATTAAAGAAAGCAAGACCCAAGAAACAATCATTATACCGATGACGAGGTTGGGGATGCTGAAAGTCTCTTCAAGTCACTAATATGGTCTAGATGAAAGAAAGCATGAACCTAGAAGCAAACACTATACAGATGCCTAAAGTGGATACATGGATCAAGGTTAAAGAAAGCAAGAGCCTAGAAGCAATTACTATACTGATGCCCAGGTTGGGGAGACCGAAGGTCTCTTCAATTCACTGAAGCAATCACTATACTGATGCCCAGGTTGGGGACACCGAAGGTCTCTTCAAGTCACTAAAGTGGATAGATGGATCAAGATTAAAAAACGCAAAACCCAAGAAGGAATCACTATACCAATGCCCAGGTCGAGGAGTCTGAAGGCCTCTTTAAGTCACTAAAGTGGAAAGATGGATGAAGATTAAAGAAAGCAAGAACCTAGAAGCAATCACTATACCGATGCCCAGGTTGGGAATGCTGGAAACGATCACTATACCGATGCCCAGGTTGGGGATGCTGAAAGTCTGTACAAGTCTCTATTTTAGTCTAGAGGAAAGAAAGCAAGACCCTAGAAGCTAACATTATACAGATGCCCAGTTTTTGGAGGCCGAAGGTCTCTTGAAGTCACTAAAGTGGATAGATGGATCAAGATTAAAGAAAGCAAGACCCAAGAAGCAATCACTTTACAGATGCCCAGATTGGGGATGCTGTACATCTCTTCAAATCACTATAGTGGATAGACAGATCAAGACTAAAGAAAGCAAGACCCAAGAAGATATCACTATACAGATGCCCAAGTTGGGGATGCCGAAGGTCTCTTCAAGTCACAAAAATGATCTAGATGAAAGAAAGCAAGATCATAATTAAAAAAAGCAAGACCCAAGAAGCAATCACCATATAGACGCCCAGATTGGTGATGCCGAAGGTCTCTTCAATTCACTAAAATGTTCAAGAATAAATACTATACAGAGGCCCAGTTTGTGGATGCCGAAGTTCTCTTCAAGTCAATAAAGTGGATAGATAGATCAAGATTAAAGAAAGCCTGACCCAAGAAGCAATCACTATACCGATGCCCAATTTTGTGATGCCGAAGTCTCTTCAATTCACTAAAATGTTCAAGAATAAAGACTATACAGAGGCCCAGTTTGTGGATGCCGAAGTTCTCTTCAAGTCACTGAAGTTGATAGTTGGATCATAATTAAACAAAGCAAGACCCAATAAGCAATTACATTACACACCGAAGGTCTCTTCAATTCACTAAAATGTTCAAGAATAAAGACTATACAGATGCCCAGGTTGGGGACACCGAAGGTCTCTTCAAGTCACTAAAATGTTCAAGAATAAAAACTATACAGATGCCCAGGTTGGGGACACCGAAGATCTCTTCAATTCACTAAAATGTTCAAGAATAAAGACTATACAGATGCCCAGGTTGGGGATGCTGAAGGTCTCTTCAAGTCACTAAAATGGATAGATGGATCAAGATTAAACAAAGCAAGACCCAAGAAGCAATTACAATACACACCGAAGGTCTCTTCAATTCACTAAAATATTTAAGAATAAAGACTATACAGATGCCCAGGTTGGCGACACCGAAGGTCTCTTCCAGTCACTAAAATGATCTAGATGAAAGAAAGCAAGATCATAATTAAAGAAAGCAAAACTGAAGTAGCAATCACGATGTAGATGCCCAGGTTGGCGATGCCGAAGTTCTCTTCAAGTCTATAAAGTGGATAGATAGATCAAGATTAAAGAAAGCCTGACCCAAGAAGCAATCACTATACTGATGCCCAATTTTGTGATGCCGAAGTCTCTTCAAGTCACTGAAGTTGATAGTTGGATCATAATTAAAGAAAGCAAGACCCATTAAGCAATTACATTACACACCGAAAGTCTCTTCAATTCACTAAAATGTTCAAGAATAAAGACTATACAGATGCCCAGGTTGGGGACACCGAATGTCTCTTCAAGTCACTAAAATGTTCAAGAATAAAAACTATACACATGCCCAGATTGGGGACACCGAAGATCTCTTCAATTCACTAAAATGTTCAAGAATAAAGACTATACAGATGCCCAGGTTGGGGATGCTGAAGGTCTCTTCAAGTCACTAAAATGGATAGATGGATCAAGATTAAACAAAGCAAGACCCAAGAAGCAATTACAATACACACCGAAGGTCTCTTCAATTCACTAAAATGTTTAAGAATAAAGACTATACAGATGCCCAGGTTGGGGACACAAGTTGATAGATGGATCAAGATTAAAGAAAGCAAGAGCCTAGAAGAAATCACTATACAGATGCCCAGGTTGGGGACACCGAATGTCTCTTCAATTCATTAAAATGTTAAAGAATAAAGACTATACAGATGCCCAGGTTGGCGACACCGAAGGACTCTTCAAGTCACTAAAATGATCTAGATGAAAGAAAGCAAGATCATAATTAAAGAAGGCAAGACCGAAGTAGCAATCACGATGTAGATGCCCAGTTGGGGATGCCGAAGGTCTCTTCAAGTCACTAAAGTGGATAGATGGATCAAGATTAAAGAAAGCAAGACCCAAGAAGATATCACTATACAGATGCCTAGGTTGAAGATGCCGAAGGACTCTTCAAATCACTATAGTGGATAGATGGATCAAAAGAAAGCAAGACCCAAGATACCATCACTATACAGACGTCCAGATTGGTGATGCCGAAGGTCTCTTCAATTCACTAAAATGTTCAAGAATAAAGACTATACAGATGCCCAGGTTTGGGACACCGAAGGTCACTTCAAGTCACTAAAGTGGATAGATGGATCAAGATTAAAGAAAGCAAGAGCCTAGAAGCAATTACTATACTGATGCCAAGGTTGGGGACACCGAAGTTCTCTTCAAATCACTGAAGTTGATAGTTGGATCATAATTAAAGAAAGCAAGACCCAATAAGCAATCACCATACAGATTCCCAGGTAGGGGATGCCGAAGGTCTCTTCAAATCACTATAGTGGATAGATGGATCAAGATTAAAGAAAGCAAGACCCAGGAAGCAATCACTATATAGATGCCCAGGTTGGAGATGCCGAAGGTCTCTTCAATTCACTAAAATGTTCAAGAATAAAGACTATACAGATGCCCAGGTTGGGGAAACCGAAGGTCTCTTCAAGTCACTATAGGGGATAGATGGATGAAGATGAATGAAAGCAAGACCCAAGAAACAATCACTATACCGATGCCCAGGTTGGGGATGCTGAAAGTCTGTTCAAGTCTCTAATTTAGTCTAGAGGTAAGAAAGCAAGACCCTAGAAGCAAACACTATACAGATGCCCAGTGTTTGGAGGCCGAAGGTCTCTTGAAGTCACTAAAGTGGATAGATGGATCAAGATTAAAGAAATGAAGACCCAAGAAGCAATCACCATATAGATGCCCAGGTTGGTGATGCCGAAGGTCTCTTCAAGTCACTAAAATGATCTAGATGAAAGCAAGCAAGATCATAATTAAACAAAGCAAAACCGAAGAATCAATTACCATATAGACGCCCAGATTGGTGATACCAAAGGTCTCTTCAATTCTCTAAAATGTTCAAGAATAAAGACTATACAGAGGCCCAGTTTGTGGATGCCGAAGTCCTCTTCAAGTCAATAAAGTGGATAGATAGATCAAGATTAAAGAAAGCACGACCCAAGAAGCAATCACTATACCGATGCCCAATTTTGTGATGCCGAAGTCTCTTCAAGTCACTGAAGTTGATAGTTGGATCATAATTAAAGAAAGCAAGACCCAATAAGCAATTACAATACACACCAAAGGTCTCTTCAATTCACTAAAATGTTCTAGATGAAAGAAAGCAAAACCGAAGTAGCAATCACGATGTAGATGCCCAGGTTGGCGATGCCGAAGTTCTCTTCAATTCACTAAAATGTTCAAGAATAAAGACTATACAGATGCCCAGGTTGGGGACACAAGTTGATAGATGGATCAAGATTAAAGAAAGCAAGAGCCTAGAAGCAATCACTATACAGATGCCCAGGTTGGGGACACCGAATGTCTCTTCAATTCATTAAAATGTTCAAGAATAAAGACTATACAGATGCCCAGGTTGGGGACACAAGTTGATAGATGGATCAAGATTAAAGAAAGCAAGAGCCTACAACCAATCACTATACAGATGCCCAGGTTGGGGACACCGAATGTCTCTTCAATTCATTAAAATGTTCAAGAATAAAGACTATACAGATGCCCAGGTTGGCGACACCGAAGGTCTTTTCAAGTCACTAAAATGATCTAGATGAAAGAAAGCAAGATCATAATTAAAGAAAGCAAGACCGAAGTAGCAATCACGATGTAGATGGCCAGGTTGGGAATGCCGAAAGTCTCTTCAAGTCACTAAAGTGGATAGATGGATCAAGATTAAAGAAAGCAAGAGCCTAGAAACAATTACTATACTGATGCCAACGTTGGGGATGCTGAAGGTCTCTTCAAGTCACTAATATGGTCTAGATGAAAGAAAGCAAGACCCTAGAAGCAAACGCTATACAGATGCCCAGTTTGTGGATGCCGAAGGTCTCTTCAAGTCACTAAAGTGGATAGATGGATGAAGATTAAAGAAAGCAAGACCCATCAAGCAATCACCATACAGATGTCCAGGTTTGGGATGCTGAAGGTCTCTTCAAGTCACTAAAGTGGATAGATGGATGAAAATGAATGAAAGCAAGACCCAAGAAGTAATCTCCATACATAATTAAAGAAAGCAAGACCAAGAAACAATCACTATACCGATGCCCAGGTTGGGGATGCTGAAAGTCTCTTCAAGTCACTAATTTGGTCTAGATGAAAGAAAGGAAGACCCTAGAAGAAAACACTATACAGATGCCCAGTTTGTTGAGCCCGAAGGTCTTTTGAAGTCACTAAAGTGAATAGATGGATCAAGATTAAAGAAAGCAACACCTAAGAAGCAATCACTATACAGATGCCCAGGTTGGGGATGCTGAAGGTCTCTTCAAGTCACTAAAATGATCTAGATGAAAGAAAGCAAGATCATAATTAAAGAAAGCAAGACCCAGAAACAATCACTATACCGAAGCCCAGGTTGGGGATGCTGAAAGTCTCTTCAAGTCACTAAGATGGATAGATGGATCAAGATTAAAAAACGCAAAACCCAAGAAGGAATCACTATACCAATGCCCAGGTCGAGGAGTCTGAAGGCCTCTTTAAGTCACTAAAGTGGAAAGATGGATCAAGATTAAAGAAAGCAAGAACCTAGAAGCAATCACTATACCGATGCCCAGGTTGGGGATGCTGAAGTTCTCCAAGTCACTAAAATTGATGGATGGATCCAGATTAAAAAACGCAAGACCCAAGAAGGAATCACTATAGCAATGCCCAGGTTGAGGATGCTGAAGGTCTCTTCAAGTCACTAAAGTGGATAGATAGATCAAGATTAAAGAAAGGAAGACCCAAGAATCAATCACTATATAGACGCCCAGATTGGTGATGCCAAAGGTCTCTTCAATTCACTAAAATGTTCAAGAATAAAGACTATACAGATGCCCAGGTTGGGGACACCGAAGGTCTCTTCAAGTCACTATAGGGGATAGATGGATGAAGATGAATGAAAGCAAGACCCAAGAAACAATCACTATACCGATGCCCAGGTTGGGGATGCTGAAAGTCTGTTCAAGTCTCTAATTTAGTCTAGAGGTAAGAAAGCAAGACCCTAGAAGCAAACACTATACAGATGCCCAGTGTTTGGAGGCCGAAGGTCTCTTGAAGTCACTAAAGTGGATAGATGGATCAAGATTAAAGAAATGAAGACCCAAGAAGCAATCACCATATAGATGCCCAGGTTGGTGATGCCGAAGGTCTCTTCAAGTCACTAAAATGATCTAGATGAAAGCAAGCAAGATCATAATTAAACAAAGCAAAACCGAAGAAGCAATTACCATATAGACGCCCAGATTGGTGATGCCAAAGGTCTCTTCAATTCTCTAAAATGTTCAAGAATAAAGACTATACAGAGGCCCAGTTTGTGGATGCCGAAGTTCTCTTCAAGTCAATAAAGTGGATAGATAGATCAAGATTAAAGAAAGCATGACCCAAGAAGCAATCACTATACCGATGCCCAATTTTGTGATGCCGAAGTCTCTTCAAGTCACTGAAGTTGATAGTTGGATCATAATTAAAGAAAGCAAGACCCAATAAGCAATTACAATACACACCAAAGGTCTCTTCAAGTCACTAAAATGATCTAGATGAAAGAAAGCAAGATCATAATTAAAGAAAGCAAAACCGAAGTAGCAATCACGATGTAGATGCCCAGGTTGGCGATGCCGAAGTTCTCTTCAATTCACTAAAATGTTCAAGAATAAAGACTATACAGATGCCCAGGTTGGGGACACAAGTTGATAGATGGATCAAGATTAAAGAAAGCAAGAGTAATCACTATACAGATGCCCAGGTTGGGGACACCGAATGTCTCTTCAATTCATTAAAATGTTCAAGAATAAAGACTATACAGATGCCCAGGTTGGGGACACCGAATGTCTCTTCAATTCATTAAAATGTTCAAGAATAAAGACTATACAGATGCCCAGGTTGGCGACACCGAAGGTCTCTTCAAGTCACTAAAATGATCTAGATGAAAGAAAGCAAGATCATAATTAAAGAAAGCAAGACCGAAGTAGCAATCACGATGTAGATACCCAGGTTGGGGATGCCGAAGGTCTCTTCAAGTCACTAAAGTGGATAGATGGATCAAGATTAAAGAAAGCAAGACCCAAGAAGATATCACTATACAGATGCCCAGGTTGAAGATGCCGAAGGTCTCTTCAAATCACTATAGTGGATAGATGGATCAAGAGAAAGCAAGACCCAAGATGCCTTCACTATACAGACGCCCAGATTGGCGATGCCAAAGGTCTCTTCAATTCACTAAAATGTTGAAGAATAAAGACTATACAGATGCCCAGGTTTGGGACACCGAAGGTCACTTCAAGTCACTAAAGTGGATAGATGGATCAAGATTAAAGAAAGCAAGAGCCTAGAAGCAATTACTATACTGATGCCCAGGTTGGGGACACCGAAGGTCTCTTCAAATCACTGAAGTTGATAGTTGGATCATAATTAAAGAAAGCAAGACCCAATAAGCAATCACCATACAGATTCCCAGGTAGGGGATGCCGAAGATCTCTTCAAGTCACTAAAGTGGATAGACTGATCAAGATGAATGAAAGCAAGACCCAAGAAGCAATCTCCATACAGATGCCCAAGTTGGGGATGCCGAAGGTCCATAATTAAAGAAAGCAAGACCCAGAAACAATCACTATACCGATGCCCAGGTTGGGGATGCTGAAAGTCTCTTCAAGTCACTAATTTGGTCTAGATGAAGGAAAGCAAGACCCAAGAAGCAATCATTATACAGATGCCCAGGTTGTGGATGCTGAAGGTCTCTTCAAGTCACTAAAATGATCTAGATGAAAGACTATACAAATGCCCAGGTTGGGGACACCGAAGGTCTCTTCAAGTCACTAAAGTGGATAGATGGATCAAGATTAAAGAAAGCAAGAGCCTAGAAGCAATTACTATACTGATGCCCAGGTTGGGGACACCGAAGGTCTCTTCAAATCACTGAAGTTGATAGTTGGATCATAATTAAAGAAAGCAAGACCCAAGAAGCAATAACCATATAGATGCCTAGGTTGGAGATGCCGAAGGTCTCTTCAAATCAATAAAGTGGATAGATAGATCAAGATTAAAGAAAGGAAGACCCAAGAATCAATCACTATATAGACGCCTAGATTGGTGATGCCGAAGGTCTCTTCAATTCACTAAAATGTTCAAGAATAAAGACTATACAGACGCCCAGGTTGGGGACACCGAAGGTCTCTTCAAGTCACTATAGGGGATAGATGCATCAATATTAAAGAAAGCAACACCCAAGAAGCAATAACTATACCGATGCCCAGTTTGGTGATGCCGAAGGTCTTCAAGTCACTAAAGTGGATAGATGGATCAAGATTAAACAAAGCAAGACCCAAGAAGCAATTACAATACACACCGAAGGTCTCTTCAATTCACTAAAATGATCTAGATGAAAGAAATCAAGATCATAATTAAAGAAAGCAAGACCCAAGAAGCAATCACCATATAGATGCCCATGTTGGAGATGCCGAAGGTCTCTTCAAGTCACTAAAGTGGATAGATGGATAAAGATTAAAGAAAGCAAGACCTTAGAAGCAAACGCTATACAGATGCCCAGTTTGTGGATGCCGAAGGTCTCTTCAAGTCACTAAAGTGGATAGATGGATGAAGATTAAAGAAAGCAAGAGCCTAGAAGCAATCACTATAGAGATGCCCAGGTTGGGGATGCTGAAGGTCTCTTCAAGTCACTAATATGCTCTAGATGAAAGAAAGCAAGACCCTAGAAGCAAACGCTATACAGATGCCCAGTTTGTGGATGCCGAAGGTCTCTTCAAGTCACTAAAGTGGATAGATGGATGAAGATTAAGGAAAGTAAGAGCCTAGAAGCAATCACTATACTGATGCCCAGGTTGGGGATGCCGAAGGTCTCTTCAAGTAAGTAAAGTAGATAGATAGATCAAGATTAAAGAAAGGAAGCCCCAAGAATCGATCACTATACAGATGCCCAGTTTGTGGAGGCCACTATACAGATGCCCAGTTTGTGCACACCGAAGGTCTCTTCAATTCACTAAAATGATCTAGATGAAAGAAATCAAGATCATAATTAAAGAAAGGAAGTCCCAAAAAGCAATCACCATACAGATTCCCAGGTAGGGGATGCCGAAGGTCTCTTCAAGTCACTAAAGTGGATAGATTTATCAAGATGAAAGAAAGGAAGACCAAAGAAGATATCACTATACAGATGCCCAGGTTGGGGATGCTGAAGGTCTCTTCAAATAACTATAGTGGATAGATGGATGAAGGTGAATGAAAGCATGACCCAAAAAGCAATCACCATACAGATGCCCAGGTTGGGGATGCCGAAGGTCCATAATTAAAGAAAGCAAGACCCAGAAGCAATCACTATACCGATGCCCAGTTTGGGGATGCTGAAAGTCTCTTCAAGTCACTAATATGGTCTAAATGAAATAAAGCAAGACCCTAGAAGTAAACACTATACAGATGCCCAGTTTGTGGATGCCGAAGGTCTCTTCAAGTCACTAAAGTGGATAGATGGATCAAGATTAAAGAAAGCAAGACCCAAGAAACAATCACTATACAGACGCCCAGATTGGTGATGCCGAAGGTCTCTTCAATTCACTAAAATGTTCAAGAATAAAGACTACACAGATGCCCAGGTTGGGGACACCGAAAGTCTCTTCAAGTCACTAAATTGGATAGATAGATCAAGATTAAAGAAAGCAAGAGCCTAGAAGCAATCACTATACTGATGCCCAGGTTGGGGACACCGAAGGTCTCTTCAAGTCACTGAAGTTGATAGTTGGATCATAATTAAAGAAAGCAAGACCCAATAAGCAATCATCATACAGATGCCCAGGTTGGGGATGCCGAAGGTCTCTTCAAATCACTATAGTGGATAGATGGATCAAGATTAAAGATAGCAAGAGCCTAGAAGCAATCACTATACTGATGCCCAGGTTGGGGACACCGAAGGTCTCTTCAAGTCACTGAAGTTGATAGTTGGATCATAATTAAAGAAAGCAAGACCCAAGAAGCAATCACTATAGAGATGCCCAGGTTGGGGATGCTGAAGGTCTCTTCAAGTCACTAATATGGTCTAGATGAAAGAAAGCAAGACCCTAGAAGCAAACGCTATACAGATGCCCAGTTTGTGGATGCCAAAGGTCTCTTCAAGTCACTAAAGTGGATAGATGGATGAAGATTAAGGAAAGTAAGAGCCTAGAAGCAATCACTATACTGATGCCCAGGTTTGGGATGCCGAAGGTCTCTTCAAGTAAGTAAAGTAGATAGATAGATCAACATTAAAGAAAGGAAGACCCAAGAATCGATCACTATACAGATGCCCAGTTTGTGGAGGCCGAAGGTCTCTTCAAGTCACTGAAGTTAATAGTTGGATCATAATTAAAGAAAGCAAGAGCCTAGAAGCAATCACTATAAAGATGCCCAGGTTGGACACCGAAGGTCTCTTCAAGTCACTAACAGTTGGATCAAGTTTTACGTGGCTAGTGCTGCTGTTCCAGACTATCTAATCCAGTGCTCTGGTTCCATGCAGTCTGCCTCGTCCACTGCTCCAGTTTCATCCTACCTAAACCAGTGTTCCAGTTCCAGTCTACCTCATCCAGTACTCCAGTCCTGAGTACTTTAAATTTCTTTCTTGTGTATATTTTGTTTCTGTTTGTGTACAATTTTTTTCTTTCAAATCTTGTCACCTTTTTAATTAATAATCGTTATAATTGTTTTTATATACTACTATTAATTTTAGTAATATGTAATATTTTATTATACACTATTTGTCTTAATTATATTATATTATAACATACACTACTATTGTCATTGTCACTTCTTGTGTTTCAGACTTTAAATAATAATTGTTTTGAAAGATGAATATTATTACTTATAGTATGCGAAATGCACATGGTTGTCTTTTTTATTGCATTTTAAAATATTTTAAGAAAAAGATGTTCAGTTTTTACACAATCCCCTGCCATATTATTTTACACAATATTTGATTTATAATTATTCCATACTATCTAATTTACTTTATAATGTTCATACACATTTTTTCTTTATAAAATTATATACATCAACACACCTTTTTTCTAATATTTTGCAGCACTCAATATTATTTCTTTACCTACACTACTATTATTAATATAATAACAGTAACACTATCCTACAATATTTTTCTACTGTAATTCCACACAATATTTATTTCTTTATAACGTCATCATGCGTTTTTCTATCTTGGTAGGAGTACCAGGAGCATAACCAAGTGTGCTAAGGAAAGACACACACACACACACACACCTCTAATATAACCAACACCCAACATTATTATGGTGGAAGACGTGATGAAGCCACAAAAGAACGTTGTAGGCTGCCATTCATCTGATCGGCACCAGAGCAGGTCCTCGTGATGGTGTTCAGTGGGTGACTAGATTAAAAGAAGAATACACCTCTCTTGGTAGAGCAGACTAGCAATGCCATGTTACTAAAGGTATAGCATATTGATCAGAGTACTGTAGAGTTATTACAGTGGAATAATCATTGCGAATATTATAATTATTATAATTATTATATTATTACCTTGAGTGATGACATTATATTCATATAACTATCCTTCCCATTATTTTTTTTTTGTACGTCAAATTCAATCCATTGCTTCATTATTGAGATGCTGCATAATTAATACGATATTTTGAGGTTATCATGAATGTGAACATTAGCCACAAAATTACTTTAACATACATGCCTTTGAGTCGCCTTGGAATAAATCCTAGACTCTAGCTACATGTACCATCTTATAGTCTTTGTCACATGTGGACTGAAAAACATTCTTTGAGATATGTTCGTATTAATTACATGACATGTTGGATGACCATGATCATGCAAGAAAGGCCTGGTTGTAGCTACAGATAAGACTCCATTTAAACAGGGTCTGTAAAAGTATTACGACAGCACTAATACCAGCACTTTGTTAAGAAAGATGAAAATAATTAAAATTTTTCATTTTAGCTTACTAAATGTTCCTAAATTCTTACAGTATGTTACTAACAACAAAGATGCTGATAATGAGTGGTTTAGACTGGAATCTACTAAAGATGGAACAAGGTCAGTAAAACGGTACTATCTCGGTATTGCAGGCACCAAATATAATTACATTATTGTGGTTATTATTATATAGTAACCATGAAGATTATTTTCTTTCAGTCTCATGAGTCTCTGTTAGTCTTTTGGAGTGTCATGAGTCCCAACTAGTCTCTGTGAATATCATGAGTCCCCAGTAGTCTCTGTGAGTCTGATGAGTCCCGACTAGTCTCTGTGAGTCGGATGAGTCCCCAGTAGTCTCTGTGAGTCTGATGAGTCCCAACTAGTCTCTGTGAATCTCATGAGTCCCCAGTAGTCTCTTTTAGTCTCATGAGTCCCCAGTAGTCTCTGTGAGTCTCATGAGTCCCAAGTAGTCTCTCTTTAGTCTCACGAGTCCCAACTAGTCTCTTTGAGTCTGATGAGTCCCAACTAGTCTCTTTGAGTGTTATGATTACCGATGGGTCTCATGAATCCTGAGTCCCATTAGTCTAATGAGTCCCAAGTAGTCTGAGTCTAATGAGTCCCCTCTGAGTCTCATCAGTCCCCACTGATATACATTGTATAATACATACATATATATATGTATATATATATATATATACATGTATATATATTATAATCATAAATTATATATATATATAGTTGAATTTTTGGTATTAAAACTAATACTAAACTAAAGATTGTGTACTAGAACCAATACTAAACCTAATAGTTTTCAGTATTGGGTAGTAGAACCAATATTAAAGTAAACACTTTTCTGTATTGAGTGTTTGAACTAATACTAAACTAAAGATTGAGTATTAGAACCAATACTAAACTAAACACTTTTCTGTAATGAGTACTAGAACTAATACTAAACTACAGATTGATTATTAGAACCAATACTAAACTAAACACTTTTCTGTATTGGGTGTTTGAACTAATACTGAACTAAAGATTGAGTATTAGAACTAATACTAAACTAAACACTTTTCTGTATTGGGTACTAGAACTAATACTATACTAAAGATTGAGCATTGGAACCAATACTATACTGAACACTTTTCTTTAAGTACTAGAACTAATACTAAACTAAACACTTTTCTGTATTGGGTACTAGAACTAATGCTAAACTAAAGATTGAGTATTATAAGCAATACTAAACTAAAGTATTGAGTACTAGAAGTAATACTTAACTAAAGATTGAGTACTAGAACTAATACTAAACTAAACACTTTTTTGTATTGGGTGCTTGAACTAATACTAAACTAAAGATTGAGTATTAGAACCAATACTAAACTAAACACTTTTCTATAAGTGGCATTGCTAATACTAGCACTAAATTTATTTGCTACGTTAGAACAGCACTAACATGTATAATTATATATATATAATATAATAATTATGTATATACATTACATTGCATATACTTTACATATGCAATCGATATGCAGACCATGAACATTTAGTGAATTGAAATCGCATGTACTTTAAAAAATGAAACTGCGTAATATTAGAGATCTGCACACTTATATGAATCAGAAATATTGCTGTTGTGAGCCATTTGATGTAGCTTAAGTTACATATATGGCATAGCTTCTCTTCAGTTGTTTATGTTTATGGAGAGAAACACATGTTGAGAATCATCACTTGATGATTTAAAGAGTGTAAATTATGATGCTCTTCCTTAAGTATATAGTTGTGCCATTCTGACCTAAAACACAGAACCGACATAGGTTCAATTATCCACAATATCAGTAAAGGAATGGGAATTCCATTTTTCAACTTGTATAACTTCTGAGATTGCTGGAGACTATATATAAGAGACTACTGGGACTCATGAGGCTCACAGAGACTAGTTGGGACTCATGAGACTCAGAGAGACTAATGGAGATTGAGACTCAGAGAGACTAATGGGTGCTTATGAGACTCAGAGAACTAATGGAGATGCATGAGACTCGGAGAGATTAGTTGGGACTGATGAGACTCAGAGAGACTACTAGAGACTCATGAGACTCAAAGAGACTACTTGAGACTACTGGAGACTCAAAGAGACTACTTGAGATTACTGGAGACTCACGACACTCAAAGAGACTGGTTGGGACTCATGAGACTCAGAGAGACTAGTTGGGACTCATGAGACTCAGAAAGACTAATGGAGACGCATGAGACTCAGAGAGACTAATGTGTACTCATGAGACTCAGAGAGACTAACGGAGACTCAAGAGACCAATGGGGACTCATGAGACTCAGACAGACTACTGGAGACTCATGAGACTCAAGGAGAGTACTGGAGACTCAGACAAGCTAATGGGTACTCATGAGTCTCAAAGAGACTACTGGAGACTACTGGTGACTCAAGAGACCAATTGGGACTCAGAGACTCAGAAAGACGAATGGGGACTCACAAGATTGAAAGAGAGTCATGAGAGCTAAGAGACTGCTAGGGACTGATGAGACTAGTTTGATTAATTAATTAATTAAACCACAGAAATGTCATTATATTTGGTGCCTGCATCACCAAGACACAGCCAGTAAAATGTGCATCATTTCTATATTTAGCATCTGTATTGATTGAATGTGGAAATGATGACATATTTGTCTGTAGATGGTTTGGTATATGCTGGCACATTCATAATCTCCTTAAATATGAGAATTTGATACGAGTTACAGCATCATTGATGTGCATTGTTAATGTTGTAATTTTATTTTTTATTAGATTCCTGTGACATATCCATCTACTGCACCTGCAGTAGCTATTCCAGAATTAGATGGTAAAAGTGCTAAAATGTTTAGGTAAGTGCTTTAATAATATTGTAAATTGTTATAATTATTTATACTAAAGAATAGTGATGCACCGATAATCGGATTGGTAATGGATATCGGTCATTATCGGCCATTATGTTTAGTATCGATATCGGTTATTTCTGGCAGATGTAACCGATATTATAAAAAGTGCACCAATAGTGATATTTCTTGTGATCATGGCATCATTAATTGCCTATATGATACTCATAATTATTAAGAAAATGCTGATTTTCGTTGAAAGAATCAGAAACAAGAAGGTATAGATATAATGTCGGATTGGTATCGGTTATTGGTACATATCTAAAGTAATTATCAGTTTATTGGAATATCAGTAAAAAATCTTATCGGTGCATCAGTACTAAAGAATAAAGGTTAATATAATAATTATGATACAGTCAAACATCATCCTACCCTTTGGCCTTCAGACTGTCTGATTTGTCCCTAAAACTACTCCTGTTGCTGGATAGTGAAATTGTCTGAATTTATAATTACTGTTTTAATAAATTTTATTATGTTCTCATCATGAGGTACCATCCCAATGTTGTTTTGTGCGCTTTGTTTTGGTTTTGATACAGTGGTTGTACAAATACATTTATTATAAGTTAGCGGACAATGATTCACTAAGTTATTTAGCAGCAAAGTTTATTACAGTACACGTTGATAAGCTCTACGACCTTACTCAAGACTGAAAAGTTGTGTTTACTAATAAACGTTTGCTACTAAACAACTTGGTGAATTGTTGTCCAGTATCTTATAATAAATATATTTGTGTGTTTGCCTAACTGTCTGTCTATCTCTCCAACTATCTCTCTATCTATATTTCTATAAGTCTGTTCATTTCTGTTTGAATCCATTACCTTTGCATCACCCAGAAGAAGATATGCAATCACAAATTGTACGAATAATCTCAGATTTTCAACCTACAAAAAATCAAACAAAGATATCTTTGAAGTCCTGTTATACAGTTTTGAAAAGGTAACCTTCTCTTTATCACTTCCCTTTAATTTTTGTCTCTGTATTTGTAATAGTTTACAAAAAAGCTGAATATCTCCTTTATATAGTGCCGTGTCTATCAGTCTTAAAGGCTGAGATCCAGTCCCAATCCACATCATCCCATTGGTGGCGGCATGAACGTGAAAATTGTACTTAAACAAGAAAAAAGAAGTCTTATAATAGAACTAAGGTTTGTGTCAATGGATATAGTACAGGAATTGTATACCACAAATGTGCAAGGACTATATCACATCTAACAACACTAACAAAGGTTCTATTACTGGTACATGTGACAGATCAGCAATATGGGGGTTTCACTAAAACTGGAAGAGTTACTTTAGATGTATTTAAATGACTGGGTATGTATATATGATAAAAAAATAAAGAGAGAAACACATGTCGAGAAAGAATCTGGACCATTATTATACAGGACAGTTGTGGGAAAAGAGGATTCCCCCACATCCTAGGTTTTTATATTGCAACATGCAACAACATCTCGACTGTCCCAGAAGCAACCTCAATGAAGCAACCAAAGTGCCTAAAATGTGATCCTGGTATTAGGGTAACTGCAATGCATTTTGGATGATTGATTGTAGCCCCTCCCACAACTTTGATATATAAGTATAATTATATAATTATATATAATATTATGCAGATTGATCTACTACATTACCTCCTCGATATGTATTACTACTATTGAGAAAATTACAAGAGTCGATAGCCACATTAAAGTTTTCTATGACATTAACATGTCCCTGTTTGGAACCTAAGGTAGGAAGAATGGGAGAAGAGAAATGATTAATACATGATCCTGGTATTTGGGTAACTGTAATGTTGCATTATGAATTAATGGGATAAAATATAATGAGTTGTAATTGATAACTAACAGTTAAGTGGATTAGAGTTCACAATTAATAGTTTGAGAACACTACAACTAGAAGGCTGAAACTATAGTAGTCTAACTCACATAACATTAATATACATGGAACACTAATGTTGCATTAAAATGCATTAAAAATTGGATGTACATATACTCCACTACAGAACATTTTTGCTTCGGGAGCAGATAAAATTAGAAAAATATGGTAGTGAGGTATATATAATTTTTAATGCATTTTGATGTAACATGGACAATTTCCAGTAGTTCATTTTGGGTTGTCTACTATAAGATCCTGAGCTCTTTAATTGCTTACCTGGTTGTAGATTTAAACTAGTGATTGTTAATCCCTCATTATCATCAATCTTTCTCTTCTTAGCTGGTAGTGTGTACACACAATCAGATAAATAAATAATTACATACTGATATACAGTACCTGACATTAAGTTTACATACTATCACTGTAAGTCCATGGACTACAGTGCACTTTTTGAGTGAAGTACACTGTACTTATGTACTACACAGTATTACATGTTAGTACTATGCTATCTATCACATACATTGTATAAATGTAAAGGGAATTCACACATTACTATGATTACAATACAAGGTAGTACTATAGCACTACTTAGAAGTACAGTTGACGATCACTTTATTAAAGTGTAGGTCTCATGATAATATGTAAAGTGAATTAAGTCAGGTACTGTACTCCTGTGTGAAGTATTAAATAATACATCATTGTTCATCACAGCTTGCCAGCTGGACTACCTCTGCTACATATATATGCGATAGGGATTAATTAAGTGAAATGGACTAATTACCAGGACAAGGGAAAGCTGTAGTGCCCATTCACATTGTAGCTATAGGCAGTATCATTGTTAGTTAGGGTTGGATGTGGCTTTTATTTATAGAAGTGAACGCATCAACTTCTATTTACAGTTAGCAAATGGTTACATCAAAAAAGTACCCTCAAATGTATCCGAGAAGGACAGACACCCACTCAATCGTATATCACTGAAGCAAGAATGGAACCTGGCTCTCTATTGAAAGATCTTGAAATGAGGATATATATATATATATATATATATATATATATATATATATATATATACATTACATAGATTACATACCAATTGGCTATTTGGAAACCAAGGGCTAAGCCTAAGGTTTAAAAATAGGGTGAGGTTGTGGTAAAAAAATAGTCATGTTCAATAATGAGCCGGATTTATGGTTAGTCAGGTAATTATATTGAGCAACCATGTCATCAAATTATATTTACCACTAGTCTCATCCCCAGCCATGTTCATCAGGCTTTAAATTAGCTGTGGACCTACTTAGTTTCCAAATAGTGTGAAAACTTTGAAACACTCAGCCTTGAAATGAGGACAACTACTGTAATCTCAGGACAGTTTACTTGGTCCCACTCTGAATAGCGTCCAGAATAGGGGGGTTCCACTAAAGTCTGTTCACATTCACTATATTCCTCAAAATTATGATGTGATGACTTTATATGTACTATAATGTATGGTTTAATGTTAATACATAATTATACTGTAACTCAATAACGAAGTAATTGATTGATTTTTGACATGCATGAAAAAAAGAACGGGAAGGATAATTATATGAAAATGGTGCAGCTAAAAACATTGTTGGTCATTCCAAACTAAAGTTATTAACATTTTTCTGAGGACAAGGCGAATGTGAATGAGCTTTAGTACTTTATGCTGCATGACATCCATGATTCATGTTAAAGCTCCCATTACTATGACTAGATTAATATTAAAGCCCCCCATTCCTATGACTATCTAGTCATAGGAAT